>JAOQGH010000006.1:10487308-10532822 GCA_025769975.1 Gallinago jamesoni | reverse complement strand
CCCCCCCCCCCCCCCCCCCCCCCCCCCCCCCGCCGCCTTCCTCCCTGGTCCTTGAGGGGACTCTTTCCTCTTCTGCGGGTCCGTGAGGGGAGAGGGGCTGGCACCTTCCTTCCTCCTTCCCAGTTCCACAGTGGGAGATGGACTGACACCACCACCGCTACCTTCCTCCTTCCCAGGCTCTATGAGGGGAGAGGCACTGAACCTCCCGGTACGCACACCGTGTTTCTGTGAGGGGAGAGGGATCCATCTTCCCTGGGGTGCCCTGAGGGGAGAGACCCATCCCTAGGGACTCAGGAGGGAGGACTGGCCCTGTAGTGCTCTGCCAGCTGCTTGTTTCTCTGCTGTTCCTCAGCCTGCTGCTTTTAATTTGGGGTGAAAGCATGACCCTGGTTCCTATAACTGGGTGTTTTGATCCTTGTCCCGAGGCGGAGGCGTTTGCCAGGTGGAAACTCTTGTCCTTCCTCTGTGTGTGCTGGAGGAAGCTGAGACATCCCCGTGCTGTGTTCTTCCCCTGACCTTGCACCATGTGTTCTCCCTTCCCTGCTCTTTCCTGTCCTCTGTAGATCTGGCATGGGAGGTGGACAAATGCCTTTCATCTCTTCCCAGACCACTTGTAGTGGGAGTATACTCAGTTTCTGAGTGCTTGGAGGTTCTGGCTTGCTTCCTCATAGTTTCTGTACTGAAAAGAAGCACAGACGCTCCCAGTCCTCCTGGGGTTTGTTGGCCTGCAGGTCTGAATGTGAGGGGAAGAGATGATACCTCCTGATTCTCTTTTTCTGCCTGCTTCTAATCCCTATGCATGAAGAAATTACTAAAGCTGTGTTCCTTCTGAGATCTGTCAGCTGGGGGAAGAGGCTGTTGTCAGACATACACCACCTTTCAACAATGTGTTAAAATTGCAGACTTTGCTCCTAGAAGATACTGATGACTGGTTGATTTGTTCTTGCAGGAAAAGACTGTACCAATTCCTGAAAAACTGAATGAATGGGCACCACGACCTCCCCCGGAGTTCGTTAGAGATGTCATGGGTAAAGATACTATTCTTCAGATAACTGTAGGGTCAGCTACATTAAACTTAGAAAAGCGTGTAATACAAAAAGCCAGAGACAGTTTTCCGTTGTTGCTCATTTTGCTGGAGAAAAGAGGTATGAAATGTGTCTCAAGAGTTGCTTTTCTAAGCTTTATTTGGTTTTTGGGTTCCACTTTTCTGCTGCTTGTCAGAATGCAAAGTGAACAATGTCTGTGGCACTCCAGCATGTGGACTGTGTGCAGTGAAATGAGCTGCCGCTCTGGTGATGACAAGTAAATTTGTCCTTTCAATGGATTTGAGAGTGCTCTGGAAGCTCAGAATTACCAAGTCCCTCTTTTGGCTGTTTTAAGTCTGAATCTCAGGCAGTGAGAAGCAGACATGTGCAGTGGTTGTGATTGTACGTGGTCAGGTAGGGAGCTGGCAGCTGTGCAGGGAACCCAACCCAAGTATTTTTACACTTTGCTTTTACCTGCAGGGATTAAATTTAGTAGTTGTGGTATAAATTGTATCTGCATGTAGAAGTTCTGTCTTTCTTTGGGACCTTCATCCTTATTAATGATCCCATCTAGAGGCTGACTTCTTATTTCAGAATAACTGATCTTGGACTAAAGCTTTTCTTTGGAAAAACTGTGTTGCTTACTGTTATTCCCTCATGGCTTTTTCAAATAGCTTTGCCGTGTGCTTGAGTTGAACTGTCTTGTTTTTCTGGGAGCACCTGATGTGCTGGGATTCTGTTGGTATCAAGAGCACCCCTGCTTGCAGTCCCAGCTGCCATGTTTTAATTACTAGGTGTCTTTGAGGCCAGAAACAGCTCAGGAGGCAGAGGAAGAGAATGGAGTGCAATGTTGAAAGCTCCTATGAGACTTCGACATGCAGACTGATGCCAGGAAGAGAGAGCTATAGGGATTTCATTTATGAAGAAACAGTCAAAAACTGTCAGTGGTGTCTGTCTTGAGCGGGAAAGTATAATATGATGGGATTTATTACCTTTCTGTTGACCTTTATTTTTGTATGAAGTGCTGAAAATTAGTGAGAAGCAGCCTCAGCAGGATGTTTTAGCTCACCTCTGCCTATAAAGGAATGGGGTGTGCATTTGATCTCTAGTTCTTTTACTGCTCAGTGTCCAGCTAAGACTGGATTCTCTCTAGAGGAGTAACTGACCAGTAGAAACTGCAGTGAAACATAATTTGCTGCTCGCTTTGGCTTTTTATTGTAAGTGATTTGAGCTTATATAAAATGCTAACACACTCTGTGTGTTGTTAGTAGATTTTCATCTTACAGTGCCCGTTTGTGTGTCCTGTCCCCTAGCTAGCTGTAGTCATTTGTGAGCATCTAGTAGATGTTATTTTGTAGGATACTAACTCTTCCTTATTGTAGGTTCCAGTGCTGGAGCTGGGAGCGGGGAGTTTCATGTGTACCGGCATCTTCGTCGGCGAGAGTACCAGAGGCAGGATTTCATGGATGCCATGGCTGAGAAGGTCAGCAGGACTCTTTGTAATTCCCCCTCCTTCATTCTTTGATGTTCACTGCAAATCTTTTTTTCTTTTGAAGTCGTGTACAAATAATTCAGTTCCAAACCACCCCTTAGCGGAGGAAAAATGTAGGAATATGTGATATGTGGTGTCTTTGTCCGTATTAAAACATTTGGTGCTTCGTGTCAGATGTGCTCCATCTTCTCTGTTCACTGGCGTCCTAGCACACAGTGAGACTGAACGTGAGTGTTTGTGTTCTCAGGTTGGACTGAAAATGCCTTAAACACTGGAAATCCCTTAATATCACTGTCTTGCACAGAGAGAATCAAAGCAAGTGCCTGTGCACAGAGTCCAGATTGCTCTCTTTTAAGTCTTGGTCAAGTAGAATGACACCTCTTTCAGAGAGCATTATTGTTACACACTCTCTTGGCCAAGATGAGTCCTTTGATCCATATGTTGATGTTTGTGTCTCAAATTATTCTCTTGCTTTTATTGAAACATTCTTTAGGGCAGAAACCCAACCTCCCTCATCTGTTTTGGTGAGGATTCCTCCCTCTAAAGACTTCAGTGTTTGGCTCAGGTTGCAGGTTAAAAATGCTGTCTGTACAGAAGTTATCCCTAGGAATATGGCTTTCGTGTAAAGAAGTAGCCAGACAAAATCTGGCAAAGCTCCCTTCTGTATTTTGCTAAAACACTTCTCCCTAAATGGACATGACTTTGAAAAGAAGTATTTTAATTTAGATTGTGACCAAAGTATGACGTGTGATCAATTACAGCAAAGACTAGATGAGGAATTCCAGAAGAAACTGGAGAGGAATAAGATGATTGCAGAAGAACAAACAGCAAAACGCAGAAGGAAGCGGTAAGGGCAGATTGTTCCCAGGAGACTTGACGTGGAAACCCTCATGCCCTGTGCCTCATCTGTAGCTGAGTGCTTTGGATAAATGCTGTCTTTCTGTGTCTACATCTATCAGCTGAGAAGTCTGGCTGTGGAAATTAATTTTGTTAATGTCATTGTTTGGTTTCCAAAGGTGGCTGTAAACTTGACAGGCTTTGTTGGTGTGGTTTATTTTCCGTGCCATCACCACCAGGATAACTTTTGACTGGTTGAGCAGCTTTTGCTGACGTGGTGGTGTTGACTCGAGCTGTCTTACTGCAATTTGTTATAACAATGTCAGGAAAGGTTTGGATGCATATCTGGCTTAAACTAATATCTGAAACAGCTGATGCCAAGCAGCTTAAGTGCAAAAATGGGTACTGCTTAATGGGTACATGTATGGATTTGGACTAGCAGAGAGTGGTGGGGCCTAATGCTGTCTTCTGTACGCTGTCAGTGTGACTAGTCCAGTTCAATCTGTGAATACTGAAAAGCCCACTGATGGGTGCAGTGCTATTAAAATCAGCAGCCACTTCTACCTACTGCATTGAAATGTCTGGCAGATCTAGTAAGTTAGATGGAAAAATTAAAATATTAAATCCATCTTTCTCTTAAGTTTTAGACAAAGTGATTCAGTTACAATGATGATGCTCTCAAGAAACAGTCCAATACAAGAGTTTAAATTCTACGGTCTGTGTCCACCATACCTTTCAGAAATAGCAGGGTATCATGGCTCAGCTCTTTCAGAGGGTCTGACCCTGAGCAGCCTCTCTCTTGCTTCTTTGAGAATGGGGGTTTGTGTCTTGTAGCTGGGAGCTGCTGCTGAAAGGCCTGTGCAAAGTGACTCATTGGCTTAGTAGCACAAAAGTGCACAACACAAACACTGCTGCCATCTTACTTTAATTTAGTGTGGGCCAACAGATGGCCAGCAAGTCAGATCTGGCCTGCTGCCTTCTCCCTGGCTGAGAGAGAGAACAACTGTTCAAACAGCAAATGCTGCCTGAACACTCCAGCACCTCCTTGTCCCCCTTCTATGGTATAATGGTGTAGGTCCCAAGCAGCTTTGCCCTGCAGGAGACCCTCTAACTTCCCTCACCACCTTTCTCTTCTGCCCTGACCTAACAGGTACAGCACTGGGCTCTGTGTTTCAAGAGAATTTATTTATGGTGTTGAAAGAGGAAGATGAATCCTGGATTGCTTTGCCCTGTGACTGCCATTAGCCTGCCTGGTTACCTTTGCTAGGAAATAAAACTGGTCGTACAAACTGAAATTCCCCCTTAGCCCTAATGTTATTCAGGAGCCCAACGTATTGATTAAGTGCAGCCAAAGAGGCAGGTCAAAGCATACTGCGTTGTTTTTTTCAATTAAAGCATTGATTGGCTTTTTTTTTTTTCCCCCCAGTGTTCAGTTCCAGCAGTCTGGGTTTTGATACCATTTTCTCTTTTTGTTTATGAGGCAAGGTAGAAAAACGTAGGGGCAGTTTCGTTTCGTTCCTTTTGTGTTCTTGAAGATTCTTGGATATTATATATTTTAGGTTGCAGTGGTGGGATGCAAGACTTTTTTAAAAAAAAAATAAATTAATTAGACTAAAACCACCATAGATATATGATTGACAGAAAGTTTTATAAGTTTGCTCTTTCTGGATTTTCAGTTGAGGCCAAATTAAAATTTAACTTCTCTGCTGAAGTCTGTTTTTCCAAGATGTCTGTAATACGTCCTTTATCAGTGTGTGAATGTGCAGGAGCGCTACAATGTTGGATTTGCAAAAGAGTTTTTGTTTTTTCTTTTTTGACTTGTAGCCAGAAATTAAAAGAGAAGAAACTGCAAGCTAAGAAAAATAAACTCGAACAAAAGAAGCAGGAAAAAGGTCAGTGAAATTTAGTTTTCTTTTCTCAAGACTTAGTTCTGTTCCCTAATTGAAGCCTGGAAGGGTTTGTTCCACTCTCCTACCCCAACCGTTCTCGATACATTGATAGGAGCCTTAAGCTTGTTATTTTAGCTAATGTTTCAAAAGTCCTCTTTGAAAGCCATCTTTGTTGAGATTTAATCTTATGAATAACTTGGCTGTTTATGAATATTTTCCCTTTATTAGGGGAAATTTTGGACAGCAAACATTGTAATCCAGGTCTGTTGATTGTGGATGTTTCGCCCCAGCTATTCTGACAAACTGCAGATTTATAGAGTATCTACTGCTAAAAAAGGCAATATTGCTAAAGGCTGTTATTTTTCCAAGTGTATTTTGAATGCGTATGGGAAAACAGGTGGAAAAAGTGCACAGCTTGGACAGCAAGAAACTGAGTTACAATTTTGTGTGTAAGAAATTGAGGCACCGTGGTACCATCTGTCCCACACGAGTATTTGATGTCATATAGAAATAAACGTGAAAAACCAGACTGTCTCTCTTCTCCTGCAGTCTTGAAAATTAATGTTCTGCAATGTCAGTGTGGCCGTTTGCTCAGACTCTTGAGTCCTTGTTGCTTCCTTTCACTAAGTGTATTTTAGCTTACTTTTTCAAATAGTTGTTCTTTGTGAATTAGCGCAGGGCTTTGTGGATAAGCTCGCTAATTCTGCAGTCTTAAAGTTACAACAGTTGCTCATAATTCTGCTTGAACACTGACTTGTCTGACAGTTCCACCTTATTTCTGCTTGGCTTTTCAAAACTGGATCTGTTTCAGCTGAACCATTGCCAGCCTCCCATATAAACATGAGAGGACAAATTAATCATTGGGTTAATTTTACTTGTGACAGGAAGTGAATGTAGTAGAGCGGGGGCTTTTGGTGCTTTGTTTTGGTTCTGTGTTTTGGTGTTTTTTTTTAAAGCTGCTCGTTCATGAATTGTGACTGGGAGGAGAAATTAAGTATGAGTCAGTGTACTTTTGTTCGCTTTTGAGTGAACAAACCAGAATACCCATCCCTTTAGGGAGCGGCTGGGAGAGCGGGGAGCTGGCTCGGGGACTGGCAGTGTGCTGTGGGACTGCCGTGTACCGATTGCTGGGCTGGAGTGGTTTTGTTTGGCACAAGTGAATCATTTTTTGGAAGCCAGAATCCAGACTCCTCTGTCTTTCGAACAGTTCTCAGTTCTTTACAGTTTGTTATTCTCTATTTCAAAAATAAAGTAGAATCAGTGGAGATAGAAGCCATCTTTAGTCTACTGAGATCAGGTTTGTCTTTCTCTAGTTTTGTGTGCCCTGGGTTGAGATCTGAGAGTTTTTCCTAAATTAATTGAAATGGTTTTTGTTGGATGTGGCAGGCAAGCGTTTATCTTCCTTTTTGAATGGATAAATAAAACCTCTGAGTTGCCATCCCTCACCTTTGTTGTAGTAAAAACATTAAGAATAGAGGTCGATGCAAAATAAGGTCAGCTGTTAAAAGCTGAGTTATTGTACAGACCCCTAATAAAAAAAAAAAGTAAGTACAGAACTTCACCACGCGGTGGCATCAGACCACTGAGCCTAAATCCTGCCTGTCAGAGCATGAGCCCGGTGTGACACAGCCTGAGAAACAGTAAAGGTACAAGAGCTGCTGGGAGCAGAAGAAAGGCTGTTAGATTCAGGTCCCACTTTATGCCGTACCTAATTTTCATTATCCTTTATTTAATTTCTGGTAGGTGTTTTCTGGTCTTTTAGTAGGCTTCACGGGTTTTCTGTGATCCTCGTTAATCTCACTCATGTCTTAATGAGTTCCTGTGCTTGCAGTATATCAAACAGTCAGTAAAAGTTCATGGCAGCTTGTGGAGTTTCTGCAAACCTGGATAGGAGTAGAAATATACCGAGCTTTGCCTGGGGCTTCCTAGTGCCCATGTTCTTTTAACAGTATTATATGATCCTTGAAAGTTCATGCCAACATGCAGAGGTGAGATAATTTATCACTTCAGCGTTTGACTACCTCTGTTTGACATAATGCTCCATAGGAGGTGGAGCTGTTTCATGATGGACTTGGCACAGTGGTAGTGTTGGAGGTAAGGCAATATTTCTCCAAGGGAGAATTTGATATTCTGAGCTCTAACTCGCTCAGCAGAATTAATATAACCTGATACATGTTTCCTTAGTATCTGGGACTACTTTGTTGTGAGATATTTAACAAGGAAGACGCATGGGAATATGTTCTCCATCTGTACTAATTAGCGTGACCTAATAGACGTTTGCTTAGCACCTGAGACAATTTTGTTGTGAAATACTTAACGAGGGCGACATGTGGGAATGTGTTATCGATTCATACTGTTTGTGTTTTTAGAACCTGATCAATCTCAAGAGCAAGGCAGCAGCGAGGATGATGAAGAGGATAGCAAGGAGGAGGAAGAGAAGGAAGATGATGCTGAAGAGCCAAGTTTCGTGATGGGAAGAGGATGAGGCCTTTCAGGGACAGCTGGAAACACTGTTCATTGCTTTATATTCAGGAGCATGAAAGTCTTTCATCTCAGCCAAGCAGAACCCATCGGCGCACGTTCTATCTGCTTAACGGTGAATGACCTTCACGTCACAGGCCTGAGAGATATTGATAGAGAAATGCCAAATAAGAGATTTTTTTCTTAATTGCTTGTATAACTGCTATGCAGTCTGCTCTCAGTTTGCTCTAAAGAGTCAGCCATAAGTCTCTGTGACCCTAGAGTTCTTTCAAACGTGGCCCAGAGTGTTTTTCTGAAAGCTAAAACATATCCATTACCATTTAAGGAAAATATTACTGTGAGGGCTACGTATTCTACTTAAGTCGAAACTGGTAGCAGTGGGATACATGAGTCTAAGGGAAGAGTTTAACCTGAGTAGAAAAGTGGTCTGTAGCCAGACTCTCCTGCACTGTGAGTGTTCTGAATCTGGGGTTTTGTATGGGGTCATCTCTAACCCAAAGAAATCAGTTTATGTTGCTAGACAAGTTCTATAGATTTTTAAGCAGGATCCCTTTTTTATTGCGAAAACTTTCCCTATTACTTTTCTTCCGTGTTTTTTAAATGAATAAAGAGGATGTGTTGGATTGTTCTGTCTTCTTTATTTGTTTGAAGAGGATTTCAGTAAAACGAAGAGATACTAGCAAGTGCTGCAGGAAGGGACAAAAAGACCAGGTGACGTGGTGCATGTGAAAATACAGAAAAAGGTCTTAGCTGCATTTCATTTACTTTTTGCTTTTGGATTGGAGCAATATCTTTTCCAAAAGATTATGTCTGTAAAGCCTCCAAATCCTGTGGCAGAAAGGCTTGGAATGGAATGGTTTTGCTTGTGTTCTGCTTCGTGTAGTGGCACTTGCCTTTCTCTCTGCTTGAGCTCTCTGCTTTGAACTTGAGGTTCCCTGGTGGGAATTGTAACATCCGTATGTACATATTTACTTAACTGGTGCTTAAATGAAAAGCATATGCAGTGGTGGCTTTATTTGTAACTTGGATTGTTGTCTTTTCGGTCTATCTTTAATTAAAAAGTGCCTGCTATCTTTCAGACACGCTCATCCCAGGACCTCGGCATCCAGAACGTGGTGCTACTTCTTCTCAAGCCTTTGTTAATGCCAAATTATTTCAAGCAAAAACAGTAAAAAGGGAGAGTCCCTTTTTAAGGTTTAGCCTTTGTTGAACAGTGCTGCCGGAAATCCTGCATTTTCTCTGAGCTGGCTTTATGTAATGGCTTCTCAGTGGTATTACCGTGGCAGTGGGGAAGCAGATGTGATCAAGCGCAAGGTGATGTTTGTGTTGGAGCTTCCTTGTACATACCCAAAGACTTTAGAGCTGGATGACTTCTGAACTGCCAGGTCCATGTCCCCACCACCACCCCGGGCTAGAGATCTGCATGGAATTGTTTTCTGCTTGTCTCCGTAGAGGCAGGTGCTTCAGGATAAATCATGACAGTGTTTCGTTCTCCAGCACTTTAGAGGCAGAAGGGATGTTCTGCAGCCGTTGGTGTTTTCCCTGTGGAGAGGGATGAGTTATGAGAATCCCTTCACTTGAATCCCCCTGAGGGCAGGTAAACCCTGGTGATAGGTTTGTCATAGGATGTGATCAAAATGTTGGGAGGTTTCTTAGCTCTCGGGGATGGAGAAAAAGTGAGAGTCCCGCAAATAAACAAAGACTGTTTTGCCTCTCAGCTTGTCAGGCTTTTGAGCTGAATAAGTAAGTGCTGGTTTGCATTAAGTAGAGCAGATGTTGCTGCATGAGGACACGCTTCTCTTGGTTGTGAAGAGGATGGACTTGAGTTGGCCTTGGTGAACTGAACAGATTCCAGTTGTGCAGCCTCATCCTGCCTCCTTAGGGCGCCATCTCTACCCATGCTGAATTATTCATATGCTGTGTTTTCTAGGAAGGCTAAAAGTTTGTAGGTGAAATCCATGCAAAGCGAAGAGGATGTGTTGCTGGAGGTGGTATCTGCCTTATGGTCTGTCTTGCTGGGGTGGCTGCGCGTGGCGGTGGGAGCTGTACATTGTAGGTGTTGCTGTGAATTCCAAAAAATACTATGCCGTGTTGTGGTTGTTCCTGTCAGTACTGTGTCTTCCAGAACACAAAGGCACTTCAGAGTGAGTGTTTGAAGGGACATTTCTTTGTCAAGACAAAATGCAAGTTCTCTGTGACCTCAAAACGGGGAAGGCATTGTCCCTGGAGTAGAAAAAAAGGGATGTGGTCCCATGTGTAGTAAAATGAGGAACAATTTACAATTGCTTCCTGTTCCAAATATGCCATAAAGGCTTTAAACTGCCAAGGAGTTTGACCTGCTTACGGTAAATTCTTGCTCTGGATTCTTTTCTAGAGAAGTCCCTCTGCTTTCTCTGGTGGAGACTGATCTTCAGGGGCTAGAGTTTGCTGCTGTTCCGTTCCCTCACGTGTTCCTGCAGGCGTGGGACCCTGAGAGACAGCAGCATTAGTGCTGTAACCGAGCAGAGGTATTCCTAATCTCAGGATAACAAACGTATTTGTCTCTTCAGTGAGTTTTTAGGAATTGTTTTCCTGTGTCTTCTCCCTCCCCCAGGCGGCAGTGAATCCAGAAGGTGGGCTTACCTCCAGCTGACCCCTTGTGCTGCCTTTCAGCCTTTTCTTTTATCTCCTTTCCAGGGAAGGAACTCCCTCCTCTTTCCCATAAGCCTGTCCCTACCCTTGCTCTCTCCCGATGGGTTTGTGCAGGATTTCCCGCTGAGTCAGGAGAGGAGGGATGCGGGGAGGTGGCAGCCTCTGCCCTGCCTCCAGCCGGAGGTTGCTCGGCGCTGGCAGACGCTGCCTTTTGACTTATGTAAGTGGTGACTTTTTTTCTTTTTTGCTGTGTAATTACTGATTGTAATAAAAGCACGTTAACACCCCGTTGCAGCGATACCTTCTCTGTGGAAAGACTTAAAGAGACCCCCCAGGGCCAGACCCGGTAACATTTTGATCCGTGAATCCGGGGAGCCGCAGACCTGCGGATGCCTCTTCGCAGGGGGGGACTCCGGGGGCGGGGGGAGGGGGCTGCAGCTCCGGGGACCCCACCCCGCTGCTGGAAGGGCTGCCTGGCCCCGCTGGCGCTGGGGGCAGTTCGGGGTGACCCTACTCCGTTGAGTAAAGCCCCCAAACCACTCACATCCCACTCAGAGAGCGGAGGGCCTGGTCCCTTGCTAGCCCGTTGGCCACCAGCCCACGCCGCGGTGCTCGGCGCTGCACAGAGGGATGGGGGGGGGGGGGAGGGGGTGGAGCCACTCCTTTTCCCCGCCCCCTGCGGCTACGGCCCAGTGAGAGGGCGGTCACGTGACGCGGGGCGGGGCGGCTGCCCGGCCCCCTCATTTCCTGCGGGTCACGTGGCGGGTGCCCGGCGTTGCCTTGGCAGCGGCGGCGGCGGCTCCGTCTCTCGGCGGCGGCGGCGGCGGCTCCCGGGGCGCCGCGCCCGGCCCGGCCCCCGGCCAGCCAGCGCGGTAAGTCAAGGCCCGCCCCCCCCGGGGAAGGGGGGAGGGGATATCCCGTGCTCAGGGGTCGCTTCATCCCCTGGGGGAGGGGGAGGGGGAGGGGGGAGGGAGTCGTTCGATGCGGATGGGAGCATCCCCGAGGAGAGGGGCTCATCCTGCCCCGGGGTGCTGGGAGCTGGGGGGGTTGAGGAGAGTTGGTCTCATCCCGCCTGGATGGGGCTCCCCTGGCCAGGGTGTGTGTGAGGGGGGGGACCTGCCTGATCCCGGCCAAGCGGCGGGAATCCCCCAGCCCCGGGGTGGTGGGGGGTGTGGGAGAGGGGTCCCGTCCTGCCCGGGGGGTGCTTTGGAGCTCCCTTGGGATGCAGAGGGTAGGCCGGCTCTAGGGAGATCCTGTCGTGACAAAGGGATCTTCTCGCTGCGGGTGCTGGAGGGGAGAGACCTCCTGCCAGCCGGCGGGGAAGCAGCTGTTGGAGGGGGGATCCCAGCTGTGGGGAGGGAGCAGGGCCCGGCCTGCCGGGGAAGGGTCGCCTGGCTGAGGGTGCCTTTGGAGGGGGGCTCCTCGCTGTGAGGGGTCTCATCCTGGCCTGGGGGATCCCCCCCAATCTGAGGGGAGAATCCTTGCTGTGGAGGGTCTTGTCCTATCCTGGGGGATCCCCCATCTGAGGGGAGAATCCTTGCTGTGAGGGGTCTCATCCTGGCCTGGGGGATTCCCTGTCTGAGGTGAAAATCCTTGCTGGGGGGCGGGGGGGGTCGGGTGTCTCATCCTGGCCTGGGGAATCCCCCCCCATCTGAGGGGAGTATCCTTGCTGTGAGATCCTGGTCTGGGGGATCCTCCATCTGAGGGTCTCCTCCTGGCATGGGGGGATCCCCTGTCTGCAGGGAGGATCCTTGCTGTGAGGGGTCTTCTCCTGGCCCAGGGGATCCCCTGTCTTAGAGGAGGATCCTTGCTGTAGGGGGTCTCATCCTGTCCTGGAGGATCCCCTGTCCGAGGGGAGAATCCTCACTGTGAGGGGTCTCATCCTGTCCTGGGGGAGCCCCCATCTGAGGGAAGAATCCTCACTGTGAGGGGTCTCCTCCTGGCCTGGGGGAACCCCCATCTGAAGGGTGATCCTCACTCTGTGGGGTTGCATCCTGCCCGGGGTGTGCTG
Organism: Gallinago jamesoni; assembly: GCA_025769975.1. Lineage (NCBI taxonomy): Eukaryota > Metazoa > Chordata > Aves > Charadriiformes > Scolopacidae > Gallinago > Gallinago jamesoni. Next base: position 10,520,456 of record JAOQGH010000006.1, on the reverse strand, counting down.
AGAGTGGCTGGGGAGGAGGAGGAGGAGGAGAACCCACCTGCTCAGGCGGTTCCCTGGGAGTAGGATCCTGGCTGTGGTGTTGGGGTGAGGGGGTCACATCCTACCTGGGGGGGATTCCCCTGCTTGAGGTGCACTGCTGTAAGGAGGGGTGAGAGTGGTGGGGTGTCACATCCTTCCTGGGCAGCGTGTTATCCCAGGGATGCTGCTGGGGGGATCCCAAGCCAGAAGAGAACATGGGAAGGGGTTCCCCATAGCAAAGGGGGACTGAGCTTGGGACGCCCAGAGCAGCAGAAGTGGAGTTGGGGGGGGAGGTCAGGCTTAGCCACAGCGTGGGGGCTCTTGAAGGGAGAGAAAGGTGTTGGTACAAATATGCTGATGGGTTTCAGGCTTTGGGGCAGAAACCTGGGTCTGAGAGGGGTCTGGTGTTTCGAAGCTGGGCAGAGAAGCTCTGTGGGCGATTGCTCGGGGCGGGAGAGGGATCCCTGTGTCTCAGCCCCATCTGCTTCATGGAGAAATCCCCCCACGTGTGCTTCCAGCTGCACGGGGGCAGCTGGGGCGTAAGGCACGGCGAAGGCTTTCCTCACTACGCCGGCTGCTCCAAAGGACAGCGCTGGACAGGTTAACAAAATCGATAGGAGACGGGAATCACAGAGAGATTTCTGCCTCGGGCGATGTGAAACGCAGCGGGGTCAAACGCATCAGTGGTGCAACGGAAGCGAGTAAAGACACAGCTGGGATGGACTTGGCCAGAGCTGGCTGTTAGGCTGAGGAAGAGGTCTCCTAGGGAAATCCTGATTCTCCGTCCAAAACTCAACAGCCCTGTGCGATAAAACCCTGAGGGATACTTATTTCTGTAAGAGCAAGCGTCCTAAACCTTTAATGTTGAAAGGCAGGACCCTGGAATCTCCGGAATAACTCTCCCCTGGTGCAGATAACTAGCTGAAAAGTATTCCCAGAGTAAAAGTGCTTAAGATAGAGTAAGTGTTAAATGCCTCTTTGGTCTTGTGTTTCAGCCCTCGGAGCCCTCCACCCAGTCTCTCCATGTCCATAGCCAGCAAGGTGAGTTTGCCGTCCTGTTACTGCCCATTTGGGCTACATTTGTGTTTATGGATTTTATTCTGAAGTTGTTTACTTATTTGGGAACATCTCTTGAGCTGCTCCAGAGTGAAAACTCATCCTTGTGGTATTTTTAGCTTATTTTTCTAAGGAAAGAAGCAGATGTGATTGGGTACTTTTGCTCTCCCTCTGTAACCTCTGAATTCGTCTTTTCAATGGAATTTGTCCCAGGGGTTGAAGTTTCCTACATACGAAGTTCCTACGTGTTTTGTGGAAAATAGTGGCAGGGTAGAGGCCCTCGGTGTCCCAACGACGGACAAAGGGAATGAGTTCACCCCACGCTGTATGTTGCAGAATCCACACAGGATGTTGTCACAGGAAACGGCTTCATAGCTTTGCTGCTCACAGAATGTCTCTGCTCCCATCCTCCCAGCAGCCTTGGGGAAGAGATTTTTTTCCTGCTTCTGTAAAAATAGGCGATTCTTACCTTTTTCTGGAAAGGCAAAGCAAGCGAGGAGGTTTGTCCTTGTTACTCTATTCTGGTTTTCACTGTTGAGTGAAAGTTCCTTTATTTTTGGTTTGTTTGTTTTTCTTTTTAATAATCTGAAAACTGCTGAGCAGATCAGGAGCCATCCTGGCGTCCTCCAGGGGCTGTAACAGTGGCCTTGTCAAAACCTGCCCAGAAAAACAAGTCTTGTGCTCTTGCTGCCATCCTTATTATGTCTGAGGGGGCTGGAATCTGAAATCCCACCGTGCCCAGGAGGGATTCAAACCTTACGACCCTGCGATGCTCTATTTGCTGCTGCAAAAGCTTTCTTACAGTGCCTGGAAAAGCTCCTGTTCCTTTTTAGTAGTAGCATTTGGAGATGTGGGCAGTTGATGTCCTTTTTATCTTTGCCACTTCCTCAAATCTCACAGCAAATGTGGGTTTTATTAGCTGTCACCGTGTGGCCCGAGTCCAGGGAGGGCTGGGTGGAGGCGGGGGGATGCGGGGGGATGTGGGCAGGGCTGTGGGGCTCCTCTCAAGTGAACAGCGAGGCACCTGTGACCTTGAGGTGTGACGCTGGGACTAATTAGTACCACGCCGTGTGCGATTCCGGGCGGGCATCTCCTCTTCCTAGGAGCCTAGGTAAGTCGTTTGAGAAATTTTTATTTCTCAAAGCATTTAGGGAATTCCGTTTCATCTCCGTGGATGGCGCGGAGATCACCGGAGCCGTCTGGCAGCAGCCCAGCTCCGGTGTGGTGTGTGCGGGGGGGTGCTTGGACCCCACGCTTGTCTCTGCTCACAGCTGTGGCAGCCACCTCCTGAAACAGCCTTGCTGCTTTCTTACATCTTTCAGTGTTATCTCCTGAATCCGAAGATTCTGAAACTACCTGGAAAGTGGCTCGCTTTTCCCCTTGGAATTGTCTTTTCCTTTCCCTGTGCTAAGAGCTACCGGTGGAAGTAAGGGAGGAGGATTCTTCATCAGATGGGGCTGATAAGTGGTGTGTGAGCAGTTCAGGAAATTTAACTTCCCACTGCAGAAGGCTGGGAAGTTCATTTGTTAACTCTAGACAGCGTTCAGCTCTGTGACTACCGGGGAGGTTTTGGGGAAGAGCTGTGTCTGTCTGAACTGAGCTGTGATGAGCAATGGTTTAATTGGAAAAAAAACAACCCAACTGGTTTCAAAAGAAAGAGCACAAAAACTCCCTGAACGTGCTCACTGGCGTTACTTTGGTACTCCAAGGAGATGAGTTTGGAGCCAATCCACGATGTGCTGTGAAATTAACTGTCAGCTTAAAATGAAATGATGAGATGGGGGCCCGGTTTCCAAAGTGTCTGTACGTAAAACAAATTAGTTACGAGCGAGGAGGAATTAAAGGGGAAAAGCTGAGATGCCAGTTTTGAAATGAAAAGCCAGATGCTGTGCAGCCTTTCTGAATCCCTGCCAGAGCAGATCCCGGGTTTACCTGTGTAATCTTTCCTAGTTCTTACAGTCATTTTTAGCACTTAAGGATGGTCCTTTCCCTGTTCTGTGCCTCGGGAGCGTGATGGTGTTTGGTCCGTTGTTTTTTTACCGACTGAGGGTGACTTTATTTAAACATAGCTTTTTCCAGCAGTCGATGCTTGCCCTGTCCGCTGCCTCCTTTTCAACGTGATTATTTTGTTCCCTCAGCGTTTCTCTCATCATGAGTGCTGAATTAAACGTGCCGGTGGATCCTTCCACTCCTGCTTGCTGCTCTGAACCTGGCACCAAAGGCATGGATTACCGGGACTGGGTGCGGCGCAGCTACCTGGAACTGGTCACATCAAACCACCACTCCGTTCAAGCCCTTTCGTGGAGAAAATTGTACCTGAGCCGAGCCAAACTGAAAGCTTCCAGCAGAACCTCTGCTCTGCTCTCTGGATTTGCAATGGTACGTGCACTTTGTAGCAACACCTTCTGAATCCCGAAGGTTTTGGTTCTCTAAAATCATCTATTAATCAGTGTTTTCCTCCTGGGAAGATGCAGGACATGCTGCTGTTTTCTGAAGAGGCAGGAGGCATCTGCCCGGGGGCTTCTGCTTGGCTGCTGCTGAGAAGTTTGAGACTGGCTCTCTCAAGGATACACGAGCTGCCTAACAGTCAACCCACACACTCCCAAAACAGCCCCTTAAAATTACTAATCCCTTACCTGCAAGCGATCCAAAATGCCCTGCCAGCACTTTTTTTTTTAATTGTTACTAAACAATACAGGACCTGGGCCCCGAGGCCATTCATTGCCGGCTGCCTGGGCGTGAGGTTGCACTTGGGTGTGGAGCTCCTCCGGGCCCCTGTGGTCCTGGAACATTATCTTAATTTCTCTGTGAGTGTGTGTTTTGTTGGGGTTTTTTTGTTTGTTTTTTTTTTTTTCCAGGTCACGGTGTCTAAATTAAGGTGGAGGTTGGGTCACAGTCTGCCAGAGCGAATTGTGCGTAGCGTGATGGGGGAGATGGTGTTATACGCTAAGGTGTGAGAAGAGGCAGCCTCGGGCTCTGTAGCTTGAAGGGAGCCAAACCTGGTATATTTTTGTCAGTGCTGCCTTTTGGGGATAATCCCTGGTGCTTGCTTTCCTCCCTGCACCACTTGGGTGTTACCTGGAAGCGATCTGCCTGGGTCAAAGCCATGCCAGGGAGCGAGCACGTGAACAAGACAGTCAGCGGTCGGGGACCATGGTGTTAAGCAAAGCATGGCCGTGCTGTGTCGGTGTGAGCCTCTTCCTCTGCCCTCTGCTTCTGGCTTGTTGGGTGTGAGAATTGAAACCTGTTTGGGGGAGGTTTGTTGGGTTTTTTTTTTTTCTCAGGAAATGGGCAGGTCTGGGTGTTCCTGAGGTCTGTCGGCTGAAGCAGCGCCTGGGGGAGCAGGACGTGAAGTGGAGATGGTTCATCCCGCAGCTCAGGAGCTGGGGGGGAAAAGAAGGATCTTGGGAACTTTCTGGATAGCTTTCCTTGTTTTATTTTAGCTTCTTCTGATGATTTTTTCTTCCCTGATCCCCCAGAACGTGACTCTTCTGTAACATTAAAAAAAAAAAAAAAGACATTGAGGTGCTGGAGCGGGTCCAGAGAAGGGCAACGGAAGTGGTGAGGGGGCTGGAGAGTAAGTCTTCTCAGCTGGGGTTGTTCAGTCTGAGGAAGAGGAGGCTGAGGGGAGACCTTATCACGTTCTATAACCACCTGAAGGGGGGGTGTAGAGAGGCGGGGGTCGGTCTCATCTCCCAAGTCACAGGAGAGAGGACCAGGGGAAACGGCCTCAAGTAGCACCAGGGGAGGTTTAGATTGGAGATTAGGAAACATTTCTTCATGGAGAGGGTTATCAGACACTGGAATGGGCTGCCCAGGGAAATGGTTGAGGCACCATCCCTGGAAGTGTTCAAAAGATGGGTAGACATGGTCCTTAGGAATACGGTTTAGTGATTTTTGTCAGGGTCAGGTTGATGGTTGTCAGGGTTAGGTTGATGGCTGGACTAGATGATCTTTAAGGTCCCTTCCAACCTAGACAATTCTATGATTACAAGTCTGGAGTGATGAATTTGGTGCCTCAAAGTGAAGCTGAAGAAACGTGAGCAGGGTGTGAAGTGGGAACGGGCTGACGGGGAGAGAGGGCACTTGGTCGCTTTGCGATTCCTCTCCGCTCTCTGGCTGCGTGTGCGTGGTGCTCGCAAAACCTTTTCACGCAGCTTATCTTGCTTTGTAACCACAGTTGTGTGCTGGAATGGCAGAAAGCACCTCCTCGTTTGGAGAAAGTTGAGTGCTCTCCTGCAGATCTCTTTCACTCCAAAGCTTTCTAGCTCTCAGAAGGCACTCATGTGCTCGCCCTTTGTGCCTCTGGGCTCCCTGAGTTCTCTGTTCCTCACTTGTGACCGTTCTCTTTAACGTGATGATCAAATGAACGTTTTTTGTTGTTGGGAGCTGATCTATCCAGGCAGCGTGGTTACAGGAGCAGGTGCCAGTGCTGGGGTGGGCTGTAACTGGCATCACTGGGACTGGGGGGGGTTGCTTGCAGCCCACCCACACTGTGGGGCTGAGCCACCCATCTGAAAACAAAGCGTGCCTTCTCAACTCGAACAACAGCAACTTGCTGTAAGTCCTTGGCAAACACAGAAAATTAACCGTTTGACTTCTGTTCTCTTTAAAGCATTTAAAATGCAAGTCAAATAAATGCATAGGTATAAGTGGTGTTAATTATAATCCCCCGCTTAACGTAATAAGGATGCTTGAAATCAGTACTTGTCGGAAATACAAATTTTTGCAGTAAGGAATTCTCTTTATTAGCAAGCTTTTTCCCAGCGGATCATACTGGACCTTCCAGTGAAAGCCAGGATATCCATTCCTACCAGGTTGTTTCTGCGCTGGTAATTTGGCAGGCAGGTATTTGGTACACGGATGTTTACTCTCCAGTAAGAGCATCTATTTGGCTGTTGATGAAAGCAGAGGAGTTATTTAGAATTAAAGAGTTTCCTTGAAGCCCTGTGTGCATTTAACTATGTAAACAAACGTCATACAGGGCTTGGCTATTCCTTTATTTACTTCCCTGTCAGTGTGTTTGATTCAAGCCAGTTCCATATTGGCCGAAAATTATTAGGAGCTGATGGATATTTAATCAACAGGTGGTGGCTTTGATCCAGCTCCTTCTGGACAGGCTGCAGAATAATGCAAACCTCATTACTCGATGTTGTCTCATGCTGGTATTTCTGGCAGAGTTGGGCAGATATGGAGGCTGTGGGTCCTTTCCAGCTGTCCTAGGGACTCTAGAGATGGAGAAGATGTAGAGGGAGGTTAGGAAACCTCCTTAATAATTTTCCTGATGGAAATAAGAGCTATTACTGCTAATCAGTCTTCTCAATACTTGTCCAATTGCTACAGGATATGTATTTGATTTTAAAAAGCAAAACAAAACCCTGAGGCATCTACTGGAGTGGTTGTTCTTACAGGCTGCCAGACCATCTGTGTGAATGTAACATGGTTTATGTTAAGCCATTTGTCATGCTTTTGCCTGATACTATCTATCCTGGTCTGAATTTCTCAAGAAATATTCCATGTCCATCGTCTTTATTGTGGACAATCTGGGCTATACCAGTCTAAAAAAACCCCATAATTGCATGTAATTTAATTGCAGTTTAATTCTAAAATGTGCTGAGTACCTGGTCCTTTAGCAAACCTGTGGGTGTGGAGCTCAACGGGGTGATTCTCAAGCTTAAAATGAAGCCTCTGCTGAAATACCCTGTGCCTCGGCAGAGTCCTCAGTGCCCTGCAAAGTCAAGCCCTTGGCTTGACTGGGAAGAGGTTAAAATAAAGGGGGCTGTTATAGTGGCAGAGTATAATTGTATCAAACATGACATATTAATAGTTCTACAGACTAAGCAGCATATTTAATGATTTTTAAATGGGTTGTGTCAGCTTGTCCTCTTTCTCATATCCCGGTCAGAGAAGGATGTGACAATCTGTACGGGGTAAAGCCGTAAGAGCTCGCTCACCTTTCCAGCGCTTGGTCAAGTTAAATGAGCTGTTTTTCTGCCTTGCTGCCCTATCTGGATTGTTGATGTTTTTCCTTGAAATACCTCTTACTGAGCCATCAGTCAGTGTTAAAAATTCATCACTTTGCACAGCTGAAGCTAGCCCTAGGGAATAGGTTAGTCTGGGAGGAAACATCCAATTAGCTGAAAAGTGCCACTCATGCGAAGGATAACAAGTAGGAACTGATATGTTGACATCAGCCAGGCTTTCAGCTTTAATCTAAAGCTATAAATTGAACATCATGCAGGTACAATTCCAGTTCAGCTTGCTGAGTACTACGTCTCTGGGTATTACAGCACCCGATAATGAACAATATACCTGGAGCTCTTCGGGGCTGATAGGGCGAGACTGACAATCACAGCGCTGCATAAGCTCATCGTGCCCCGAACAGGGGAGCAGAGAATAAGTCTGATCTCCTCCTCCTCCTCCAATCGATATAAGGGGAACTGCAGAGAGACCATATGTAAGGCAGTGTGTAATGTGTTTTAATTAATTAAATTGACCTTGCAGTAGACGGTGAAGCCAAATCCTGCGTTGTTATTTTCTGCGCTCTTCACCAAGAACTACTGTAAACTGCAAAGAGGAACCTTTTTTTTTAAAAAAAAAAAAAAAAAGAAGAAAAAAAAGTAAAACCACCACAATTTAATAATCAGAACAGTTCCTAGAGAGGAATGTTTGATAGTTTTGTCTGCTGCTTTTGTGGCTTCTCTTAGCAAAGGGTGTCTTCAGTCCTTTCAGGGGTGGCACCGCACCAAAGTACTATTTTACTTCACAGGTAGGTTAAGTAATTTTACAAATTCTTACGCAAAACCAGTTAACGGGCCTGTACTAGGACTCCAGTTCTGATCTGAGAAAAGCCCCCTGCTCTCTTACATTTATTCTACTGGTTAAGCTTTATTTGATTAAAGAAAAAAGAGACACCTTTAGAGTCTTGCTATACCATAGCTCTTGTTTGGAGAAAAGAGCTCCCGTCTGAGCTGTGGAGCACACCCGTAAGCCAGTAGCAGTCCTTCTGCTGAGTCTATCAGTGAGTTATTAGCTCTCAAGGGAGAGATTTGAGGATATAAATAACTCATATCTGGGCATATTTGTAATAAAAACGAACGTACAATGTTCTGAGAATAGAAGGCGGCTGTTTTAACTATGGAACTATGAAGTAGCTTGCGTGGTTCCCATGGGGGGGTGGTTGGGGGGGGGGGGGTAGTGAAACCTGGCTGGCCACCGGCCAGAAGACCTGCTTGCTTTTGCTTTTCTTTTACGGGCCTCAAGTCGAAACTTCCTGCGCGGCGGGCGCGAGTGATGAGCGGAAGGAGAACGCGTGACGGGCGGGCTAGCAGGCTGTCAGCTGCCTCCGAGCTCCTCTTGTTGTCTAATGGGTTCCTTCTGTTGCCTGTTTGGTTTGACGCCGTTCGTGTGGCTCACGGTTGCAAGGGGCGGGGGGGGGGGAGGGGAGACGTTATTTCAGGGTGTTTGTTTATTTCGGAAAACTGCAGCACAGAAACGTGCGGCTGAGCCGCCAGAAAGGCCGAGCTGAAACCTCATGGAAACACCATGGGAAACAGAAATGATCCATCTAGGCTGCCATTCCAAAAGGCACCCGAGCGTGTGCTTGACCTTAGGTGTTCTTCCTGGATGAAAGCCTTGAAAAGAGGATAACTAGCAGCTCTTGACAAGCTTTTTGTTCCTTTCCCCCCCCCCCCCCCCCCAGGTTGCCATGGTGGAGGTGCAGCTGGAGATGCAGTACAAGTACCCCCAGATGCTGCTGATCGCTTTTAGCGCCTGCACGACGGTGCTGGTGGCAGTTCATCTCTTTGCCCTTCTCATCAGCACCTGCATCCTGCCCAACGTGGAAGCCGTGAGCAACATCCACAACCTGAACTCCATCAGCGAGTCCCCCCACGAGCGCATGCACCCCTACATCGAGCTGGCGTGGGGCTTCTCCACCGTCCTGGGGATCCTCCTTTTCCTGGCAGAAGTCGTGCTTCTCTGCTGGATAAAATTCCTGCCTGTGGGCTCCATCCTGAAAAACGAGACCACCAACGCCGAGAAGCCCAACGGCCACGCGGGGTGGCAGTCGGCCCTGGTCTCCACCATCATCATGGTCCCGGTGGGGCTGATCTTTGTCGTCTTCACCATTCACTTCTACCGCTCCCTGGTGCGGCACAAAACGGAGCGCCACAACCGAGAGATCGAAGAGCTTCACAAACTGAAAGTGCAGTTAGACGGGCATGACAGAGGCATGCAGGTGGTGTGACAGGGAGGCAGAGGCTCCTTCCAGCAAACCCGCTCAGCCGAGGCTGCCAGCAAAATACCCTGTTTTGCTAGTCGGTGAGATGCACCAGTGGTGGATTGTCTTGAGGCTTAAATATGTAAATGCTAATTGCCTGCCGTATATAGCCGTGGGTTCTAGCGCTGTTTCAGATGCCGGGGTCTCTGGCCTGTTTCTGGTCCTACACACTCATGTACTAACATCAACACTGCCGTGGAGTTCAAGGTCAAAACTTCTATCTACCTTAACTATGGTTCAGGTAGCCAAAAATCTGTGTTTTTTACAAATGCAATATTCCGTTGCCAAAAGTAAAACTGCATCAGCTGCTCAAAACACCAGTGTGTGTGTGTGTGTGTGTGTGTAGGATCTGTCTTACATGTCAGAACTCCTTGACTGTCGGTGCAGCAGCAATTAACTGGCAGCTCGTTTCTAGAGCTGAGCTGGTTAATGAGGGTATCTGCAGCTGACCTGAGGACATCCAGGAAAGTACAATAGAAACTGAGTGTTGGTCACCTTTGTTCCAAAGCAAGTGTTCTGTAAATACATAATAGAATGAAATCAGCCTTAGCTTTTATGTTTGTTTGTTTTGGTTTTTTTTTTCTTGCTATTCCTAACTATATTTTTACAGCTGGGGAGGTAGAATTTCTAATTGGAGGAGGCTGGGAAGTTCTGTTGTACTTTCTTCAGTGGCATCTGTCCCTTTAGATTGAATGAATGCCAAGATCATGTATTTTTTTCCCAATAAGAGGCAAAAGTGCCCAGGGAAGGCTTACAGGTGTTTTAGTTCTAACAAGGACATTCTTAAAACAGAACAGTGATGGGGAATTTAATGAGACAAAACTTTGAAGGACTAGAAAAGCAAGTTTCAAGGAGGTAAGGAGTGACAGCGTGTAGCATGTTGTAGAAATCTGTCTCTATGTTGTCTTCATTTATGTATTGTTGCAATGTCTTTGCCTGGTTTGCTGGAGAGAACAGTCCCCAGTCCTGCCTATTTCATCAGCTGTTTGGGTTTTTGGGTTTGTTTTTTTTGTTTGTTTTTTTTTTTTTTTCCCAGCTGTTGCATTTGTCTGTCAAAAAAGAAGGCTTCCTTCCCCCTCCACCAAAGCAGGCACCTTTTCTGGTGGAACCTGGAGCAGTGCTGTCGGGGCTGGATCCGGTGGGAGAGCTGTGTGCCATTAAAGAGCTATGGCCTTTCTTCTGAGCTGCCTTTCTCTCTCAGCAGCAGAGAAAACGATACTTGCACGTCTGTATTGCTTAGCAAGGGACGCCTGTAAATTCTGTAGCATCCTTGCGGGTGAAAACTCCTGTAAAAATGATTTTTATGATTTGTGGTAACTTTGTGGAGGGAAAAGGTTGTTTTGCAATCATCGGCTCTTTTTAAGGGAAAGTGAGGCTTTCTGCCACACAGGGCTGAAAGGAGCATAAGCATGTTTTCTTGGCCCTGATCCTGTGCAGATTTCCTGCTCTTCACTCAAACGTTGCAGTCGCAGAGCGTCCCAGGCCTTATAGGTCTCTGAAATCATTAAGGCTGTTTGTAATGTTCTATTTAACCCTGCTCCCTTATTCCACTGGGATTTGAGCAATCTAATGGCGGCGTATTACATGTCAAGCTTCCCAGAACGGGGAGTACAGGCAAATCCTGGTGCAGCAGGGTGAGATTTATCCCTGTATTCCTCTCTGGCAAGGGTCTTGGGAACCCAACCCTCATCTCTCCTGTTTACATGGGCGCCTGAGCATCGCTGAACAAGTTGCTTAGCACCGTGTCTGTGGCTTTCATCTGTTGTTCTTGCCGCAGTTGGCATGTACCATATTGGCCGATGCGCAGCGAAGAAAATAGTCTTTGTGTGCTAAATGGCTAGTCTGTGCTTAGGCACATCTGTGAAAAAATAAGGAGCGTCCTCCAGGAAGTGGGTGGTCGTGAAATTCATACGATCTCCCCAGGAGCCTGCCCTCTCTCCCTCCTCTTTTTACCATAATAAAAATTAAAGGTTTGTACAACAAAATCACAGTTGAGTTTTCTGCCAGTTATTACACATCTAGGCTCTTCTGCCAACAAAGTTTCTATTGTGAGGCCAGAGCCAGACCAGATAAGATGACTCTTTCCTCTGTACTTTGCAGTCTCCTTTAACATCAGCAATAATAGGACTCTATGTGCTGTGAAGCTCGAGGGGTTGAGGAAAGTATTGAGCCATTTTTGTAATTTAAAAATAAAAATTGAGCTTCACAGTGTGCACTCAGTGCTGTGAAAGCAATGCAGCTCGCTTGGAAACAGCCAGATTGTTCATTTAATTCTTTGCAAATATAATAAATTTCAACAGAGAAATGCAGCAGAAACTGTGCTTTGATTTTGTAGAATAACTTGGTGAGGCTCTGGTGGGACTGGACTCCAGATAAGTCTCAAGACAGCAGATCAGTGACTGGAGTGGGATCACCTTACTCTAGCAGGGAGTCTGAGGTATGCTTTGAGATGGTGTCCCAGGGGCAAATCCACTTAAAATAGAATAATAAGGTGAATTCCCATCTTTGCTCTCAGCTTTTGTTTTTTGTGTCTCTGGGCACTGAGTTCTCCCTTCCATGGGAACCCCATGGGAGTATTTTTGCTCTTTGACTCTGTTGTGTGGGATCTCTCTCCGGGTTTCCCATCACCTTTGTGCTCTAACTCCTCTCCTCCTACTTTCCCAACAACAGTATTTGCTTTTCTTGCCCCTGCCTCTTTTCCTCCAGCTTCTTTACATTTTCACTGCTGTTGGGTCCAGTGGAAACATCTCCTCTGGTACGGGCCATGGTAGTTCATCCGTAAAGGAGCGTGGACGTTGTGCTTGTCCACATGGGTGTTTCTGGGCTACAACGCCAGAAAATCCTCCTTGCTTCTGCTGCTGCCCCCGTGGCCGTCAGCAGAATTCCCATCAGTCAAGCAGGGAGATGCCTGCCTTTCCACACCGTCGCTGGTGTCCCAGCAGGGCTGGCAGCACGCTGTGTCACAGCTGGGTTTGCCTGGCCACCTCCGTCCTGTGCTGTCACTTCTTTGTCATTCCTGGGGCGTCTGTCGTTCCTGGGATCTCCCGAGTTCCTGGTGGCTCCGTTCCTGCGATGCCACCACAGGGATGCTTCTCCCAGGGTCGTATGCTTGGGCTGGGATGTGTGTCCAGGATCTCCCCTGACCTGTGCCAGCTTTCTGGACCAGCCACGGGCCCTGGGGTGCTGCGGGTTGGGATGGCTCTTGCCCCCGTTCTCAGCTCCCTTGGGCTGTGACTCTCTGGACCAGTTCTTGCCTTGTTTGGGCCATTTCTCCAGTTTCTGCAGTGGGGCTTGCCTTGGCTTGCTGCAGGGGATGGCCACGATCTCACCCCAGAGTCCCGAGTCCTCTTTCAGATTTATTTGGCAGTTTTTCCCCAGCAGAAAAACGCCTCTGCAGGCTCCAGCACTGGGAGGACCCTTCCTAAAGCAGGGAAAGGAGCTGGTGAGAACTGGGGGTACGGCTCTGCTTCGTGTCATTCCCGGGCACCTGCCTTGGTTTAGGAGGTGACTCCTCTCTCTCCTCCCCTCGTTAGCAGAAGTCAAGACCGGGCACGAAGGCGAGCCGGGGGGAGCAGTATCGGGTTGTCCCTTTGCTGTGGTCAGTGGCAGCTCTTACTCTTCGAGCTCCCTATTTTTAACGTTGCCCTGGGGCAGCCCTGGCTCCGGTAGCTGCCGCCCCGTTGTTTCGGTGGCTGCGTGACTCTCGGGGAGGCTTTATGACCAGGGGGAGATGGAGGAGATGTTGGATTTGAGCGTGCGGGGCCTGACCCACGTGATGGATGAAAGCGATACCGTGCGAGAGCCCGGGGTGGAGCGGGCTCTGCGGTAAGCGTTCAGCTATGTGGAAGTGTTTATAGAGAGCTGGGGGGGTGGGTGCAGCCCCAGAGCCAACGTCCTTCGGGTCCCTGACGCCGGGACTCGGCTCCGGCCATCCCAGTTTCCCACGGGGACAGCGTGGGGATGGGGGTGCAGGGTGCCTGGCCGTGGGGTTGCTCACACTTCACGTTTTCCTCTTGCCTTTCCGTGGGATTTCATAAGGTCCTTTTTCTTTCCCTGCCTTAAAACAGACAAAAGACCTTGGGGGTTTCGCTGCTGCTGTACCTTCCTTATCCGCTTGTTGCATCTACTTTTAAGACAGCTTTCCCAATAACTCCCCCCCAACCTCGAATTCAGGTCCTGGCACAACTGGATCAGTGTGGTTATTTTCCAATTAACTTCTCGCAGGCTGTCTCCCCTTCACCTGCTTCAAACAAAGGGGTTTCAGTAATTACTGCCTGGCTGAATTTGGAAAGCATTCCCAGAAATACCTGTGTCTCCAACATGGGGCTCACCTCCTCCCATCCAGGGCTAAGTGAGCGCTAAGTGCTAGGAGGAAAAAAAAAAAGAAATATTGGTATTTTAGCTTCGCCTGTTTTTGTTTTATCTCTGCATGAACAATATTCAATGTAGAGCGACGTGTGTATCTCAGTTATTGTCCAGCTGCGTGACAGAAACTGGATAAACTTGCTCAGTTTTACGCTTCTTGCTGATTTCAGACTGATTTCTTTTGAAAGGCAGATCAAGTCCTCCAGCATCCTCTATGGGTTATCTTGAGTTTTGCCTTATTTTTTTTTTTTTTAATAAAAAAAAAAAAGCAGCTTGGTTAGATATTGTCCTTCTCCTTTTTAAGTACGCAAGTAGATAACAATTAGATACACTTCCTTTTTAATGAGGCCCCGTTTCTTGGCATGTGTTTTACAAGTGCTAATCTTGGTTAAGGAGATAAGCAGCTGTGATAAGAGATTCCTCTAACATGAAGATCATTAAAGTTTGTCTTACTAGCTGAAATTATATTTGAGAGCTAATTAATTAAGACCTCTTTATAGTTTTCTCAGATTTCTGTGATACTTGAGAGTCCAAACCAATTGTTAAATGCTCTGCAGCGCTGCGATTCTGGCTTTTTAGGAGAGAATGTACATAAAGTTTTAGGAAGTAACACAGAACCGATGGGTGCAACTGCATTTTTGGTCTCGGATGATGCCCAAAAAGCTGTTTAAGAGATGAAAAGTGTGAAAAGAAAGATATAGCAATGACTGTGTAGTGAGTAGGTTACGTTTTGGGCTTTGAAACCATCTAGACAAAACCCTCAGTTTTTGGCTCAGTATTTAATTATTTGCATTTTTTCACATTTAAGATACCAACCAGGAAGAGCTGGAATTCTCTGGCAAGAAGAGCGTATTGCCGTGTAGTTCAGTCGAGGCAGAAAAAGCCAGCTAACAAATGCAGAGCACAAAATGGACTAATATTGTGTGTCTTGTTATTGTGGCTCTGATTCCTCAGGAGCTGCATCCGCTTTCACCGCGGAGAGAATGGAACAGCAGGTACGTGCAGAAAGTGTTTTAATGGGCTGAGAGCACAATATAAATCTAAAAGGGAGCATTGGAAATAAGGGCCAAGCATTAATGGAAATGCTCCGTGGCCGCAGTTTGCTGGGCAAAGAGCTGGTTGCTGGAGAGACTCCGCACTAAAAGGATGATGAGGATACGAGCTCAAGGTTTGCTTTATCTGTGGAAGGGTTTCCTCCTGTCGGGTGGCTTTGGGCTGAGCTCCTGCCAGCCGTGTCCTCCTGCTTGGCCCAAAGTCCTCTGCTCCCACAGCAGCTCCTGGTGGCCTGGGGACATCACTGAGCCCCGTGGACACCGGCAACACAGTGCTGGTCATGCCAGTCTGCCAGAAAATGGGTAGAAACCGGTATTTTGAGAGCACAAGGTGCTGCTTTTGGGAGCGAGCTGGAGCGTTTGCAGATGATGAGCCATTCCCTGGGATAAAGCTCTCTGCGAGCGAGCGTGGCCAGCCTGTGGTGTGCTGGCTGGCTGCGTTTGCAGTGATGGGTTCCCATCAGAGATGGCACGCCGTGACTGCCGAAACCGTGGCTGGACCATATTGGGGACGCTTGGCCACCGGTTTGGGGGAGGTCTGGGGTTTAGGACTGGCCATGGGACCCCCTCTCGTGAGTCCCTACTGGAATTACCATGTTGATGTTCACTGCTTTTTAAATACTGGGCTAAACTGGAACTGGCTTATTGCAGCTACAAAGGAGTGTAGTTTTATCTGTTAGCTGAAACCGATAAAAAAAGTATTTTTGTCATTGGATTTCCAACGGATTCCAATTCACCCAATGGATTTCTAGCGTTTTGTTGGGTGAAGAGCTCCCTCCCTCCCTCCCAGTGCCCAACATAGAGGGCAATGTCTATGGCACCAGTGCGTCTCCATACAGTAAAACCTCTGCGTTGTGCAATGGAAGAACTTGCAGGGCAGAATCCAGCTGCACAGGGACGCCGAAATCCCACCTATAGATGTGTCCCCCTTTCCTTACCAGCTAAAACCAGTCGGCGCTGTGTTTCACTGCTGGAGGTGTAACTGTGCTGAATGGCTGTGGTGACCACAACTGTGTTTATTAAAGGATCACGCTTCTTCCACGGCACAACTTCATTTTGAAGAGCGCAGAAGTTTGTTCGGAGCAGACAGATGGCCTCAAATCAGCTTCTGCTACAAATGACTGCTTGAATCTTAGGTACAAGGCATGACTCAAACCTGGCTGCTGGAGGTGCCAAGAAAAAAAAATGATAGCCGCCAGTGCCACAGTCTGTTGCCCAGCTCGTTCCCCCAGATCAGCCTCCTGCTGCTGACAGGTGACAGCAGGGTTCAGAGATGACAAATGATCAGAAAATAACACACTCTGCGCGAGTCCTTGCTCTGAACTCTGCCCAAGCTGTCGCTGCACCAGCGTCGGCATCGCCCCTCTGCTCTTGGGTCCCAGAAGATATAGGTCACACACAGTATTTATGATTAATCCTCACTGTTAGAGCACCTCTCTTCAGCACAGGAATAATTACTTTAATTAGTTTTTGGTGTGTTGTGTTATCTGTGGAGAGATGCTTGCTTACCCTCCTCCCCTGGAGAGCTGCTCTCTGAAGGACCTATCTGAAGCGGGTGAGAAGACAGTTGTGTCCCTGGGGCACAGTGCAGCACTGGGAGAGAACCCAGTACAGGCCAGGAAAGGTTAAAATCTGCTGCAGGGCTTGGGCTGAAATCTGTGCCAAGGGCTGTTTGACACCCAGTTTAACGATTCTAACTTTCTTCCTTGGTTTAATTTAAGTATTTCTCGGTGTGTGTTTTTTTCCACCGTGCAGCTAATGAATACGACAGCTCATTTCTCACTTTTGCCTAAAAGCTCCCATTGCCCAGGAGAGCCTTAGAAGAAACAAGCAGCCCACCCCTCCCTCACCGTCCCTTATCTCTGTAAAACTTCCATTTGATTGAGCCTGTCTCTATACACCCCCGGTTCCTTAGGCACGTGTCAGAAATACACCGAGTCGTACAAAAATTCTCTACTTTATTTTTCAAATCTAAACAAAAGGCGACGCCGGCTTCCTTTTGCTGATCACACTGGTCTTCCTTGGAAGGAGAGAGCTGTTTCTAGCAGTTCTTTACCCAGTTCCCCGTGCCTCCCGCCGGCGCTGAACTCCGCAGACAGCTCCCTGAACGTGACACAGACCCGGCGACGCTCGATGTGCCTGCGGTAAATCGCGTGTTTCCACTTGTACCGCGCGTCACCGAACAGCACCACCAGGGACCTCCGGGGTAAGTGAACGGCAACAGTCACCTCTTTACTCGGAACAAGCCGTGGGGATAAAACGCAGCTGATTCCCTCTCCGCCTGAATTCTTACCCGCTGACGTCCGTGTAAAAGGTCCAGGGGGACTTAATTCCCCGTTCTCTTGACTGAAAGTGGGAAATAATTGGATGCTGTCCTCTGAATCACAAGACATGGATAACACGGTTTTTGAGAGCAAGTTTAAGCTAACCAGACGCTCTCCCCAAAGCCACCAGTCATCAAAATGTGGGTCGATGGCAGAACCTCTTTCTGGCCTGTAGTCCAGATTGCATTGTTCGACCGGTAAGAAACCACCCAGCACAGGGCAGGCCTTCATTTGCGCCACAATCTTTTTACTGAAACTTGGCAAACCGGTAAAACTGCCAGCTTTTAGCCTTTGTTTCTTGAAGTTCACTTTGGGTCCGTAGTCCTGTTGGAAAAGAAGAGGGGGGGAAAAGTTAGTGTTGGGGGAAAGAATCTACAAGTCTTTTTGGAGGGGCTGTGATCCCTTCAGGGCTCATGGCCAAGACTTTTGAATTCTTTTCTCATCTCTTCCAGTGACTTGGTCACCAGGTTGCAAAAGGACTCAGTGAAGCTACATTAATCTCCCTGGAGTTAGATTTCTCACCAGTGAAGTAAAAAAAAAAAAACCACCTGAAAGCCTCACTTCTTTCACTTGGAGATTGTGTAAACTCTAATGCCTGAACATGCACTATCAAATACTGTTTATTGCAACTATCGTGTATTTTTCCAAGAAATTGACTTTAATTACAAGCCATTCTTGCAATTGATTTCAGGAAAAGCTTTCAAAGGAAAACATTTAATGAAACATCTAAATATTTGGGGTTTTAAACTGAAAACGGCTTTCCTTTTCCAGAGGGATCTAAGAACAGGTGGGTTTCTCAAGTCAAACCTGTTTCTTTCGGCCAGACTGTGATGGTTTCCAGTCATCTCGATCCATCAGTTCAACCATCTCAGATTCTTCATCTTCGCTAATGAACTCCTCCGTCAGAAACACCCCTGGAAATGGAAATGCCCAGCCAGAGAATTCCGAGTGCTCATTTCCTTTAGCTAGGCCTGTTGCTGGACAGTAAGTGAAATTATCTTCTCCCTGTGGAAATAACAACGGAGGAGAAAAAAAGCGGTGAGGGGGGAAACTTATCAAGATAAGGTATTTCCATGATTTATTCCTGCAGCCCTGATGCTGCAGCATGAAAACTCTCCGTACAGGATTCTCGTAGACCTGAGAAATTTTACAGCTGCTTTTGGGGAAACAACCCTTCCCTGCTTTGTTTTTTTTTACAGCTCCAGCGTTACCGTGCTGCTTGCTTGAAGCCGCTTTTCCTTCCTAGTAATGTCTTTATCCTGCAAAGGCGGGGAAGGAGAGGTGATCCTCAGTGCCAAATGCGTAAGGAGATTAATGGTCGGTATTCCTCGGGCTGGCCGTAGAGATACGGTTTGTCATATCAATAAATGTTGAATGAGGAAAGTTGATAGAAATTGCTGAGGCCAAAAGTCCAAGCTGTTTGTTTTTTTTTTTGATTAATGTATGAAACTCAGGTAAGGCCTGGCTGGGCTTCGCTGTGTGCATCTGTAAGGTTATTCAGGTAAAGCCACATGGGCTCTTAAATCACAAATCTTTGCCCCATCCCTGGAGGGGTTCAAGGCCAGGCTGGAGGGGGCTTTGAGCAACCTGCTCTGGTGGGAGGTGTCCCTGCCCAGCATCCTTGAGGTCCCTTCCAGCCCAAATCATCCCACGATGCCATGAAATGTCTTGGGGGACCATGCTTTGTCCTCGGCCTGGGCTCCCCCCTCAGGGCCCAGCACCTCGACGGGCCCTCCAGTCCCCTCTGGAGCCATGGGGGGGGGGGTCCCCTCACCCCCTCGCGGTCGCCCCGGGCCTAGCCCACTCCATCCCCACCTGGGCCCGCCCTGAGGGGAACATGGCGGGCACCCCCCACCACCCCCGGCTCCGCCCCGCCGCCGGCCCGGCCCCGCCTCGCCGCCCCCTCCCCGGTACCTGCGGGGGCGGAGCGGCCTGCGCGGGCCCCTCGCAGAGCAGACAGGAGCGGATCCCCTTGCAGCCGCAGCCCGGCCCTTCGCCGCCGCCCGCCGCCGCCTCCATCCTCGCCGGCTGCGCTGAGGATACGGGCCTCCAGCACCACCACCACCCACCTCCTTCCTCCCCGTCTCCTCTTCCTCCTCCCTTCCCGCCGCCCGTCCCGCTTCCAGGTGAGAGGAACCGGGGGACGCCAGAGCCTGGGGGGCGGTGGGGCAGGCGGGCTGGGCACGGGCCGGTCGGTCGGTGAGCGGAGGTGTGGTGGTGGGAGCACACGGACTCGGTCTCCCAGCATCCCGCGCGGACGCCGAGCCAGAGGTGCGGGGCCCAGCCGCGCCGCGGGGGCTGCCGGGAGTTGTAGTCCCGCCACCCAACGCGCTTAGACCCCGCGGGAGGGCGCCTCAGGCCGCGGCCCGGCGCCGGCCCTCACGGCGGTGTGAGGGCTCGGGACGGCGTGAGGCGGTCACCGCGGCTCCACCCGGCCGCCTCGGCGCGAAGCCAGCGCTGCTGACCCTGCCCGCCGTCTGAAGGGCCGCCGGGAAGGCGCTGAGAGGACAGGCTGACGGGCCGGCGGCCGGGTTGTCCCCAGCGCGGTGGTGGCAGCGCCAGGCCCACCTCGGCTGAGGCGATGCGGTGCTCCCGCTGGCGCGGGGTGGTTAAATTAAACTCGTTTGTGTCTCTGCTGCACTACCCTAGCCTGAATCCACAGCCTGCCAGCCCCGGGAGGAGGGTCGGTGGCAGTTCCCGGTTAGGCCGAGTGACAGGGGTTCGTCAGGGTAATTAATTGCACGTGCTTTCTGCATTGGCACCCGTGCTGCTGTGGCGATGGGGCCTTGGTGTGTCTCCCCTGTGGCTCCCGGGGTGTCACTGTGTTTGCAGTGTCGGTGTGGTCGAGAAGAGGGTGATGGGAACATCCACGGTCGTTGCTGTCAAATTTTACATATAGATGCTGGAGTTTTGGGAGGTTTATTGGGTTCAGCAGGTAAGGGCCTGATCTTCGGGTTGGGCTTTTGGTGACAGTTCTGTCGCTTGAAGGATCAAATCCTGAACTGCGGCTGTTCATACTGCTTTTCAGGCTCGATGCTCTTTATGCTGGCGTGAAATATTCCATACGTGAAGTATTGTCCTTACTTACAAGTGTTAACAAAGCAGCGCCCCATTGCTTGTCAAACCCAACGGTCCAGGTTGCTGTAGGCACGTTCTGGTGCTGAAGTTGGGCCTGAGGACAGCTTAGTGCCTCTTGTGCTCCTCAACATTTACCAGAGTGGCGTTTAGGCAGCGGTGAGACTAACACAGAAGGACAGTAGTGAGCTCTTTTTTATTTCCCTGTCTTGGAATCTGTGTCAGAAAGAGCACCAAGCCACGGACCAGTAATTTCACGAAGCTACTTTGGCCCCATCAGTGTTATTATTCTGAGTATCAGTGCATCCATTCATGTGTGTGTACTATCCGTAACAATGCATGAAAACACTTGTTAATTCCCAGTAACATACAGAATGCTGTTGATTTTTATTTTTTTTTCCTCGGTGAGGAAATGATGTTATTATTACGGTGGCTGTTTACGTTTCTGGTAATTAATTCAGCTTTCAAAAATTTTAAGGAATGTAGAAGTTGTCAGCCAAGAGTCTATCCATCTGGTCAGGCTAGCGAGCGCACTGTGTCATTTCCTTGGAAGGAAGGCATTCACGACAGGTGTATTTATTCTTACTGTTGCTGTTTATTTGAAAGCGTGTTGGAGTTCTTGGAGCAGAGCCCTGTTGCTCAGGAGAGGTACAAAGAGGTAACTGAGAGATTGTCCCAGTCCTGAGTGCTGTCACCCCATGGACAGCATTCATCGACAGCAAGGCTGTCACTTTAGTAGCTGAGGGAGGTATGGCTGTTGTTTTGGAGATGGGTAGTGGCAGCGTGTTGGGAGTATGTGCCCAGAATAATAAAAGTCTCTGGTATTTTCATTTCAAGCATATTAAAAAGGCGACTTCAAACACAGTAACAAAATCAGTAGCTAACCTCATAACCTTTTTTCCTCCCCCATTTGGAGTCAGTTGAAAGGGCTTCTTCTTATTCCTGTTTGTTTTACCAGGAAGGTTACAAGAAAACTTCCTGCAGCTGACTGAGCAGTGATACCAGCAGAGGGTTGGAGATTAAAAATGTCAAAAATTACTACAGAACTTCTTTTGGAAAGAGCGGTTCCAAGATCTACGAGGCTGCGAAAGATCGAGACGCTGAAGTAAGTGCAGACAGGCCCGTGGAAAATTCCAGCTGAATTCAGCCCGGGTGATCCTTTTTTTTTGTGTCTTTCTTTCCCTAAGTATTTTTGCTGAAGAAAGAGAGATGGTTACAAAGCAGAGTGGGAGATGGCATTCTCCGTGCAGGATCAGTGAGCGCCAGTGGAACTGCATTCACGAGATAGGTTATCAGCAGTTGCTGCTCCTCACCACTTACATTGTATAGATGCTGCCATCTTCATTCTGTTAAACTGCTTAAGGCTGGATCCCGATTTCCTAACCCGAAGGCATCCTCCCCTACTCCCAACACACTTCTGTCTTTGCTAGCAATTGCTTAATGTGAGTAAGAGAATCTCTGCCAGCCTGGATTTTAGAGGTTTTTTCCCTCTCCATCATTTTTCATCTCCTCTAAATCCAATTATGTTAGTACTTCAGACGTTGCAGAGAGGGCGACTAAAAACAGTTTTGTTGCTCAGATCCTTAACAGAGGTCACTGGAAATATGTGGCTTTCCAAATGATTAATACGGTGGGATTTCGCTATTCCAGAACTGGTCAATCCAAGTGACTCAGTGAGCCACTTTCTGGCTCACTTTCTGGTGCCTTTGTTGTTTTTGTTGCTGATGTAAGAGTTTTGAGTTTCATGTGTACTCTTTAAAGTTATCTCTTTTCGTTTGTCTTGAGCTAAAGTATTCTTTTTTTAAGAAACTCAAAAGTTTTATCTGTAGAGTATAGGCTGCAGGTAGCAGTGATGTTGAGAGGTTTGAAGTAGTGAATTTCTAGTGTGGCTTTTTCTGTGCAACATCATACTGTGATTTTTGAAGGGTTATGTTTCAGAAATCTGTTTGGGCAACACTGTGTTGAGTTTCTCCCCAAAATGATGTAATAGTCACATTCAGCTTTGAACCAGCTGAATCCTGTTCGACCTTTCTTACGTGCTTTGACTGGCCGGTTAGGCTTCCAAGGTGACAAATGAAGGAGAAGTGGTTTTGCTTCCTAATTTTATTTACCTCATTTGTTCATGCTTCATTTATATTTAGAAGGCCTTTTTTAACTAATGATTAGAGATGGAGATTCAGTTTGTTAAAGGAACTCAGGCTTGGATCCTCAGGAGATGTTGGCTGTCAGGACTAGGAGCTCCCTTTGGAGGTCAACTGAATGATCTAGTCAAGTGTAAATGACCCTTCTTATAATATACAGTTTTCTCTTACAGAGAAGGGGTATTTTTGTTCCCCTCAAATACTATACCTCTTCCTCTTTCAGGACAGAATGTTTCTGTTTTAGTGTCAGCCTTGGGATTTTGTTAGATTTCCGTATTTGCCATTGGAAGTTTTTGCAGCAAAATTCACTGTAAAAGAAATGGAAAAAAAATCACTTTTTTGGTGAAGTTAGTTGTTTGAAAACAGCTAAATGATTTGGGGACCTATTCTGCACTTGGCCTGAACTTCCAACTTGTAATGAAGAGGAGAAGAGTTTTGAGCCAGACCAGCAAACTGATCCAGGATCTGGACTGCAGGTTAATAGTACTGCAAATACCTTGGCAGACTCGAGTCTTTGCTGTTAACTCAGACACAGCACCTTTTCCGTGTTTGTGTGCTGCAGACAAGAAAAAGCAGGTTTGGTCAGGTTTATCCAGTGAGTTGTGCTAGACTGAGAGGTGCCACCAGGTGGGACCTTGTGTCCTGTGTTTTTTTTCCAATGAATTGCAGATAGTTCATGTTCTCCTTTTGTTTTCAGCCTCTCCAAGCTGCAATTGAAGACTGGAGACTTAGACCCGCGTTTGTTTTCCCGCCTGAGGCATCTGCAGAAACTAGATCTCTCTGACAATTTATTGGACAAATTTCCCAACAGTCTAACCCTGCCTGATCTGCGCGTCCTAAACTGCAACAACAACAAACTGGAAGATGTAACTGCTCTGAAACAGTTCCCGCTGCTGGAGGAGCTAACCTACGAGAACAACGTGTACTTGACAGTGAGTTACCTCCCGTCCTTACAAGCCAAGCATTAAACAGAGGGGGAAACAAACAGCAGTTATGCCCAGTTCTTATATATTGTTCTTAGGCAGCAAGTGTTAGGGCATCTGAGAAAGCAGCCGGTCTTTTTGCACCGCTTCACCAGTTTGTGCTGCTCTTTCCCAATTTGCAGAAGTGACACGCCCAAAACCACTTGGGTATTAAAATCTGAATATTAACTCCTGATTCTCCAGGCCAGAGTCCTATCTTAGGTTGCTTATCAGATAGGGTATCTTATGCTCCTGATTGTATAAAATATAGTAATGATTGTGTAGACATGTCCTTCTTGTGTGCTAGTTTTAGTGCCCCTTGTGCTCTGGAAGGAGCAGACTTGGCCCTCTGATAAGATCTCCAAGGGGACCTTACAGCCCCTTCCAGTATCTGAAGGGGGGTATACAAGAAAGCTGGAGGGGGACTTTTTACAAGGGCAGGTAGTGATAAGATGAGGAGTAAAAGCTTCAAACAGGAAGAAGAGAGATTTGGATTAGATATTAAGAAGAAACTTTTCACTCTGAGGGTGGTGAGACCCTGGCGCAGATTGCCCAGAGGAGCTGTGGCTGCCCCATCCCTGAAGGCCAGGTTGGCCAGGTTCAAGGCCAGGTTGAATGGGGCTTTGAGCAACCTGGTCTGGTGGGAGGTGTCCCTGCCCGGGGCAAGAGAGTTGGAACTAGATGATCTTTAAGGTCCCTTCCAACCCAAACCATTCTTTAGGGGTTAAACTTGGTGATTCCTCAGTTTAAACATCCAAACCTAATTTTATTTGTGCTTTAAGCTGGCGTCAGCCACCATCGCCGTCCCCAGATGCTGTTGTGTGCAGGCAGAAGTACACATGTGGCTGTGTGGCAGACTGGACTGGGGAACTGGTCTGACCTAAAACGCCCATGAGCCAAAGAAGCCCTGCTGGTTCTCGGTTCCTGTAGCAGGGCAGCCCTTCCCCTGCATGAGATGCTCACTCCCAGTTGAAGGATGTGACCAGAACACCCTGCGTTGGGCTGGGGCCGGAGCAGATGGGCCTGGCTGCACCACCACCACCGTGTGTTGGCTGTCTGTACTGCAGAAGGGTGAGGCTGGGCGTTTCTCTGCAGCTTAAGATCCCAGGGCATAGGAGTTAATGTACAACTAAACCTTATAAACGTTAATTTACAACGAAAAGGTGATAGTCGAGTCGGAAATGCTCAGAAAATTTTATGAAATGGCTTTTCCTGCCTAAACATATTCTTCTCATCCTTGGCTGTAATTTAATAAAGGGCTAAAGCAAGTACTGTGTGTGTAATTTTTGTGGCTCTGATATCTTCTCTTTCTAGCTCAACGATGACTATAAAGTAATGTTTCTTTTGGAAAACCTTCGGCTACTCAATGGCAAGGATATAACCAAACTGGCTAATCATGTGAGGCGTGTCAATAGCCGTAAGCTCACCAGCAAGGTAAGATGTGTGATATTTTTTTAATCTCTAACCACCTGAGAAGTAACTAAATACTGTGCTCAGTTTAATGACTGAGTTGCAAACAAGCATCCAATGGTTAGCAATAATTCTGGTATGATCTGGGCTTCCTACTAAATGTCACGCTGCTACTTTCTGTGGTCACTGCTTGCATTAGCTCTGCCTGTTCTGTGTAGCCAACTTCTGCCTTCAGTTTAAATCGCAGGAGCCGGGCCAGCAAGGTCTGTGTCTGAACAATGACCTGAAAAAACAGAGGGTCAAAAATAGGAGAAGCCTGGTGCTGACATAACAGCTGCATCCACCTCCCCATCTCATTTATGTTACTCTCCTGGCACCAGGAATGGGAATCACAAAACCAAGCTCAGGATAATCTTGCTTTTTCCAGCATACACCAGGAATGAAGATTTGTTTGTTCTTCTTCAGCTGTGCATGTTTGGAACTGCTTTTTTGCTCATTTACATACACAGTTTATCTCCTGACAGATTGTTCCCACAAAGCACACTGTGATCTTGAGCAAAATTATTGTTCTATTATGAAAAAGGTTTGGGTTTTTTTTGGTGCAGTGCTGTTCTTACCCGTTTGTATTTTAGTTAGCTGATCTTAATTCCTTCTGTGTAGCTGTGGTGGAGAAATCAAATATTGAAGACTGAGATGGCTTATTGTGCTGAGTGCTGTTACCTGTGTAATACCTTGTAGCTCAAATGCTCTTGGTGAGGGCTGCTCAGCTCTTTTCCTCCAGGAAGCTGGGCACGGTTGGCTGTTTAATGAGATACCAAGTGCTCCCCTGGTGCTGTTCGTTTTGTGCTGGTGTCTGTGCCCCAGATACCTGATGGTATTACTTCATACCTGGCTGCCCGGTTCTTACTGCTGTGGCTAAATGTAAAATGTCTCTTGGGTCCAAATGCTTATGGATGTGTTGCTGCCCACCAGAAACTCTCAGGTGAGGAACTGTGCTGGTAGGTGACCATCTGCGTGATTGTGCCCATAGTTCAGAAGCCTTTTGGAGTCAAGGTGTCTTTATAAATGGGAAGGACTTGTGCACCAGTCCTGCTTGCACATGAACTACAAGAAAACTCAAACATCCCCATTATGCCATGTCTCTTTTAATAAAGTAGTTACCAGTCAGGTACTCCCTGCTAGTAGGGCACAGTCTAAGGCTCCTTAAGGCCATTTGCTATGGATCCAGAGGCATGAAATCAGGCATTGCTCTGGCTCCATGTTGCCACACTCACTTAGCCTTGGTTCAGAGGAATTTGCTTTCTTGTTAGCTGAGGTCATGGTTTGGACACTGATAAAATAAAGGGAGGCAGTGCCATCATGTAATGAGCAGAGCCTCGGGGTTGACAGCTCCTTAAATGCTTTCACGAGTATTCTTGTGCTTTTCTGCTCTGCTTTTCTGTAGTATTCTGTTGAATAAATTCAGTCTTTCTGCCTAGGTTACAGCTCACTGGGAAAAATTCTTCCGTGACCAACTTCCTGAGAAATACACAGCTGAGCAAGTGAAGTCCATCAAGAAAAAGTTCCTGAAATCTGTACAGACCAATGTAGTGTATGGACCCAGCTCACTCAGTGAATTCACCCGCTGGCGGGTAGGTTACAATTCATTTACCACTCTGTCCTTCAGGCAGGGCCTCTGCACCCAGATTCTGAACGGATTTGATTAAATTGCTCTGTGGATTTGGTATCAGGGCTCTTGCAGGCAGATGGTGGCACTTTTTCTGGTTTTCTTCACTGCTTTGTTAAGCAATTACAGAAGCACTGGGACTAACTGTGCACCAAGTTGCAATGACTGTCATTAAACATTGTTTTTTAGTTCATAAGCAATAATGGTACTTGTACTAATTAACAAGACTGCAGTATCCTCAATACTTAATTATTTGCAAATAACTCTAATGGCAACCTTTAGTCTTGAAAGAGGCTGTAGAAAAGATAATGACAGAACTGCAGTTACTCCCAGTGGGGAAAGACACCATTTAGTTTGTAACATGTTTTAATTGTATATGCATACATGCAATTGAGGCTTCCATCCCTCCTTTGTCTGGTTTCGTTGCTGGGCTGTTGTTTTCACAAATGTTTTACCCTGGATGCCCATGACAAAGCGAAGCTGTTGGGCCACGTAATGTCGGCAGAGGACTTGTACTGCTGGGGTGTCAGCGGAGGACTCCTCCATCGCTTGTGAAGTTCATGTGAAGCAGATACTAAAAACTCAGCAAAGCAGCTCTTATCATTGCATGTCAGAGTTTGACTGCTCGTGCTTTTTGTCTTTTTTAACATAACTGCATATTTGCTTCTAAGGTGAAAATGATTGCAGAAGAGTTGCTGTCTTGCTCCCTGGGTCTGGACTCAAACACAGATCCTGAACCAGAGGAAAAGATGGATGAGAGTGAGGAAGAAAGTACAGAAAGCCCCAGGGAAGCTGCAGAGGACGTGGATCAGGTAGGTGATTTTTCCAGTTACATTAACAATGTCCTTTTTATTTCTTATGAATTCAGTAGCACTTGTCAGTTGACATTGATGACCCTTTGGTCTCCCGCCTACATTCACCAGCTGAGGCTTCTTCTTTATGGCCAGATTGAAGCTTTCCCAGCAACTTGAAGGTTGAGTTGCTCTCCAAGAGGAGACAACTTCCATTTTTATGTGAGACCTAAAAGGTTTTTATGAGTATAGTCCTACTGACGCCACCTCTTCTTTGAGGAAGGGATATTTTTAATGAGAGAACTGGGTGTTTCATGGCCAGACTGTGATGGTGCTTGCCTTCTTTGAAATGGCTGCAAACTGAACACCCTTGGTCCGTGGGCCAGATTTGTTCTTCTACATCCTATGTAAGTCACAAGTAACTGTGACAAGGGAAGGGAGATGAACGTGAGGCTGGCTGTGTGATTTTCATTAGCTTCTGCCTCTAGGAGCTCTGCAGCTCTGGGCTGCCTGATTCTTGGAACCCAGTCTGTAACCGTGGGAGGGTACTTGCTTTTGAATAATTAATATCTCTGACTGACAAATCATCTGCACGTCTCGGGGAAGCTAGAAACCTTCTGCAGAAACTGACAACGTGCCTTATAGGTCACATTGACGCCCAGCAAGAGGAAAAGAAATCATTCAAAACCAGGCTCTGGAAACAAGAGGTCCAAGACCCAGGCAAACACTGAGGAGGAGGCTGTAGTTAACCCCAGAAAGTCCAGTCATGTGCAGGATGACCCAGCTCCTGATAAACCAAGAACATCAAACCAGCCGGCCAAAGAGGCAACCCCTGAGCAGGGAGCTGAAGGGACGCAGAAGAATGGAGAGCAGTTTCCCAAGGGACAAAGCAACAGAAGATCCAGCCAGCTGACAGAGGAACAGAAAAGCCAGGAGCAGGACAACGGAGTTGTTACCTTGACCCCAGTGAAGAACTCCAAGGGCAAGGTATGTCCATCAGCCCCCTTGGGACTGGCTTTCGGCCTCTTGTGGGAAGAGCCGCACACAGATTTCATCAGAGCTCTACACAGCTTGGAGCTCATAATTGGCCAGATGTATTGTGAGTTACGGTTTTTGTTTTTGTTTTTTTTTCTTCTTGTTGTTTTAAATCTCTCAGAGGCATGAGGGAAGGCCCCCCCCCTGGAGACAGTGAATCCCCTGCAGGGGATGGATGGACCAGCGCTCTGAGGTGGTGCACTGAAAGCCTGTTCTTAGAAATGGGACTGGCATGACTTTCTCTCAGGTCAAACTGATGGCTGCATGGGGAAAGGTCTTTCCCCCTCAGCTCAGACCAGTGGGGGTTCTAAAGGGTTTTCCACATTTCTCTACAGCAGGAAATGGGGTTCACTGCTGGGGTCTGCTGGGCACATCTTTGCTAAACAGTTGCCTGCTGGTTTAGGAGTCTTGAGCATTGGTGGCACCTCGGTCTCTCCTGTTCTCTGTAACGCAGAAGGGCTGAAAAATTTAACTCAGATTGCTGTGTTCAGTAGAGGGTTCTGTCAAGGCAAGCACAGGCAAACCGCTGTCAGGGGAATGAATTTTCTAAATGTGGATGGTTTATTGTAGGAGGATGTCAGTGCAGAGCCATTGCATTTTCTTCAGTGTCACAGTAAAGGCAACAGCCGCGAGGATTTTAAAACGCAGCTCTGGTCCTGTGTCTTCGAGCCATTGCTAGACTGTGGAGCCAGGAAAGGTGAGCTCTTAAAGAGGTTTGCAGGATTCCCAGAACCACCCGGCTCTGGAATCCCAGCGGACTCCATGCGTTAGACCCCTGCTCCTTCAAGCTGTAGTCTCCGTTGTCAGGAAGAGACTTGCTTACATACTTCTTCTTTGACTTTGAAAGCAGGAGACTGGGAGAGCACCAGGCAGTGATAAGCTGCAGCCTTCATGTGTTATCTGTGAGTCTGAGGACTTCTCACCTCTTCTTTTCATCTTTCAGATCCCATTGTTAGTTCCTCCAGAACCGTGGCAACGTGTGGAGGGGAGTCTGTCTGTCTGATTGATTGCGAGACGGGGACGGTGCTGAAAAAGTATAAGGTGGCAACGGAGGTAGGTTGCAAGAGTGAGCATTGAATGGAAATACCACAATCCTCTATAATTACATACAGGTATACATAATACACACTACAAAGAGTTCTGAAAGGGTTTCAAGCATTAGTGTGGGCAGGTCTTAACAGGATAAAGATAGATAGTAAACATTTCTTGCTTATCCTTTTAGCCTGGTTTGGCTTTATTTTTTTATTAGTTTAAAAGATCATTCTGCTTCTTTCCTCCTCATACATGCACATGCCTGTGTATCCAGGCTGCTGAGGCTGCTTGACAGCATAGAGCAATAAACATCCTGGTTTTATAGTTTGTGTTCTTCTGAGGATAGTTTTGAGATTCCATGCTCCGGCTTGAATAGTTGTGTCATTTCACCTGAATAGCTCTCGTGATAGTTGTCTTATCTCTGAGCTAACAGCTGTCCTGCTGGTTCTTCTCTTTCACGCTATTCCTGGTTTCTTTCTACCCTAGGAGTTTTTCAGTGTTGCATGGACAACCCTCACAATGGTAATCAGCAACAGTCGGAAAAAATCTCATAACATCTTGGCGGCTGCTGGGAGGAGAGGGATCATCAAGCTGATTCATGTGGCGGCTGACTTCTGCTACGGAGAGATAAAGGCTCATAAAAAGCCCATTGCTACAGTCTGCTTCAGCCCAACTCGAGAAACTCACCTCTTCAGTAAGTCTCTGGTTCAGAATCTCTTTAGCTTTTGTACCTGACGTAGAAAAGGCTGGTTTTCCTTTAGGGGGATTGTCACCAGTGACAGCAGGTGTGGGTAAGGGACAGCACACACATAGAAGCAGCGTGGCCAGACGTTATGGAGAGAGTATTGTTAGTCTCATGTGGCAGTAATCTAGAGACGGCACGAATTGTTTCAGTGCCAGAGCCTGACTCTTTAGCTGAGATGCAGCAGCTCGTGTTTCTCTCAGGGTGGCTGTCACACATGCATTAGCCACAAACAAGCCCAGTAGTGGATCCGTTCCACAGGGATGAGTAAGAAGAATGACTGCTAGCCAGAGCAGGCTGCTGGGGGCCAGGAAGGCAACAGGGGCAATGCAGCGGATAATGGGGCTGTTGGATTTCATTTTGTTGCAACGAGCAAAACTATGCACTTAATTGCTTTTGAACAAATAAAAGTTCTCTGCCTGGTCAGAAATTTTTATTCAGGTCCTGTTGTAGAAGAGAACTTTGCCACCGTAGGGCCCACAGAGGCTGAGGCTTTCAGTCTGGTGGGAAATGACCCATCCTATTACAAGTTTCAGCCTCATTGTCAGGCCGGTAAAGTGAGCTGTTACAGAGCCGTTCAGAACACACCTGCACCCCACAGCACATTGTTCCTCCTGCCTACACCTACCCACATCCTGGAGTGGTTAGAGTGCTATGTGAACCGTTAAGAGTGGAATTTTTTTAACACCTGGGTAGCTGTAGTGGATACTTTTCAGGAAGAAGCTCAAGAGTGCAAAAAGCAGAAGCCTAGAGGGATAAGGAAGCTGACAGCAAGGCTCATTGTGTTGCATAGAAAAATTTACAGTAATGAAGTGAGAGTCGTTGTGTGCCTGTTTGAGGACTGGACACTATCCCATTTACTCTGAGTTTGAGGGGTGCCATCGGAGTAGGATCCTGATTACTCTGAGTAATCCATTAGGGTTTTTTCTGCTGTCAGTGTAGCAGCTTGCTGACATTAAGTGTCCGCAGTAAGCCATGGATAGGTGGAATAAAGCCTGAGAGTAGAGGTTGGAGCTCATATTTTAGGTTCCACTAGAACCCGTGACCAGAAACGTAAGCTCAAAGGGGCACTAATTAATGACCTTGTGAAGCCACAACTTAGTAAGGGACACCAGGAAACAAACTTTCTTTTATCTGCTCCTCTCAGAGCACAGGGTCAGAACGCAAATTCCAGCCCGTGCATGTTTGACAATGTCTGTCAGGAGCCTCAGTGACTGCTGCTGTGCTTTAATGAGCTCTCTGATGCCACAGGCTTAGAGTGTCACAGCCTGTGACACAGGTAGAATTGCCAGCTAGCACGAGAAGAGCCAGATGAGCAGCGGTGTCACTACCTGCTTCTCTTCTGTGTCCCACAGCTGCATCCTATGACAAGCGAATTGCACTCTGGGATATTGGGATTCCAGACTGTGACTACAATTTCAAAGCAAGGTAAAGGTTCAAAAACCAGACGTGGCCAGTCCAGGAGCCTATAACTATCGTGTCACAGCACCACTTAACTATTTGTTCTCTCTCTTTTGTCGGTGTTTTTTTGTTTTGTTTGTTTTTAGCCAGCTGCTGGTGCTGGAAGCGCTCTCCATTCCCCTACGGATTGCCCTGGTCCCCACCTGCCCAGATCACTACCTGCTGGCGGGCTGTGAAGATGGCTGCTTTGCCTGGAATATAAAACTGGATAAGGAACAAAAAAGCAGGTGAGAACCAAAAGTCGGGGGGCGTGAAGTCCTATCGGAGGCTTTATTTCTGACCGAGGAAGTCTGAGCAAGAAAAGCTGTGCCTTCCTACCGAACTTAAACCATACTGCCCTTCCCATAAAGGCAAGAAAAAAATACTAGTGTGATGCTAAAGGGGTGCTCAAAGGCAGCAGCCCTGAGCTTGTAGTGATGTTCCAGCTACAAGCGTTGCAGGCTGCTTGGAAGGCAGGCTGACACGAGTGTAATTGAATACCCCTAAAACTTAAGGGCGTATCATCTTGAAGCAGTGTAAGGGAGTGTAAATTCTTGGAGCGAGTGCCAGTCTCACAGCGAGCCCTGCTTCTGGGACGTGAGGTTACCCGGGAAACTGGCACTTCGTGGGAGCACAGGGGAAAAAAAATAAATTGCAAGAAAGCAGCAAGTGAAGTCATGCCCTGCTGCCAGAGACTAATCCCCGTGCCTACCAAAACAGACGAAGTAAAACAGTGGTCTCTTCAGCAAACAGGCTTCTGCTGTTATTAATAAACCCAGGTGGCTGAAAGCGTAAGTTCAGGTGGGAATTCATCCCAGTTTGGCAGGAGACCCACTAGCACAGGAATTTCCTTCTGGGTTCTCTACCCAACTGCCTTTCCCCTGCTGCCCACGGACTCATTTCACTCTTCCCCCCTGCTGTAGGCCTTTTGAAGCCGAATTCCAGTTTCCTGACAAGGACGGCAGCGTGACGACGTCTCACAGGGTTGACGGTTTAGCTTTTCTGAATGATGATGTCGTTGGTGAGTATGAACACAACAGCCCAATCCAGAAAACCAGTCAGGTGCCTCAGTGTGTGGCAGGGTGAAGCCAGCACGATGGGCAGAGGGAGTGAATGGGGTGTGACCACCTCTTCTTTAGGTTTTTGGGGGCTACAGAGAGTGGAGTTGAGTTGTCTCCAGAGTAACTTTATCTTTCCCTAAAATGTGGGCTGGACGTGCAAACCCACGTCTGGGTAGGACTGGAACTGAGATGGACCCATCC
Organism: Gallinago jamesoni; assembly: GCA_025769975.1. Taxonomy (NCBI): domain Eukaryota; kingdom Metazoa; phylum Chordata; class Aves; order Charadriiformes; family Scolopacidae; genus Gallinago; species Gallinago jamesoni. The sequence goes on along the minus strand of JAOQGH010000006.1, from coordinate 10,487,804 downwards.
CTGAGAGCAGGCTCAGCCGAGTGGAGCCAAAGCGAAGGGAGGAGAGCTCCTTTCTGCTCCATGGATTTTTTATTTCCAGGGGAATTGAGGGTTCCATAATCTGGGAGGGTGCTTAAAGCATGGGCTGGATCTTTCTGAACAGCTGATGCTTGTTCTGCAGTTCAGTAACACAGGCACGGGACTGAAAATCCTTCTGCAGCCTCTAATTATCCTGAAATAAGGTAAAGGAGGTGGAAGCAGTTGGTGTTGCTGTCAGGTCCCACAGCTTAAAAGCCACCTTCTGGGTGGACCACTTTCACCAGAGGCCAGCTTTCATAGGATCATCTGGGCCGGAAGGGACCTCCAAAGGCCATCTAGCCCGACCCCCCCCGCAGTCACAGGGACACCCCCAACTAGACCAGCTTGCCCAGGGCCTTGTTGAGCCTCCCCTTGAATGTTTCCAGGGAAGGGGCCTCAACCACCTCCCTGGGCAACCTCTTCCAGTGCTCCACCACCC
>JAOQGH010000006.1:10474571-10487208 GCA_025769975.1 Gallinago jamesoni | reverse complement strand
GGCAGAATCCCTTCTCTGGACCTGCTGGTAACACTTCTTTGGATGCAGCCCAGGATGGGATTGGCCTTCTGGGCTGCCAGTGCCCACTGCCTGCTCATGGCTGGCTTCTCCTCCGTCAGCACCCCCAACTCCCTTTCCTCAGGGCTGTTTTCTAACACCTCGTCGCCCAGTCTGTAGCAATGCCGAGGATTGTTCCAGCACAGATGTCTTTACTTTGAGGTCTTTCACTTCTCAGGACTGACACAGCCTCTCCCCTCTTCCTTCCCTAGTTTCTAAGAGCTCAAAACCAGGATGCATATACCTGTGGAGCTGGAGCCGGTCTTTTGACACGAAGGGGAAAGGATGCCAGCGGACGATATCTGCCGTTATTCTGGCCGAGCTGGAGTGGTCCCTGACAGATCTGTCCTACCTGACACTCAGTACCTGCCCAGGTAGGCAGCACCCTCCCTCAGCGAGGCTGTACTGCCTGCCCTACAGCGGGGGGAACAGCGTTACACCGACTGTACGGTGCCAACGGGCCTCCTTTAGAGGTTCTCAAAGCACACGGAGCCACTGGCTTGGCCCTGTAGCTTTCCTAGAGCTTTTCTAGGGGTGGGAATGCCACACACACACAGGGCAGCTTTTAAGACTAACAAGGAATAAACAAACCTGATTTCATAGAATCATAGAATCACATGGGGTTGGAAGGAACCTCTGGAGATCATCTAGTCCAACCCCTCTGCCAAAGCAGGTCCACCCAGAGCAGGTTGCACAGGAATGTGTCCAGGTGGGTTTGAATGTTTCCAAAGGAGACTCCAGCACCTGTTCCAGGGCTCTGCCACCCTCACAGTAAAGAAGTTCCTCCTCACGTGTAGGTGGAACTTCTTATACTCAAGTACTTGTGCCCATTTCCTCTTGTCCTGTCCCTGGGCACCAGCCCTGTCCTCCTGACACACTCCCTTTAAGTATTTGTAAACATTGATTAGACACTCCCTAAGTCTTCTCAAGACTAAAAAGACCCACGTTTTTTGCCACTCTCCAAATCCCAGAAGTCTGAAAAAGTCAGAAGAAACACCAAAACACTTGCTTTTCTATATACTAATGGTCAGATAACCAATTTATCTTTAAGTTAATTTTTCAGAGCAAGGTATATTAATGTATTTGTGCTAGAAATAGCATTTTGCTGAAATATGACATCCTCCCCTGGAACCCCTCAGCACCATGTTGAGCTCTGGTTTATAGAGGAGTGGACTCCCAGTTCCACGCTCGTTTTGCAGCTGCTTCTTTTGGTCTTGACAGCAAAAGACTACGTGTTCTGCGGCGACGAGAAGGGAAGCGTGTGGATGTACAACCTCTCCGGCCACACCGCAGCATGGAGCTCTGCCAAGGGAAAACGCTCAGACAGGAGGATCCCTCCCACACAGGTAGGTCTCGTTTTACTCTTCGGGGCTGAGGCAGCCTGAGTCTGCCATGGGATTTACACCAGAACACGCCCGCCGTTTCCTCTGCCTAATCCTCACAAGCAATTAAAAGCAATCTTCAGAGCGTAACCAAGGCCATCAGATCTTGGGCAAACACAACCGTGACAGGAATTGAGCTGTAAAGCAAGTCTGTTTGCTCCTGCGTTCTGGGGCCCTCTGCTAGAAAAAGCTGCCAGGCCCCGGGTGGTTACTCTGGAGAGCCTGACAGCACACCATTTCCCCGAGGGGCTGAGAAGGGGGACACCAGAGCAGCTGTTCCCTGGCAGAACTGCACCCAGGAAAGGCCTCGCTGCTTCCCTATGCTCGTGCCACCCTTTCTGCTTGTAATTTCCCTGGCTGCTGGAAACAGTCCTCTTTTGGGCAATTACTGTTCCTTTTCATGATGAAGACACACACACTCAAAGGCTCTCACTCCACAGCAAAGTCTTCATCTGCCATTACACATAGGTAGGACATCACCTAGTGTTCCCTAAACTTTGCAAGTGTATTGCCCGAGCCAACAGGCAGTTCCAGCTGCTTTCACCTTTTCATTTCTGATCAAGTCCCTCTGCCTTAAACCCTGGTCCTTTCAAGTATCATAAAGCTCCACCACCTCCCTCAGAAAGGAGAGAAACTTTTTGTTCAGCTTCCCCGGGTTGGCAGGGAAGCAGAGTCCACAGAAACCCCATCATCAAACCATGCAATAATTAATACCCTCCCACTTCCAGAGACGATACCACCAGTCCTTTGCTACCCAAACTCTGTTCTCCTCATAGATACTCAAGTGGCCGGAGCTTCGAGAGAACGGGGAGCAGCTGAGTGAAATCCTAATAAACAACGTGGTATCAGACCCTGCTTTTACTTACCTTGTTGTTCTAACTAGTGTGAACATAACAGCGATTTGGAAGAAGTCATAGTCCCTTGTACCACAGTTTCATCCCCGTGCTTTGAAATAGTGCAGTATTAGTGACTGTTACCCATGTAACCATCAGGTTTTCTAGACCAGCTGTTATGTGCCAGAGGAAAAAAAAAACAAAAAAAACCCCAACAAACTGTAAGAGTTTGTTAAACTCATCCAGTCATTGTAAACATCCGGCTTCTTTTACTGTACGTTTTCACAATTTGTGCATTTGTTTTATAGAAACAACACTTAATAAAACAAAATACCAGTTGGTTTGGCAGTGCCTAGACTTCTTGAAAAGGAAAAGCAAAGGGTTCATCTACCGCTCCCACGCAGTTTCTCACCCTGGGAGTACGCTCACAGTAAACTCACCAACAGCCCAGAACAAATATTTGCCTTCAGGCTCCAATTAGAAAAGTAAAAATCGTTTTAATGACTTATGCATCACATCAAATCAGACATTTATCCTCTCGGCAAAACCCCTGTCTGGTGTAACAAAAAAGGCTCAAAATATCCCTGCTACTGTCAAAAATGAAACATAAGTGGGACAAGGGGGGGAAATATTTGCCATGAATAGAGGTTTAAATGTAACATTCAACTAACCCACAAGTCAGTCTGCCTCAGAAGGACAGTCCACTCTAAATGGGGTGATTTTACTCGATTCCTTCTTGCTTGTCTTTAATAGCAACCTGTAAAACAGAAAGAAAAATGCATGTGCTAAGACAAGAAGTGTTACCCAACTGGAAGAATTCAGTTTAAACTGAATATCGTATTCATATCAGTTTTCTGTGAAACATAAAAACCACAGGCTACCCGTAGAAATCTCTACACCATCCAGAAAAAATAATATGGAAACCTGTTTACAAAATGGGTGCACTGTTACCTTTTCCAGCACATCAGAGAACACGACAGACAGTGTCCTATTCCTGCTCCCCCCTGTTTTCTCTGAATAACCTTTTGGCCAGATTTAAGTCTTAAAAAAAAAAAAATCAGGGGCTAAAGAAATACACAGTTGAGCAGAAAGGCAATGAGAAGTGGTCAAAGAAAAAGTACTGTCCCAGAGTTTTGGCAGGAGAAGTAGAACAAAAATAATAATAATACCCACTTGGAAGAATAGAAAATTGTTTTCTACACTAAAAAGATTGTGAGAAAAACAATGTTGGCCCATCTAGGGAATTAAATGAACCACTGAACCACTGCTGGGCACGCAAATAACCCATAATTAAGCGCACCCAGGCTTTGATGAATTTATTTACCAGCTCTAAGACAAAGTACCCCCCTCCCCTTTAACTTTTAATTGCAAGAAGCTCAAATACTTTAAAGAAAAAAAGGAAAAAAAAAAAAAGGAAACAAGCTTACCCTGAATCTCTCCTCCAGGAGGGAGAGCTCGCTGATCAGATCCGTGATGGCGTTGGTGAAAGCCTCCTGGGGGCTGTAATCGGGGGTGGTTTGGACACGGATGATAATTTTGTGTTCCAGCGGGTGGGGGACCTTGTACCCTGCAAATAACACCTGGGGGTCTTTCAGTAACTGCCTGGAATGGGAAAAGCAGCAGTGAATAAATACAAATATGGAGGGTTTTTTTTTTTTTTATATTGTAAGCTAATTAATTAAACAACCGTGTTTCTGATGGGCTTTCCCAACACACGTTCAGATATGAATACTTTTAAAAGCAGAATCGCTTTGCCCTACCCTATCACAACTTTCTGAGGTAAAAAAGCCCCCTCCCCCCCAAATTTACTCCCAACCCCCCCCTCAGCTCACGATTTGATGATGTTCCCCAGCGTGTGGTCCTCCTTGTTGATGGTGAACAGGCAGGCGTTGGGCACCTTCGTGTCCTTGTTGATGGTGATCCTGAGGGGATACAGGCCGTTACCTCAGGGAGGGGATCCTCCCCTCGCCATAGGCCGCGGGGGGGCTGGAGGGGAGGCCCAGAGGAGATGTCCGGCCCGCCTCAAGGGGCAGATGGTGGAGAATCTTACTTCTTCTCGCCCTCGAAGAGGAGGAAGGATTCGAAGGCCGGAGGAGCGTTCATCCCGCCGCCGCTCGGCCGTCCCGCCCGGCCCCGCCCAGCCCGTCCCGCTTCCGGCTGCGGCCGGCGGCGACAGCGCCCCCTGGCGAGCGGGAGGACTCAGCGCAAGGGGCGCCACCTCTGCCGGGGTGACCACCCAGTAGAGCCACCAGTGTCACCAGCAGTACTTCCACCAGTGCAACCAGCAGTGCTTCCACCAGTGCCACCACCCACTGGAGCCACCACTAGAGCCACCAGTGTCACTAGCAGCGCTTCCACCAGTGCTTCAACCCACTGGAGCCACCACTAGAGCCACTTGTGTCACCAGCAGCGCTTCCACCAGTGCTTCAACCCACTGGAGCCCCCACTGGAGCCACCACTAGAGCCACCACTAGAGTCACTTGTGTCACCAGCAGCGCTTCCACCAGTGCCACCACCCACTGGAGCCACTAGTGTCACCAGCAGTGCTTCCACCAGTGCCTCCACCTACTAGAGCCACCAGTGTCACTAGTAGTGCTTCCACCAGTGCCACCACCCAGTATAGCCACTAGTGTCACCAGCAGCGCTTCCACCACTGCCACTAACCAATGGAGACACCACCAGAGCCACCAGTGTCACTAGTAGCGCTTCCACCAGTGCCACTAGTAGCGCTTCCACCAGTGCCTCCACCTACTAGAGCCACCAGTGTCACTAGTAGTGCTTCCACCAGTGCCACCACCCAGTAGAGCCACTAGTGTCACCAGCAGTGCTTCCACCAGTGCCACTACCCAATGGAGCCACCACCAGAGCCACCAGTGTCACCAGCAGTGCTTCCACCAGTGCCACCACCCAGTGGAGCCACCACCAGAGCCACCAGTGTCACTAGTAGCGCTTCCACCAGTGCCTCCACCTACTAAAGCCACCAGTGTCACTAGTAGTGCTTCCATCAATGCCACCACCCAGTAGAGCCACTAGTGTCACCAACAGTGCTTCCACCAGTGCCTCCACCCAGTGGAGCCACCACTAGAGCCACCAGTGTCACCAGCAGCGCTTCTACCAGTGCCTCAACCTACTAGAGCCACTAGTGTCACCAGCAGTGCTTCCACCAGTGCCACTACCCAATGGAGCCACCACCAGAGCCACCAGTGTCACCAGCAGTGCTTCCACCAGTGCCACCACCCAGTGGAGCCACCACTAGAGCCACCAGTGTCACTAGTAGTGCTTCCACCAGTGCCTCCACCCACTGGAGCCACTAGTGTCACGAGCAGTGCTTCCACCAGTGCCAGCACCCGCTGGAGCCACTGGTAGAACAACTACTGGCACCAGCAGCACTTCCACCTATGCCACCACCCACTGGAGCCACCAGTAGAGCCACCAGTGCCACCACCAGTGCCCCCAGGAGTACTTCCACTAGTGCCACCACCCACTGGAGCCACCAGTAAAGCCACTAGTGTCACCAGCAGTGCTTCCACCAGTGCCACCGCCTGATGGACCCTCAAGTAGAGACACCGGTGTCACAGTAGAACTTCCACCAGTGCCACCACCCAGTACAGCCATCAGTAGAGCCACCAGTCACCAGCAGTGCTTCCACCAGTGCCACCATCACTATCACCACCAGTGCTTTTACTGGGCCACCAGCAGAACCACCAGCGATGCCACCATTGTCACCAGTTGGCCCACCAGAAATTGCACCAGCAGGGCCATCAGCGATGTCACCAATGCCACCACAGGCAGTGCCACCAGCAGAGCTTTGGCCAGTCCCCCACCCAATGATGCCACCATTGTCCATCCCCATGGCCGGCAGCGTCCTCACCAGAGACAGACAGGACCCAGCTGCAGGGTGCAAAGTGCCTTTATTGCCATGGAGGTGGTCCCCAAGGTGGGGGGGGACACCCACCACGGGTGGTCCCCTCATGCCTGCAGCTGCAGCAGGGTGGGAGCCGGGGGGTCTGGGGGCTGTGCCAGGCGGTGGCACCCCTCCAGGTCCCCCAGCACCCCAAAGAGCCGCCTCAGTCCCTCGGGCAGGGGGGCACCTGCAGGGGTGGCGTGGGGGGGAGCAGTGAGACCCTGAATCCCTCCCAAAACCACCACAGCCATCTCCATCCTCCAGGGACACGTCCCAACCATGGCATCCCACCCCACCCCACCCCTACCTTCAGCCCGGGGACCATCTTGGGCATCCTCCATCTCCAGCAGCTCCCAGTACTTTTCCCTGGGGAGAGGGACAGTCCCTTGGCTGGGGGTCCAGGAGGGTATTGGGGGGGGGTGTCCTCTCCAGGATGGGGGGCCTCTCACCTGAGCATCCCTTGGAGCCCCTGGAGGTGGTGGAAGAGGCGCTGGGCCTCCGCTGCGGGGTCCAGGGGGTCGCTCCACTCCTGCAGGGTGACGCCGTGCCGGGTCCGGTCACAGCCTGGTCCTGGTGGGACAGCAGAGGTTACGGGAGGGGACAGCACCCCTTCCTCCTCCTCCCTGCTGCTGCGGGTCCCCTCCCCTGGTACCTGTCCTCTCCTTCTGGTGGCAGCAGCTCCACTTGTCCCCACGGAAGACCCCGGGGTGGTAGGCACGGAGCACACGGGGGTTGTTGCCGCACACCTTGCGCAGGGCTGACAGCCACTGGTGCAGCTCGTTGACACACTGCGGGAGGGGGACAGGACAGTGAGGGAGGGGCTGTGACACCCCCTCAGGGTGTGTGTCCCACCACCACCACCACACCATCCCCATCCTCCGTCCCACCTTGCACTGGAGGTAGGCTGTCTCCTGCCGACCCCCTGCCCCCATGTAGACCACCTGCATGACGTGGGAGCTCCCGAAGCTCTTCTCCTCCACCTTCTCGGCGGCGAGGATGGCGGCCAGGGCGATGGTGCCCATGGGCTGATGGGGGAGGGGGAACAGGGAGGTGACCCAAGTGCCACCTCACTGCCATCCCCACCGCCCCCCCCAGCACCCCCTTACCTTGGCACCAGGGCTCTTGCTGAAGCTGAGGGTCTCACCAGTGAGGCAGAAATGGAGCTTCTTGGCGACGGCAAGCAGTGGTCCCTTGCCCCGCGTCTTGTGGAGGATGAGTGGGCCTTCCTTCACCACTGAGGCAGGAGGACCCGGTGGCCGCCTTTCACCTTCCTCCACCTCCTCCTCTTCCTCCATCCCCACCAGCCGGGAGATGAAGTCCTTCATCTGGGCGATGCCCTGCTGCAGGGCAGGCAGCAGCGGGGACAGCCAGGGCTCCTTGGCCCGACCGGCCGCCGGCTCCATGTTGCCCACCATCTGGACAGCCTGGAGACCACCAGGGACGGTGGTGTCACCAGCAGTGGAGCCGGCCCACCCCAGTGGGAAGAAGCCGAGCACCCCAAAAACCCCCACCTGGGTGACACCACCCCCCTCCCGGTGTCCCCCCGCTGTCCCACCTTGGCCAGGAGCAGCAGCGTGCGGCTGGTGCGTGCGTCGGCGTGCGTGTCCCGCAGGTGGAAGAGCTTGGGGGTCATGATGGCCGGCGAGAAGAAGCGGAGGCAGAGGAAGCTGGTGATGGCCACGAACTTGACGTGCTGCAACCACCCGAAGAAGAGGAGACACGTGAGGCTCTGTCCCAACACGTGACACCCCCAGCCATGACTTCCAGCACTGCTGGGGTGCAGCACTGTCCCCCTGCGCCCCATCCCTGGGGAGCTGCCCCCATGCCCAAGAAGGGACCTCATCCACCAAAGCTGGGGACTGCACCTGGGGGATGTCCCCGCTTGACAGCCCACCCTGGTCCATCTCCCGCCATGGCCCAACCTGGTGCTGGGGGAAGCGCTCCCCAACGCGCTGGAAGAGCTGCCGGAAAGCGGCGCGGATGACGGGGGGACACGCTGGGGCTGACTTGCCGATGGCGTCCAGCAGCTCGCCCAGGTAGGACTGGAGGTGCTGGCGGCCCTGCTCCATCACCTCACCCTCCGTCTGCACCCGGTGCAGCCCTGAGCACCTGCGGGCACCGGCACCGTCAGCCCCACGGCCAGACACCCCCCTGCCCCACCAACCCCCCTGAACCTCCTTACCCGACATCTTTGACCTCCACCTTGCTGGGGTCCAGCTCCACATACTTCTTCTCCTCGAACACACGAGTGATGGTGGGTCCCAGGACGGCGTGCAGGTAGGGCATCCCTGTCACCTGCCAAGGGACAGCGCAGGGGATGGTCATGGGGGTCAAGGACAAAAATTTGGCACCCAAACACCCACAGATAAGGGTCTCCCAGGGGATTTTCTCTGACCTCCCAGCCCCAGGGGAAGACACAGCCCCACCAGCCCTGCCAGTACTCCCCCTGGGAACCAGCCCCACCAGTGGGGACAGCCCAGAGCCAGGGTGACCTGGGCAGTGTGGTACCTTGAGGAAGGATTCCATCGACTTTGAGGCCAGGGAGTTACTCCGGAACAAAGTGTTGGGCTCACCTGCAAAACAGGAGAGAGTCTGTGGCCTGGGGGATGGCCACAGGTCACCCACCGGGCAGCTGCCACCATGGGAAGCATTTACAGGGGTTGTGCCCACCATCCCCCCGACATTGCCATGGGAGTTACGGGGATTTCCTAACCTCAACCCACCTGCTCCTGCACCAAGCTCAGCCCATGTGTTGCTTGGGATGAACCCAACAGCTTCCAACCAAGAGTACAGCCTAATGGCTGAACCTCAACCATCACCACCACCCACCACCCCCCAAAAAAAAATCACCACGGAAGGTCCTGGAGGTTTTGCAGCCCCAGGAGATGGTTGGAAGCCTCCGGCTCCGCTCCCCGCTCCAGCCTTACAGGGCTTGGCCAGCTCCAGCTCGAAGAGCAGGTCCAGGAACTCCTTGACCAGCCCTTGGCCCAGGAAGAGTTTGACCAAGCTGATGGCGACCTCCTGCCGGCACTCGGCCGTGGTGGTTTCATCCAGGAGGGTGACCAGGTGCACTTGGCCATCCTGGTGGGGAGAGGCACCATGACGTGATGGCCCAAGGGGGCAGAGAGCTGGAGGAAGGTGGGAGCCCTGGCAGGGCTTTGCGGGGACCCCCTCACCTGGCGCCCCGACTTCACCTCCTGGCACAGGAGCTGGACCAGGGGCTGGTAGCAGTGGGAGGGCAGCACTGTCTCGTCCCGCAGCCTCACCTGCAGCTGCAGCGAGCCCAGGCTGCCTCGGCGCCTGCAGGAGCACGGGGTGGGTGGACAGAGGTATGGATGGATGGATGGATGGATGGATGGATGGAGAAGCACTTCACCAAGCAGAAGGTGCCCCGATAGCCCAGGAAAGCCCAGGCAGGCAGGTAGGGTTGCCCTACACTTCCCCCCTCCCAGACAAGGGCATTTCCAAGAGCTTCCCCTCCAAAGGGATGATGCTTCCCAGGAGTAACCCCCTCCCCAACGCCCCTGTGGGCACCTGGACCACCCCACGCCCACCCCAACACCCCCTGGCACACCCCAACACCTCCATGCCCACCCCAACACCCTCCATGCCCAGACTCACTCATCCTCCCTCGGCTTGGACTTGTCTGGCCACAGCCTGAACCAGCCTTCCTCCTGCCCGGCCACCTCCAGCCCCTGGACGCTGAACACCACCTGGGAGAAGGTGGCAGGAGAGGGTCAGGCGGGCAGCCGAGAGGGACCCCTGGCAGCAGCGAGAGGGTTTTGGGGGGCTCACCTTGCCCAGGAAGTCATTCCTTCCCACGAGGTCCCAGTCCCACACCTCCACGCACAGCTTCTCCCCGGCAGGCTCGGCCAGCTCAAACTCGAAGGTCTCGTTCCAGCGGGGGTAGCAGGACCTCTTGACCACCTGCAACGGACATGGATCTGACACCCCCCGTGGGGACAGCGAGCTGGGGGTGCCGGGGGACAGGGATGGCTTCCCAGTGGGATGATTTTCCCATGGGGGGTGATCTGTGGGGGGATCACGATGAACACAAGTCCTACTCACGGTGCTCTCCTGCATCTTCCCGTTGTAGCGCAAGCGGACGAAGGGGTCGGAGGCGCCGTTCCGGTCCTTCCTGGCCAAATCCCTGCCGAGAAGAGGGGGAATTTGCCAGGATTCTCCCAAAAGGGCACCCGCAGCACCCACTCCCCTCCTCAGATCTCCACGATCTCAAGAGGCACCCCCTGAAGACCAGCAGATGAGGTGAACCCTGCCCCAGGAACCCCATCAGCTGCTGAGTGGTGGGGAGGATGCTCTGCCCCCAAGGGAGGGTACCTGAGAAGACCCCGGTTGAGTGGGGAAACTGAGTCACGGAGCGGTCGCCCAGCTGCACACACAGCCCCTTGTCACCCCCGTGTCCCCTCCTCACCTGGCCTCCAGCACGGTGCAGCACAGCAGCCGCCGGCTGCCCTGGCTCCCCTGGACCTCCACCCGCAGGTGGATCTCCCCCTGCACCTCCTCATCGGGGTCCACCTCGCTGAGGCTCATCCAGCCACTGTAGCCTGTGGGGAAAGGGGACAACACCCTTATGGGGGGGTGTGTCATTGGGGAGACCCTCATGACCAGATTGTCACTGGGGTGGGAGATTGGGACCCTCCCAGCCACCTCTCCCCATACCCTTGGGGTGCTCCACCAGCATGTCCCGGGTGATGCAGACCTTCCCGATAACGTCGTCGCGACTGGAAAACAAAAGCCGGGAGCAGGACAGGGAGTGGGATGGGAGCCCACCTGCCCCACCGGGCCCTGGGCAGGACAGACCCTCCTCCCTGTATCGGGGGGGGGAAAAGGCACCCAGGTGTCCTGGGCTGGGGCCACCACGGTGGGTCTGTCCCCATGGAGCACGTCAGCCTCCCTTTGTTGGAAAATAAACTCAGGAAATAATTTCACCCATTTGTGTCCCAAAGCCCAGGCCAGGTGTAGACTCTCTGGTGTCTACAAGGGGGTTGAGCATGCAAGCAGCCAAAGCCACCGAGCTCTGAGTCCCCGTGCCGAGCCCCCCATGGCCCCACAGCCAACCCTCCCATACCTGAGCGCATCCTCATCCATGACGTAGATGGAGATGCTGTGAAAGGTGGGATGAAGGTGCACCTCATATTCCTCCCCCCAGAACGGGGACAGAGTCTTCCACACCGTGGCAGTCCTGTGGGGCAGAGAGAACTGGTGGAGATGATGGGGGAGACAGGACTCCCTCGCCAGGACTCTCCCCACCTCCCCACCACTGAGAACTTCCCAGCTTTTGGTGACACGTGGCTGGGGGACAGCACCCACGGGTCTGAACCCTCAGTTGAGGCAGTGGATGGGTCCCTGTCCCATCTTGTGGCTCTGGGTTGGCAAGACACGGAGGGTGGCTGACAGGGTAGGGGGTGGCCATGGGCTGTCAGACATCACAGCCTGTGTCTGGAGGAGCAGCTCAGCCCAAAGCAGGAATAACAATAACAATAATAATAATAATAATATTGCGCTGCATCGGGGTAGATGGAGGAACCTGCCAGGAGCCAGGTATGCCAGGAGGTTTGGGGACCAACGAGGGACATGGAGTCACTCACCTGATGATGGCCTCATCATCGATCTTCACGATGCAGTACGGGTCGCTGCTCCCCGTGCTAGAAGGACATGGCATAGCCCTGTCAGTGCCACCAGACGTGGCCCTGGCCTCCTGCCCCAACCCCATGGGTTGGTCACAGGTGACCAAAGCTTTCAGCCCTTGCAAACCCCTCCACAGAGCGGGGACCTCGCAGGTCCTGCTTCTTACAGGGACACCCCAGAAGCCAAAAGGTTCCATGGGTGGCTTTGACCCCGGCTTTGCTCCCAGCCTGAGGAAACACATCCTTGACTGCGTCCGGCCACCGCGTCCCGCTGGCAGCTGAACGTGGCTTTTCCTCTTCCAAATAGGAAGGAGAAGAACAAACAAAACCCACCCTTTCCCCAAAACAGCTCCAGGCACCCGTGGCCCCATTCCACGCACTGGGAGCCAGGCCACTGGGAGCAGCCTCCCCCAGCCCCGACACCTCCTCCCTAGGGATGGGGACATCCCCTGGGGGGGACACCCCCAGTGATGTAGAGGTTGCAAAAGGGCAGGCAGCATGAGCCATGGAGTCCACGTTGGCAGCCACCACCATGCTCTGACCCTGCTTCCTCTCTGGGGACGACCCGAGCCATCGCTCCCGGGCCAAAAAAAAAAATTTAATAATTAAATAAATCACCATTTTACAGCTTATTGCCCATCAGAAATGAGGTGACTCAGCCGCAGAGAGGGGTGGGGGATCCGGCAGGACCTGGGTGCTGGCCAAGAGGGTGGAAAGGTTGTGGCTCCCGTGGCTCATTAATGCAGGTCCTGGCGTTGCTCGTCAGCCAGCAACGTGTCCCGGAGGAAGTTGGGGGCGGGGGGGGGGGGGGAG
>JAOQGH010000006.1:10446273-10464654 GCA_025769975.1 Gallinago jamesoni | reverse complement strand
CCCCCCGAACCCTAAAACCCCTCTGGAACCCCAAAAACCTACTGGTCCCCCAGTAGCCACCAGTCTCCCCAGTGGCCCCCACCCCTTTAACCCCCCTAAACCCCCCCCCCCCCCAATTTTTAGGGCCCCCCCACCCCCCCTCTTAGCCCCTGTTTTGGGCTCAAACACAAGGCATTTCGTGAAAAGAGGAAGGAAAGACACCTTGCGCCACCTCCCTGGGGAGGGACACCCCTATGAGACCCCAGAGAAGGTGACAGGAGACCCAGGAAGGTGACAAGGAGGGACTCGAGTGGTGGCATCCAGAATAGAGGGGGCATCAACTGCCCTGCACCTCCGGGGGGGGGGTCCCGGTGCCCGTGCACAAAGGACCCCCCCCCGCGAGCTGGGGACGTTGGGGACCCTCAGCCCATCCCGATGGGTACCTCTCCGCAGGAGGATGGGGTCAGACCACCGCGTCTCCGCTTTGGGGCCGTGGCAGCCCATGGCCAGGAACTTCACCCTGTGGGATGGGTACGGCGGTGACACCGGGGTGGGGGGACACACACGAGCACACCCTGGCCCTGGTGGGGGTCAGTCCCGTTGGCCTCACCTGTAGGGTCCCGGGGAGGACAGGGGTCCGTTGCAGGGGTCCCGGCCGCCCTGTCCCCCACAGGCTGTGTCACCCCCGACGCGCAGGACGGCCGGGCTCGACCCCAAGCAGGAGTACGCGGCTGCCACCGTCTCCAGGGTCATATAGGAGTGGGCGGTGGGCAGGTGCTGGTAGGGGGGCACATCGGCACGGGAGGGGGGGTTTCTGAAGGTGTCCGAGGCTGGGCAGCACAGATTGGGGGGCGGGGGGGGGTGAGCAGCTGGGGTGAGGGTCCCCCACGTCCCCCCACCAAGCCATGGAGGGGAGTGTTGGGGGGGGGGGGGGAGCAGGGAGGGCTCACCGTTGGCAAAAGCCACCACCAGCCAGATGGCATCGGAGGCGTTGGTGTCCCGGTCGAAGACGCAGCAGGGCATCTCCAGGGCGAAGGTGGTGGCGGTCACCTTCCCCAGCAGCGCCGCGGGGGGCACGCGGGGCACATAGGGCAGCAGGACTTGGGGGGGGGGGGGAGAGGGGGGGCAAGCAGTGAGAAAGGGGGACCCCATACACCCCACTTCTCAAGAGAGCTCCTCACCCCAGTTTGTATCCACGCCGGGATCCAGGAGTGTTGGTGCCAGGAGTGCCAGCACCAGGGGGTCCACCCAGCAGGTCCCCCCCCCATGGCAGGGGGGACCACCCAGCCATGCCCAGCCCCATAGCTCCCCTCAGAGCCCCTTTCCCCCCCCCCGCCCCCCTTGCCCCGGTCCCCTGGGGGAGTCACCCAGGCCTGTGACTGTGCCCATCCCAGCCAGCGCCAGCAGCGCCAAGGGCAGCTCCATGGTGGTGTCCCAGCAGGGATGGATGGATGGACAGACGGACGTGCCGTTCCACTCCGCCAGCCCCGTCCCACTGCCCAGGGGACGAACCGTCCCACGAGCCCCTGCCGTGGGGACCGCCTGTCCCCCGGGAACCGGACCCTCCCAGCCTCACATTCCTGCACCGGCTCCACCGGCCGGGCCAGACCCCCTGGGCAAAGGGGCCAGCTGAGCCTCCCGGGGTCACCCAATAGTCCCAAATCCACCCTCCCACCCCCAGGAGTCACCCCGGAGCCGAGGTGGAGGGGTGGGCTGCGAGGACACGGGGCACAGGCCAGTGATGTGAAAGGGGAAACTGAGGCACAGACAAGGCACTTTCAAGAGCAGGTCAGAGGTTTTCTTGGGGCTGTGGGGGCAGCCAGGTGAGAGTGGTCCTGCTCCCCCCCCCTTCACCCCAACAGGATCTGATGCCATCCTGGTGCCCACCCAGTGGGCTCTGGTTTTGGGTGCAGCCAGCCTTGCCCTGCGGGTGGGGAAGGACTCCAGCACCATCACACCCAAAACTCACCCAAAAGCCCAGCTGTTTCTAGGAGAACCGTCCCACCCAGTGCCCTGGGGGTGCAGAGGCACTCAAGCCACCCCATGGTGACATTTCCCCATCCATCCTCACCGCCTCCCTGGGAGCAGGGACAAGCCACAGCCCCCCTCCCCCAGGGAAAGGGTCCTCAAGCCCTTGGGACGTGGCCAGGGATGACAGTGACTGAGGAAGGGGGGCTTCCCCATGGCTTGGGCCTCCCCCCCCCCAAGCTGCTCTCCACACAAAGGGGTTGGAGTGCTTCTTCTCCCGTGTTTGCCAAGGGCTGTGGCTGCCCACTCCTGCGTGGGAAGGGATTTGTCACCCCCCCCCTCAAAGGGCCTGGGGCTGCGCCTTCAGATTAAGCAGAAACGGGGGCATTCAGAGATTACAGAGTCCAGCTGGGGAAGGGAAAAGCAGCTGCAGCCCCCATCCCTCCTCCAACCCAGCAATACCCCCCCCGGGGGTCTGTGGGGACACACCAGCCCCCCAATCTGCCACCCCTGAGCCCTCCTTGGAGCTCCCCAGGGGGGGTGGCAGCAGCAGGGCGAGGGAGAGGACAGGGTGACGCAGGGAGACACTGAGTCACAGTTTCAGCTGGCGGTGCCCGCCGTGGGACACGGGGCCAGCATACCTGGGGGGTCAAGGCACAGCTAATAATAACCACCCAGCACCGCAGGGGGAAGGGAGAAAGGCCCACTGTGGGGCTCCAGCCAGGGCCAGGAGGGCACCAGGCTCTGGGACAGACCCATCCATACCATTGAAGAACTTATTTGGGTCTCCTCATGGTCATGCTTTGGTTCCATGCCAGCCCCAGAGCCATCCCCCTCGGCTACCCCTGGCCCAGGGCAGAGAGGGGACCTGCTTGGAAGCATCTCCCAGCAGAGCAGTGGTACCCAAGCACCTGCATCCCCCCTCCCCCCCCCCAACTACAGGGGGGGTTCAGCTGTCCCAGGGCTTCAGCATGGATTTTAGGAGATGCCTCATGTCCTGAGGCTGGGGATGAGCCTCACACGATGATGCTCCAGCCCCAGACCTGCCCAGACGCAGGGAGGCTCCAGCTGATTCAGGTGCAGGAACATCTGCTGAAGATGCCTCAGGCCCCGCTCAACAAGAAATTCTGGCTTTGTCCAGGGCTGGGTGAACCCTGTTCAATTTTTGCTTCAATTCACTGTTTTGATTGCTGGAAGAAGATGAGCCGGGGATAGAAAGCTGAGGTTTAACCTCAAAACCTCTCCCTTTTGCAATCAGGGTGGAAGAGGAGCAGACCCAGCCCTTTCCATAGGGCTCAGCAACAAACACATACCTGCTGCTCCCACTCTTGCAGCATCCCAACGTCACTGCGTGGTTGAGGGTTTTCTCCCTAAAGCCAGGAGACCATGAGGACAAAGCTCCAGCCCTTGAAGGCTCCTAAAAACATTTAATTTTCATATTGGTTTGATGGAAAGAATATTGCCTCTCTGCTGATCCAGGACAAGCTGGTCCCAGGAGGACATGGATCCAGCTACCATGAAGCATGGCCACAGCCTGGAGCCCCCAGGAAGGTGGTGAGATGGCAGATGGCACCAGGGGCTCTTTTCTGCCAAAGGGATTTAATGTGGGCTGAGCTCCGAGGACTTGCAGCTGGGGCTGATGGCCCCAGAGAGATAGAAACAGCTCTTGGAAAGACCAGCTACCAGGTGACAGCAGGAACAACACGCAACAAGGACAGCAGGAGTCGGGCAATATCCCTCTCCCAGGGTGCCAGCACTCAAAGCAGGCAGAGATCATGGTGCAGGAAGATGCCTTGTGTTGCTGCCACCATGGCCCAGCTGGCAGCAGAGGTGGGAAGGTGGCCCATCACCACCTGGTGGCACCAGAGGTCCCTGCAGCAGCCACACAAAGCAGTTAAGCAGCCAGGCACAAACAGCCACAAACTGCTGCCTTTTCACTTGAGAGAGGGGCAAAGATGGGCAGGTCCTGCCAGAAGGGCTTCAGGATGATGGGAGCAGGGATGGAAGCTGACAGCAAGAACAAGGAGCTGTGACTTCCTCCAGGATGGACACTGCCAGGTGTTACCAGGTCACCTCTGCTGGCACAGTGGCCACAGACCACCAGGCTGAAACCCCCGAGCCCTGGGACCAGCACGAGAGATTTATGTCCCTCCAAAAGAACTTAGCTTTTCCTTCTTCTCTCCTGGCTGGATCGAGTGTCCCCAGCTCCGTGGAGCAGGACGGTCCCTCCAGAGTGGGCCACCAAGGAGGGAGGCACCCCAAGCCATCAGGCAGCAGCGAGTTTCTGTGGAAACGAAGTGTTTATTAACGACCAAGCAGAGATACAGGGGCAGGAGGGAGGAGGCTTCGCTGGAAGAGGTGCCCCAGAGATGGGGAGCTGTGGTGCCGGAGGGAGTTCCCCTCCTTTGCTTTCCAACTGGTTTAACTGGAGCAAGACACGCCCCCCATCCCCCTGCCCTGTCCCCAGGCATTACCAGGGCAAGGTTTGCCTTCACAAGGGGGTCTGTCACTTCAGGATAGCTCTTCCCAGCCAGTCCCAGATGTGGCCATCAACCCCACTCGGAGAAACAAGTGCAGTTTCTACAAAAATATCCTTCCCTCCCCCTCCAAAAAAAAAGAAAAAAAAAGAAAAAAAAAAGAAAAAGACTGTGGGGAGCAGGCAGGGCTCCCACCTGCAGTGTTATTGCTCAGTGTGACGGGCGGTCGGACACAAGAACTTAAGGCAACAGGAATAAGTGCACTAGGTGGCCCCCCGAGGCGCGCAGGGCACAGCCGGGTCCCCTCCCCAGCTCATTGTCTCAGGCAGTCCTCGGTGACACCCTGGGCAGCCAGCTCCGCCAGCACATTGTCCAGGTAGTTGGGGTCAGGGTAGCCGTGGCCGCTCAGGTTTGTGTCCATCTCCGTCTTGTGGTGGATCTCGTTCCACACCACCGTGTTGCTCTCGCCGGTGGTGTTGGAGGTGCCCACTGTGAAAATCAAGCGTCGCTTCCAGGCCACCCTCAGGAGCTCCAGGACCTTGAGGTGGAAAGAGAAAAAAGAAAGCTGGCCTTCAACACCTTGGAGAGACTCGAGCCATGAAAACAGCTTGTCAGAAGCTTGACAACCGAAATCCCCGCTGTAACAGGAAGAAACCAAACCAGCAACAGAAAGGATCTCCCCTCACCTCCTAGTTACCCATGTGGTGACCCTGATGGGATGAAACCATTCCCTGGTACGTGCTGGTTTTCCAGGACTTGAAGAATTACTGGCACAAGTTGAGACAAACACACCTACCCACAGGGAATGGGGATGGGAAGAGCCAGCAGATGGTTCCCACTGCAAACCCCTGTAACCACATAGCCCAGGACAGGCCAGGAGGGTCTTTCCAAAAGATCAGGTGGGATTTCATTTAAAGGGATGAAGAACAAGTCTCCACAGTCAAAGCTGTGAAGAAGCAGCAAAGATCTTCACAGGTAGAGGGGTTACAAATACACCTAAAGAGGAAACAGCGTGGGCCACTATCAAGAATAGTTGGTTGGTATCACGGGGACAGCTCCCAAAAAGTGACCCTGTTGTGCCAAATCCACCGACACAGGGCCAAGAGCCAGCCTGAGAAGGGTCATGTTATCAGGGTGTGATATTTACCTTCCTGCCCTTCTCGTTGTCTGGCAGATAACAATAGCGAGGGAAGCCTCTTGCCGTGTAGGGCATCCCTGGGTTGGGGTGCTCAGGGCCCTGCAATAAATAAGACATGTTTGGCATGGACATGTCCACCTTCATATGAGTTAGACAATCCCTCAGCAGCAGGATTTGACATAGACATAGACCCATCATCCCAAACCAGCTCTTCCATGAACCAGCTGCTGATCACGAGTATGAATTAATTTGACTTGCTCTTATGGGACACTTGAGTATCACAGGTCCTCCAGGTGGGGTGGGTGGGATACAAAGCCAGCTCTTCAGATTACTTAAATTCTGGTGGGAGACAGCTCCAAAACACAGCTTCTTCCATGTGGGCTGATGACACCCTAGAAAGACCACCCAGCTCAGTGCAACCACCGAAACCTCAGATGTGGGTTGTGAAACCAGATATTGAGATCTCTCCCACCTTGTGAGCATGAGACAAGTCTCCTCCCTGCTTCATGCAGACATTAGTCTTTGCTTCAGGTAAAAGGCTGCTGTAGACCCTGGGGCCACTCTCAAACTGGGAAAAGCTCTTTCAGAGAGGAGGCTCAAGTTGCCCACCCATTGAAATTCCAGTGCAGGTACTGGCTCCAGGGACCTTCAGCTGCTCAGTGATGGGCTCCCAGCAGGTACTGTACTGGACCCCAGCACTTTTCTGGGAGGCTCTTGTGCTACCCATCAGCAACCACTGTGCGCTCACCTGGATGCCTCTGCTGATGTGATACACGATCTGGATTGTCCCACAGTCCTTGTGGCCAGGGAGGGACTGGGGGAAAGTGGAGACCTCCATCTTCCCTTTGGGCTGAGTACCGGTTTTCTCTCCGTAGATGGTTTTACAGGAGGGACACTGCAAACTCCCATCCTGAGGGGAGAGAAGGGGGCATCAGAGCTCCACATCCAAGTCACCTGGGCTCAGGGGACCTGGTGGGGACGGGCCAGCTCAGTACCTTGTTGCCGTTGGAGTACATGGCCAGCATGCAGAGCATGTGGAAGGAGTGCTGGCAGTTCGTCAGACGACCAACTGCCTCTGGCTTGATTGTGCTGCCCTCACACGCGTCACCATAACCTGAGGGAGAGGACAGCTTCTCCATGCAGATGATGCAGTCCTGGAGACCAAGATAAAAAGGAGAAAACCACCGTGTAGTGTGAGCACAGGCTGATCGCAATGACTGACCCACCAAGGAAGCGATCAAGGAGATGCTTCAGGAAGATTGGCCTTCAACTTTAATCCTTCACTTTGAGGTTTAAGGGCACAGAGACAGGTTTCCTTCTCTGGTTCATATCACCCCACTCCACCACCTCCTGGACAGCACAGGAAGAGACCTGGTATCAGTCAGAGAGGAACTGAGTACGGATATTTCCACCAGCTCCAGTGCTGGGTTTGGATCTCCACAGTTTTGACCTCTATGAGCACTGAGAGGAGACCAAAGCCAAACTCCCTCCTCCACCCCAGGCCCTGCAACCAGCTCCAAGGAGAACAGGGAGGCACTGCCAGGGTTAGCTACTCAACCCACATAGTGCTTCCTCTGTCACAGTCACCTGATGAGGACAAGTCACCAGTTACCATGTGTGGGCTTCAGCCAGAGCCGAGGCCTCTCCACCTAGCATCAGCAGGGCCACTGCAAGCAGTACTATCTGCCACAGGGGATGCCCAAGGAAGGATGGTCCTCAGACATCACCAGGGTTTTCATGGCACCCCAGTGAACAGGCCACTGGGCAAGTTGGAGCGAAGCCACTGTCCTCTCACCTCATCAGCTGGAGAGCCCTTCACCTCTTCCAGGTACTTCTTCACCACTGCTTCTGGCTCGGTTGGCGTCGCTGCACGGGGAGAGATGAGAAAAAGAGAGAAGAAGTCAGATATGCTGTGAGGTATGATGGGCACGTGCAGGGTGAGCTTGAGAGAAGGGGGACAAGCAAGTCACCGGCCAGGACGCCAAGGCGAAAGGTCAGGGTTAGAAGGGGAGAAGAGGCTGCTCCAACTGATCCCTTACAAACCCCACAGAGGCTTTGCTATCAGAAATGGCTACCGCTAGGACCGTGAGCACCACGGATGGGAAAACACGCTGGCAGATGTTGGTACCCTGTGCCATACACCCAGGGGTCTGCCTGTAGCTGCTGTGCTCCAGTTCTCCCCACGCACCCTAAGTGACACCAGCCAGGACCTTCTTCGAGCACAGCAGAGGGCAGCTCGGATCAAATTCAACCCAAGGACTCTGTGGTCTCACTGGGATAAAGGATTGCATCATCTGTGGTGTTGAAGGAGAAAAGGCATTCCCACATGGTCCCAGCTGGCATGAGACCTTCTCATACCCTGCAGCTGGCACCTGAGGAGAGACCCACAACACACTAAGCTTCGGATCCTGTTTTGAGGATGGCAGCAGGACCCTCACAACCTCAGCAGGAAATAGCAGCTTTTCTCTCAAACTTCCACACAGTCACATCTAGCAAGACATGACACGGGTCACAGGGTATATAAAACAAAGCAGGCACCTTATTTGCAGCACGTGGCAGTGAAACTTTTGCATTTTCCCAAATATAGTTGGAAATATACATTTTCCCAACTGCTCCCCAGGCACCTGAGCAGCCCACCAGCACCAGCAGCCTGGTCCTCTTGGAGGCATTACAGGATTAAGCAACAAACATCACACAACACCCAGAGCAAGTTACCACCAGAAGCATCACCTCGACTCCCAGCCCATCCTTTAGGAACTACTCAACAAGGCTTGGCTTAAGCTACCTCTGCACAGTGGCCAGCCCCAAGTGAGAGGAGATGAGCTCCTTACTGGTAATCAGGCCCATCACAGAGGCTACCAGGCTCTTCCACCAGCCTAGGAAAGGAAACATTTGCACAAGTGACATTATGACTCCACCTGGCAGGATGTAAAAGAGAGACCTGCCACTTGGCACGGGGTGAACCTCACCCTTCCTTCCCCAACGTACTTCTGGGGGACATCAGGGCAAAGCAGTGCTGTGATGAATGGGCTGGCAAAGGCGTAGCTCTTCCTTCTCTGTTCTCTTCCATCCTGGCCAGCAAAGACACCAGGGTGGTTCTGGGAGCAAGGGAAATGGTAGTAGAAGCCAGGCAGTCATCCATGCCCAACATCCAGGGCCTCATGAGGGAGTTGTACTCCAACACTGCCCCGAAGAGCTCTGCTCCTGAGCTGATGTCCACTGTAGGACATCAGCTGTATTTCAGCACAGAGGGTACCGCTAGTCCAAACTCCACACTCCCAGCTGGACACAAAGCATCAGCCACATGCAACTGTGGGGCATCAGAGCTGTGGGTGTAGCTGTATGACATCCATTTTCAGCTCTCCCCATCCACCTTGGTGCTTGCAAAGAAGATGGAGCGTTCACAAGCATTGCCACTGCGGTTGAAGAAGCTGTGTGTCAACAGACAGCCACCCTGGAGCCAGCACTGAAATGTTCTGTCACCCCACCCCACCCCCCAAAAAAGAAGCAGGCTCTGTCACCAGGAAGAAAGGGTGGGTGATGTTTTCTGGATAACCACTTTTCATGGAGGCAAACATGGAGAAGGGAAGGACTGCTCAGATGCCATTGAACAAGCAAAGGCCTGGATGGCACAGATCCTGTATCACTCAGGAGCACCTTGTCCCCCTGAACACCTGCTCTGCAAGTTGCTGATCTCTGGGAGCACCTCAAGAAAGAGCAGAAGGTCACCCCATGGGGCAGACAGCAGCCAGGGAAGAGATGGCTTCTCACCGCAGACAAACCAGCTCAGGGACACGGAGGAGAGCGAGGCAGAGAGCTAACGTGGGTGGAAAAATCATTTAGCTAAGGAAGACTGATGAACTGGGAGTTGGACTCTCCTAAATGAAGACATAGTCATTAAGATGAGTTATTTTCAGAAGGGGATTCCCAGCCATTCTGAAACACATGATTTCTGGCAGCGGTAGCGGGAGGAAGGTATGACTGAGCACACACAGCAAGAAAAGGAGCCCAGGAGGTGAAGGGATGCTGAATGCCTGGAAAAGCCTTTCCAAGAACTGGGTCCAGGAATCCTCTCTGCTGGGACCTTCCTCACACGCAGCAGATCATATTGACCACCATGTCCTCATTCCTGAGGATCCTGTGTACCTGCCAGGCCGACCACCAAATCCTTCTCCACCTGGACTACGTTTTCCAGGTGGCTCTTGCTGAAATGACCTTCTTGTCTCCTCTGGCTACAGGCTGGAGAAAGCGATGCCAAAAAGATGCCCAGACGAGGTGGTGAAGACAGCAAGGAGGGAGGGTGTGTTACACCAGCGGTGACGCCTGCCCAGTCCTTGGCAGAAGCCCCAGCTCACCTGCACAGCAGATCTGAGCAGCTTCAGAGCAATTCATCTTGTCCAGGACAGCAGGGGACACTCTCTCCCCGCAGCCCCTGCTCCACATTTCTCTTGCCATTGACTTTCCTTCCTCCGTAGCAGCGCAGAGAAACGAAGACATGACTTGCCTGAGAACTGGCCAGGCTCCTTCAAATCAAATCAATGAAAGGAGATAAAGATCTCAGTGCAGAGACGGGTGAGAATGAGGACGAGAAAGCTCTTTGCAGAGTCTGTAGGGTACAGCAGGGATTTTGGGCAAAGCAAATGGCATTACACCACCTCATCAGCTGGCATTAGGATGGAGCTGGGGGCAACCAAACAGGCAGAAGATGGTGATGCAGCTCTCGGCCATCCTTAGGAAATCCACGCCCGATGGGTTTGCATGGTGGTACCTCTGGTCTGTTCCTGTAAGTTTGCTGGGATAATGTTCTGGTGCATTGAGATCCACCAAGATTGTCTGGAGAGAGAAAGGGCTGAAGAGCCCAGATGCTTTACAAAAATCCATCCTAAATAAGCCTTTCGATGCCGAGAACTTGGTTTCAGCCAGGGTAGCAAAGCCCACACAGCCTTCCCTGCCTCTGAAGGAAGGCTCTTCCTCAGGCAGACATCTGTCAGCCCCCATCCCAGCAGCAGAGAAGGGAACCAGAAGCAGGACAGTGGGCACAGCACCCACTGCGGCACGAGCCACATGTGCTTCAGGACATGAATCACTTCCTTACAGGGCTATTTGCTCCATAAAAGCGTTTGCCTCCCAAGCTTTGTTCTCCTCTCTCTCGGGATCGTCAAGGCTGTGCAGTCCCCTGAGTTTCAAGATTCAATAGCCGATTGAAAACGCAACAGCAGAACTGACCAACGCTGTTGCCACCAGCTGGCCCAACGCCGTGCTATTGATTTATCTGGGATGTGAAGGAACGTTTACCATTCTTTCATTTACAAAAGAGAGGAATAATGATTTTTTTTTTTTTAATGCTTCCCCTTCCTCCCTGTCGATAGTAAGTTGCTTACTGAAGCAAGGGCTTTCCATGGGCAACGTTTAACAGATGTGTTTTGAATCCTTCCTCAGCAACCAAATGTTTGCAGCAGCAACAGGCCTCCTTCTGCATCCCGAAACGAGCCATATGGCGAGCAGACTCTTTTTATTTTAATACCCTATACAGGCCAGACACAGGTTATTTCTACTTACTGTCATGAACAGTCACCCAACTCTGATCACCTCTGCTCCCTGGACCTAGAGGGCCTCAGCCCCCAAGAGGGATGTCCAGAGATCAGGAAGGTGAGAGATATGGAGAAACCTGGTTTAAACACCATATTTAGCCTTTCAGCAGGATAACCAAGCGACCAGGCTGCTCTGGTCCTGACACAGAGCATCCCTGTTACTGCAGCTTGTCTCCTTCAGCAGATGGTCCCCCCTGGGAACAGCAAGCTCCCTGAAATCCGAGGGCTTGCCTGTCCCACCCATCCCACAGGCATGGTCCCAGCTGCAAACGGATGGACGTATCCATGGATGGGGGAGTGGAGTCAGCTGGGATTAGTCCCATCACCCAGCCAGATCCAACCCTGCTCATCTCCTCCCCCTCTGTACCATCTCCGGGCTCTCTCTGCCCATCCAGAGAGGACAGACCTCCAAGCCAAGGGAAAAGCAGAGGGTGATCCATTCAGCCGAGAGGATAAGTGGCACACCAGACCTACACCAACACCTTTTCCCTTCAGTTCCCCTCGGCAGCAGCCGGATCCATCCCGGCAGCACTCAGGGAAGAGCCAGACAAGCTGCTCTCCTCCCTCCTGGACAGCCAGAAGGTTCTGCCCCAAAACTACAGCTTCCCTTCGACCTGCAGCACCCACAAGGGTAGCTCCTGTCTGCGCCAGAGCCATCACTGCATTAACGAATCCTGACTAATTAGCACTTTTATTTAACATAACATTCACCAGGCTGGCTGCAATCCCTCGACTCGCACGCAGCCGGGGTTTGAGGCAGGAGAAGGGAGGAAGAAGGGTCTTGGTGGGGGGTTCTCTGCACCCACCACCACCCATCTGGGCACCAGCTGGTTGTAGTCAGCACCCAGAGGGACCTGCTCCTGGTGCCTGCTCTCCGAAATGGGGAATCCTAGAGGGGTGTGGGAGGGGAAAGGGCACACGATGCAGAAATTCAGGGCAAAAAAACCCATCTCTGCTTGTTGGCAGCTTCAGGGTCTGTAAAAGGGGGAAAAAAAACCCCACCCAAAACTAAAATAGTTTGATCAAGAAGTCAGTCTCACTCTGTTCACTGAGGATCAGTGTTCCTAAGCCAGGAGGAAAGTTGCATGGACACAGCTTGTTCCTGGGGGACACTGAGCACTCTCTTCCCCCCAGGAGTTGTCCCCCTGACCCCGGCAAAGGGGATGTCACTTTTTTAAAAAACAAGAGGGAGGATTTTAGCAAACTGAAGCGCAGAAAGGCAGCCCTCCCCCTCCTCACAGTCAGTGCTGGGAAGGACAGAGCTGGCAATGAGGGATAGATCAAATCCTGCCATGCCAGATAGGACAAGGAGCTGCATGGTGCCACGCAGTCCCATCCCTTCTGCTGGTGTCACCTTCTCCGCTCCCCAGACCTGTCCTGGCCCCAGCAGGTGGCATTGGTGAGCTGGCAGGGAGGCAGCCTGGCTCTCTGGGCTGGCAACCAGACTGTGCTGGGTTGCCCAACTCCAGTCCTGGGGCTGAGCCAGTTGCCCAGACACCCCTGGAGCCAGCCCTGCCCCAGCACACCCCAGGACACACACACACGTGCTCTCGGTGCACTGAGGGACCAGCATCTCATGGAAGAAGAAGCAACCACCCCTCTGCTCCCCTGGCAGATACCCAACGTGACACGTGCTGCTCTGTGCCCCCAGCCCACCTCCCACCCTCCCCATTTCATGCTCTGCCTTGCTGCTCTCCCCATCCTGCTCAAGATGTACCCTCCCATTAACATTGTGCTCTTAGGAGCATCTTGGTTGCCCACACCTGCATCTCTTCTGTGCCGGGCAGAGCTGGATGCAGAGCCTGGTACCCACAGAGCCCACCGAGGAGAAGACAGTGACCACCACACCATGGGGTTGGGGGGGACTGCAGAGGCTGTGTGTTTATGGCTACCCTGTGCTCTAAATACAATTAGTTTTGTGTCGTTCACCAGCAGCAGGTGACCAACACCAACGGCAGCTCTGGGCTCTGTTTTTGGGGCTCCTCCAGCCACAGGGGCAAGGCAATGCCTCTGTGGGAGGGTCTGGCCTCTCCACAGCTCTGTTTCAGCACTGTTCCCAGGGTGTCCCCACCACCCAGCCCTCATCCCCACCTGTGGAGCCCTGCATGGACACTGCCAGCACCAGGAATGAAGCTCCAGGAGCTGTCTCTCCCCATTCCCTTGTCAGCTGGCCCTGCAGAGAGCGAGATCTTCATCCAGCCCCTCTGCCACCCACCTCCGCTCTGTCCTCTCTTTCACCACCCCTTTCCCTTTGCTCCTCCCGTTCTTCACTGCTTCTCCTGCCGCCCCCTGCTTTCTCCTCCCCCTCCATCACACATCCTACTCCACATTTGCTCTCTCCCTCCTTCTCGCCATTTGCATCTCCTCCTTCCAGCTCCCTCCAGAATGCATTTCTGCAAGATGCCTCCCTCTACATTTCGGTTTTCCTTCTAACAGCCTTCCTGCTTCCTTCAGATGGGTTTGGACCTCATTTCCCAATCAAGCCACCTCACTGCATGCATGGACTTCAAGGAGAGAGACACTGGCAACTTGAAACCCCCCCAAGACAGCCAGATGCCTCCTCCCCACCACCTCAAGGCTCTTCCATAAACACAAGGATCACCATGTTGAACAACCACCCACCTCTAGAGCCCCTTCATTTATCTGAAGGGGGAAGCACCTGAGGTTTGGTGGTGGTTGACCACCCCAGGATACCTGTGCTGGGGTTGGTAAACAACATCTACAGCTCCACCAGGCTGAATTCACACCTACCCCTGCAGAGTCCCAGTGCTGCCACACAAAGATGGAACCCAGGCTCTAAACTGGGAGCCCACAGAACCTGCAAGGGTGAGGGTGTGGGATGCCAGTGAGATCCAAAGAGGAGAAATGGATGCACTGCTCTGGAGGTAGCTCAGCTTGGCAGGAGACCTGGGGTAACCCAGCCCTTCCTGCCAGGGCATATCCACCTGAGAGCACTCCACTCCACCCCAGACAGAGGTGGAGAGAACAAATCCTCTATTATTCAACCTTGAAAGCCCTGCATGACTCAGGAGCCTGCTTGTCTGGAAGTTCCTTCTCATCTCATGACTCAACCGTGACAAGCATGGCTCACAAGCAGACCTTTTGAGAACACGCATGGATTAAATGCTTTCCTTGATGGTCCCTCAGGTCCCAGACTTGTCCCACCAATGAGTGAGAGAAGGTCCTGGTACACGGATACCCAGGGCTCCCAAAGAGGGTTTAGTGAGACCATGGAAGAGGCTGCAGAAGTGACGTGCTCAGAGAACAACTGGGCTGCTCCAGCTTTAATGACTCATGGAGACGAGCTACCACAGGACAGGGTCTACTTTATCACCTTATTTTACAGCCTGTCAGAGACCGTGCAGGCCAGAGGAGACATGCCCTGCTTCTCCCCTTGGCAGGACGAACCCAACCTTGATGTGGGACGAACACCATCAGTCAAATCAGAAGAGCCAGGAGGGTGAGGGGAGAGACAAGAGGAAAGGAGGGAGGCAGAACAAGCGCAGAGAGATAAAAAGAGAAGGAGACGGAAGCAAATATCAAGAGTTTGAGCAGGAACTACCTTTCTTGGACACTTTCCTCCCCTCCTTAACTGAGCTGTGTTTTTTAGTGGCTTTATGGGTGGTGGCAGCTTGCGGCACACAGGTGAGGTGCACGGGGAGTCCGGCGGCTGACATCAGAATAGCCGTCATGCCTACAGCGGGTACGAGATCAACATGCAGGAAGGAAACAACGGGGAAACACATTCATTAAAAAAAAAAAGAAACAACTTTAATCTCTCAAAGAAAATAAAAATGAAAAAAAAAAGGTAAAATAAAACCCAAAAGCCCTTGATTCAGAGGACATAAAACATCCGAGAGGCAACAGGGATGGAGTCGGCACAGGGACAGGATCCAGAGGCTTTTACAAGGAGGCAAAATTGAAGTGGGGAAACATGGGCATAAGTCATCTGTGACCTTCTGAGCTGGTGTGTGAGCAGGACCTTCCTCTTTGCCTTGGCTCCAGGGCTCCTCAGGCACCGACTCTGCTGCCATGCAGAGTCTTCCATCTCACCACAGCCCTGACCATGGGGACGTGAAAGACGAGGGGCATCACCTGTAACCCCTAAAGGTCCTGCTCAGCTACTCCGTGCCTAAAGCTGCACGTTTCAAAGGTGTCACATCAAACTGATCCCCAGAGAGCAGCTCAACCACCTTCAAACATCACGGCAGTGCAGGGGCAACCACAGGCTGGAGCTGCCCCACTGAGTCCTCTGCCAGATGAGCCCCATGGTCACCCCACACCTTGGCACGCCCTTTTTTTTTTTCCTGGCACCCCCCCCAGCTACAATGCAATTCTCGCCCTCCCCCACCCCAGCCAGTATTCACGGGATGGGATGCTGTTTGTTAAAGCTAATGAATCATTAAGAAGGACAGCCATTCCCTGAAGGTAACATTGGCACATGGAGAGCTACAGGATGGATCATGCTGATCTACGTGGTGTTTGCCTGTGAAATACAGGCCATTTACAAGTCACAACATTTCTGAAGGTAGCACATTGCTGTTAAACTTACATTCACAAAAAACACCTGCCCTTCGCTTTCCCAAGAAGGAACTTCCCACCTGCAACAGCCACTGCCAGAACTAAAAAAAAATAAATAAATAGAAGTATGCTTCTGGTTGCAAACCAACAGCAAACAACCTAAAAGCCAACGTTTCCCCCAAAGTTGCCTCAAAGTACACCATGTAAAACCACATCCTATCACTGTGGAAAATCTTGCTAGCATCCTGCACAGGAATTCACAGCCAAAGCTGAGATTTCTAAGGATTTTCTTTTTCTAAGCCTCTACTCAGCCATGTTGGGAAAGGAAGACAGAAGAGCGCATTCATCAAGACAAAAATGAGGTACCTTGCCCACACATGACTGAAAATCGAGTAATGATGGGAAGCATCAGCCAGTTCTGTGTACAAGTGGTAAGACTATTTTCTGCCTCAAATGTGCAACCAGTCAAGAACCTGCTCGGGACAAGAAATCCCCTTGTGCAAAGCCTATGTTGATTCCCCAAAAGCAGAACTACCCACAGTGCCAACCGTCTTTTGTGCCTCCTTCATTTCAGGTCCAATGAACATTCCAGAACCTGTCCAGGTGCTTTCTGGAGACACAAAGCCAGATGCTTTGACTAAAACTTTCTCATCTAAGGACCAAAGACAGACAGAAAGGGTTTCACAAGAAAAGGAGAGGGGCGCAGAGGGATGAAGTCATTTCCCCAGGGTTACCCAAGAACCTTTAGCAGAACCTGCTCTGGCCAGAAGACCAAGATGCCCAATGCGTGGTGAAACCATGCACTTCCAAATGGAAATAGGTAACACCAAACCGGGCAGCCAGTGATGACCCCCAGTTGATGCAGATCTGAGGTGTAGCCCCCAAAGTTCCCAGGAGCTGCAGGGCCAGAGGAGGACCTTCAAAGCATGTAAGTGGCAAGTTAGTACCCCTCACCCTAGGACAGCATCGGGGTGTTCCCAGCAGGCACAGACGAGGAGAGCCCCTGACACCACTAAAAGCCATCAGAACTGGAGCTGATGCTCAGCTAGAGACATTTCACAACCAAAATAACTGCCTTTAAGTCTTGAACCAAAGGCTGCAGGACTATTGGGTGCCCTCAGCCCTAGCCTAACCCAGCAGTCCTTCACTACTCCCACAGAGCCCTAAGGAAGGGCATAAATGTTCTCATAACAAAAGTTACTTGGTTTTTTTAAATGAGTAAAATTGAATGCCTGAAGCCCAGCACCAGAGCTGCCACTTCACAGGCAGGTCCTCTCCCCTATCAGCAGCTTAAAGGACAGTTGGAGATACCCCCAGAAGAGTGATTCCTACTATTCCAGAGCCCAGAGGAACAGTGTTCTTGAGCAACAGGCAAGATGATCTCACCCAGCCGTGGGGAGTTCCAACGTCTCAGACCGTCTGACCCCACCGAGGCTGCAAAATGCAGTTCCCCAAAAATCAGTAAAGCTGTCTCCCAAAAACCTTCTTCTAAGCAGCACGACAGCGCTGATTGCAAAGACTGACATTTGAAAAGCAAGTCCAAAGACTCACAGGGATTATCACCACCCACGCACAGCTGACTGATAGGCAAATGCAAAATTAATGCTTTCTTCTTAAGAGATCAATACCATCTCGTTAACATTAACATGCAGAGCTCATTAAAAAAAAAAAAAAGCACAACAGAAGCAGAAGCTGAACAACCAACTTCAGACTTTTAATGGTGGAGGACAAAATGTTGCCTTTAAAAAAAAAATAATAATCAGATTAAGTGAAGAGCACGAGCCACAGAACCTCTGCTGAGGTCAGTTACCTTCTGACACAGCCCTTCTCATACCTGGAATAACATGGTCAAAAATGCCTGCCAGCAGCATGAATCATCACAAAGAAAATATACATTTATTCCAGGAACTTTCTTTCCTTTTATAAGCTGCAAACACATCGACAACTCCACAGATACACAGCACAGGCAGACTCGGGACCAGGAGAATTATCCCAACCAAATGTTCTCCCATGGACAATCTTAAATTGGCCAAGAAAATATGATTTTCTTGTTTTACCTTCTGCTGCCTTTGGAGAAACACACAATGAATCATCTTCTGCAGATTCAAATCAAGAGAGCATTCAAAAAGGGGATGTTCTGGTGATACACTGCTCTTCTGGCTCATCTCAAAACCCAGCAGCAACGTTTCCCTTAAAGTTCTAATACAATACTGGAAATCTCAGCATCTAACAATCCTCCCACAAGTTTGGTGACAAGAGTCCCCAGTAAGGGATCTCCTCTGATCCAAGCCTTATGTGGGAGTGTGTGTTCATACAGAGTGCCAGAAAAATACAGAGACACTCGACACATCTGCAGAGAGATTCCTCAATTCTGACCTGTGGACAGGAACAATTTAAAATTCAGAATTTGTTGTAGGCAACTCTGGAGTTTAGTCAGGAGTAAATACAGCCCTGGATATATTCTCACCTGAATATGCAAGGGTCAAGATGCAACAAGACAAGCTTGCCTAGACCATGCTTTGGACACCACGCATTCCTGCAAGAGTTCCTGCTGCTCACGAGCTACCCCAGGAGCTTGAGAAATATTGTTTTAAGGAGATTTAGATTTGATACTAGAAAGAAATTCTTTACGGTGAGGGTGGTGAGACACTGGAACAGGTTGCCCAGAGAAGCTGTGGCTGCCCCATCCCTGGAGGGGTTCAAGGCC
>JAOQGH010000006.1:10430495-10446173 GCA_025769975.1 Gallinago jamesoni | reverse complement strand
GGGTTCAAGGCCAGGCTGGATGGGGCTTGGAGCAACCTGGTGTGGTGGGAGGTGTCCCTGCCCAGGGCAGGGGTTTGGAACTCAATGATCTTTAAGGTTCCTTCCAACCCAAACCATTCCATGATTCTATGGCTGTAAGAAGGAAGAGATGAAAAGCCTCACAAAGCATCCTTCGGCATCTGATCCGATCCTACAAGTGTGCAACATCCCGACTCGGACAACTGCCTCTTTCCTCTTGCTCCAAGCATTTATTTGGCTAGAAGCACAACGTTACCAACTCTCTGGGGTAAAATTATTTTCACTGGAGCTATGACAACATCCACCAGCTTTTTTCAGCCTGCTGTGTAAATACGGGACTTTTGCAATATCCTGTGCAGAGGCTGAGAATGGGAAAAAACACCCTTATGTAGCATAATGAGCCTCGAGCACATGCTTGCTCACATACCCAACCCTACACATCCCTCCCGTCACCGGCCACCCATCCGTGTTTCCACAGACCTCAGATTGCTGTGCCTTTGGTTCCTCTCCTGGATTTCAGCAGGCAGAAGGGAAAGGGCAGAGCTTACCTTTAAATACCCTAGGATTTCACAAAACCATTGCTAATTTGTATGATTATATCCGCCAGCGAGATTATTATGGTTAGTATGGTCCCCAACACCCAGCTCTAGGAATCACATAAACATGAAATACTTGGTTTCATTTAACAAAAGAGCTCATTTCCACACCTTCATCTTAAAAAGAATGAGGTAGACCTTCATATGACCCCCTACTCCACCCCCAAGGCACACCAGCTAAACTCCATCATTCCCAGGAGATGTTGATCCACCTGATCCTTAAGCATCAACAGTTTGCTCCAACCTCTGCTCCGGCATTTCACCGTACTAACCAAATACTCAGGGGGAAAGAAAAAGCTTAATAGACAAATTTCCATGTGCACCTTGAAGTATTAAAATAGCAGAAAGCAAGGAAAAAGAAATATTTTGATTATTTATTTTTTTTGTACAAAACATGGTTTTTAAGTCAGCTTCATTTCTGGGATCACAAGTGGCGCTTTTAGAAGATGTGGGGTTGAGAGTATTACAAATCCCTCACTCAAATCCCCAGGGGTTTCTCTCTCCTACTTCAAACCAGAGCCAAAGCTGCTGAGGGGCACCTTGGGATGGAGAGAAAGGGTTCTGAGACTTCTGAAAATGCTTCCCAGAATAAAGCCTTCAGTTCCCACCTGAAACTGCCCTCTCCCCAATGTCACCACAGAGCGCTCGGGTCCTTTCCACCCTGATGCTGAAGGAAGCAGTGGAGCAGCAGGGACCAGAGGAAGAGAAGTCTGTGTGTTAGAGAATAACCTGAATAATAAGTAACTCAAGCACCATCTGCAGGATTTTAAATATGAACAAAATACCACTTCCCAGAAGAGGTTCTGGAAGCAGAGCATCGAGGGGAAGAAGGTGTCCCTAAAGACACAGCCAATTAACGTTTCGATAACATTTGGCCTTTTTACCAGAACTCTGCTGCTTGGTTTTTACCAGAAACGTTCCCAGAGATTTATTTTCCTTTTGCTTGCTGATTAACATGTCCAGATCTTTCCTCTGCTTCTATGTGGTTTTAAATACAGACTCAAATTCACATTTTTCTCCTCCCTTGCACCTCCAAGGTCTGTTACGCTTGGCAGAAGGCAGCATAGCACCCACCAAAGCCGTGTCCTGGATCTGAAGGAGATGCTGGTGGCTTCTGTGCTGACCATCTTCAGCCCAGCCCTCCCCTGAAACTCAGCTGTCCTTTTGCTAGCTGCCTAAATATCATTAAAATGAATACCTATTCCCTCTTTTGCACCTCCAATAACTGAGATATCAATTCCAAGCTTAACCTTTTCATTTTATTTTATTAAATGGTCATAAATGGCTCATTCTACTGAGCTCTCCTGCAGCCTTTTCTATCTAAAGGTGGCCCTACAAGACATAAATGGACCACGTATATTCACCTTTTCCACTTTAACAGTGGATGACTTGCACATGTAGAACGAGATCACAGTTAACAACACAAACACAGCCTAGATTCACCAAGAGTCTTCAGCTCTTTGTTGTATTTCCCTTTGTGTGATCAAGTACCTAATTACACAGTCAGTGTTAATAGCCAGGGGATGAAATGCAGAGTTTTTACAAGCAAAGGGCATTCTTCTGCTCAGGTCATCCACCTAGACGAGGTCTGAGCTTGACTTTACATCTCATTTCCACAAAGACCAATCTGCTAATGGGGAAACAGATGGGCTACACGCTGTCAGTATTAGTCTTTCCACAGCACCCATTTGGCTGTGGAGACATTCAAGGCACAGTTTTCCCAATGGTGGTAACATCAGGCAACTGGAAACGTCAGTCCTGACAATCATTTTTAGGCAGGATAAAGCCTGATGCTGAGGAGAACAAACACCATCACCTTTCCTGGAATAAAGTGGCAACCAGTTTCTCTAAGAGTGAGAACATCTCCACTTGCTCAGGAGCAAAGTTTTGGTGTCCAAGGAGCTAATAACCTCAACAGACCATGCACAGACCAGAGCCAGAGGAAGGAAAAGGTTAACAGATGTTTTGTAGCATCTGAAATGGGTACAGAAAAACCCAGAAAATACCATACACCATGTTTCTTCCACTCATCTACCCCAGGTTACCACATTACGATATGATTTTGAATGCACAGTTGGTGTTGGGAAGGAGAAGACATCTGCTCTCAGCAGGACACCCATGTCCCCAGGCACCACCACTCCAGGATCCTGCAGTTTGGTGCTGGCTGAGCCAATGCACCGATGGATTTTGGCACAGAAACACTTCTGCCAAAAGCTGCAAGCATGAGTTGTCGTTTTTAAGGCAACACCATTTCATGTTTAACAGACAAAAACTACTCTGAAAAGGAGCGCTGAAAACCAGCACTTTCATCCTTCCCAGACATGTTCCTTGGGTACCTTTAGCGTTGCCTTCACAGACTTGGATGATAACGAGCAAACCTGTATTCTTATTCTACTGCCACAGGAGACAACATCTGGTTCAACTCCTGTCCCCTCCTTTCCCCGAGATGAGGCATCACAATCATTTTTTAAGCTAAAGACCACCTGAGCTTTTGCAATAAAACCACATTAAAAAAAAAAATCAGATTAAAAACCACATGCCATCTCACATCACTCTTCCCCCTCAACTTTAAAAAAAAGATAGCAAGATACAGCCAGCGCTGCTGATCAGGGTGATTCTCCCCAACTACTTGCTCATCTGCACCCACAGGAGAAAACAAATACTCAGCCCTCAACAAACCTGCTCATTTTGAGAGCCTCAGGACCAACACCAACGAGAAAAACAGTTACTAAGGTTTGACCATCCCATTCTCCCCCAAGTTTGTCCTCTTTACCTTACTGAAAAGTCCTTGGGCCTAAAACCCTAAACACCAGTGATATTTCAGACCTCCTAAAAATTAGCAAAATAAGTGCCACAGAAAGATAAAGCACTTGCTCGTGTAACCCTGGGGATAGAGCTGGTAAAGCAGAGCAGGATCCTTACCTGCCAGGGCCTGGTTCACCTTGCTGGGCTTGGGCATCTTGACCGGCATGTTTGGGGCACTGAAGAGAGAAAGAAAAAGGACAAATTCAACCCACACAGATCGGTCACAAACAGAAGAAAAACAGCTCAGCACTACACTGTTCCCTCCTGAGGGCCAGGGCCCTGGATATATTAACAGGGATTAATTGCTCAGATGAGCCCCACCTGGGACCCTCACCCATGAACCCACTGGTCCAGCAGCTATATTTAAGGAGCTCAGTCCTTGCCAGAGCTTTACTTATCTTCTAGGTAGACCTCAGACCTATGTTGTAGGTAGCTTTATCCAGCCCCATTTCCTCTTGGCTGGATACTAGGTCTGACTCATCCTGTTCTCTTGTTGGGGTCTGTTGGTGGACCCTGTTTTCAGCACCCTGCTCTGATCCCATAGGTCATTCCTGCTCTTGCTGTTCCATCATGGGGCTTCAATGAGAGCAGATGACCTGCCTTATGACAGACTGCTGTACCGACAGGTCCATGGCAGGAGAACGCAGTCAGGAACCACTAGGATGCAGCAGCAAAGTTCATCTTAAACCTTCCAGGTGACTTAGCCTCCGGCCAGAGAAACTCTGCTCAGCAAAGCTTGAAGCCCTCCATGCTGTATGAGAAGTTGCAGCTGTACAGATCAAAGGAAGCAAGAATTTATCACCCCCCACCTGGGGAAACCGAGGCAGAGAAAGGCAAGGAAAAGCACTTGAGCACATGCAGCTGCAGCCCTGGGTTGAAGAGAATAAAGCCTTGACTCTCTCTGTGCATTTGTGAGGTTATTGCAAAATGTGGGAACAAGAAAGGAAAGGTTGGAAGAGTTTGGCACCCACCTTCCTTTGGAAATCAAGAGAATTTGGACACCAAACATCCCCTTCAGGGATGTGTTTCCCAGCACTGGCAGCTGCACCTCAAGCTAGTTTGGGACATGTGGGCAGCCATGGTCAGGCATTCAGCTGACAGCAGGAGTTAGGAAGGAAAGGGTGAGCAGCAGCAGGAAAGCTGATGAGAGCTCACTAGAGGAGAGAGCTGGAGCCACACAAGCAAAGCAGGAACGTTTGTCAGCACAGAGAAGCCACCCATGGACTTTGCCTCAAGTTGAGGAAGATTCATGTGCATCAGCTGCAGTTAATGCACAGGGCATTCAGACAACCATCTCAAAGGACTCCCCAAAACACACAAAATAACACCAAACCCACCCAGCTTCTCAGGAATTCACAGAGCAGACTAAGGTGGCCAAGTGGCCCAAATGCCATCCACGACCTAAGGAGGGAACCAAATTCTCTCCAGCTGGGATGCAAAAGCTGCCACTGTGCCCAAACCAGCATCACAGACAGCAGTCCCTCTCTAAGATCTTTGTCCACGTTTCTGAAAAGATTTGTGAGGGACCCATGGCCATCTTCTACGCTCAGGACAGGGAGGCATCCCCACCTCCCTCCTCTCTTACCTGCGGCAGTTAGAAATAGCTGAGCTCCCTGAAGAACCCCCCGAGCTGTGCTGACAGCCTGGCCAAGTGAGACCAGCTCTTCCTGGCGCTTAAAAAGCTCCCCAGATCACAGAGGTTTCCTTTCCATCACTTTCAAAGGCTCTGTTTTCCCCTCTGCCGCTCCGAATTTTGCAATCGTCCTTAAGTGATGCAACAGATCGATGCTACAGCCCAGTTCAAACCCACTGAAGACGCTGGAAATCCTCCCCCCAGTTTCAAAGGGTTTTGCACCAGATGCCTCACTCTTCTTTATGACTTTTTGTTTTTTGTTTTTTTCTTCTGTGACTCAGCCTCTTCATCACAGCTCTTTATCAGGTATTTCCCTCCTCCTTCCCTATCTCATCCCTTTGCTTCATTTCTCCTCCTGTGATGCTCTTCAGATGCTGGCTGGTGGCAGAGCTGCTCCCCCTCCAGCTCCAGACAAGGAGGGTATTGGTATTTGAGGACCAGAAGAGCAGCCAAGAAGACCCTGCAGTGCCTGGGCATCCCTCTACCCCAGTCTGTGACCCCACACGTGACTGATACTGAAGAGCTTGGGCTTCATCCTCGCACCACGGAGCGCAGCAGCCACCTGGGGTGCTTTCACTTCCCCGCAGAAGATAAAAAATAAATAAAGCAGAGCACAAAGCTGAACCTCCTGCTCTGCCAGGAAAGCAGATGGGCAGCGGGGGATCCCTCCAAAGGGATGGACCACGGGGTCAGTACACATGAGGATGAAGAAAGCAAACCCAGAGCTGTCCTAAGCATTGCGAGGCTCCAGTCCAAGGCACCCAGGAGCCAGAGCTTCTATGAAGTGAGAAGAGCCCTCGAGATTTGCAGAGGGAAATGGATAAGCAATTGATGCATTTGCAATCAATCAAGTCTGGGAAGCTGCGAGCGTCCTGCAGATCCATTACTACCCACCAGCCAGGAAACAGTCGCCCATCGGCTGCGTTTGTGTAAAGGCAAAGTGTGTCAGCTTTGAGTGCTGGAGGCTTTAAGCCAACGGGTGGGATGGTGGAGAAACCAAATACTTCTTATTTCACACGGCCTAACATTCGGGTAGGAGGTAGGATGTGCTGACCCATCCGTTGGACGCCGTGGGGCTGCCACGCACCCGGATTTCTTTGACATCTGCAGAATGTCCAGAATGAATCTGCAGGATGTCCTTAGCCCAGAGCTAAGGCTGATGAAATCGAGGGAAACCCAGGCTGCTTTGAGGTACACGCTGCCACAACACTTGCCTGGGCGGATCTGCAGCCACAGTGCGTGGGAGGAAGTGTCACCACGCAAAAGAAAAGGTGCAGAAACACTTACTCAGAGCCTACCCCGGGTCTGAAGTGGGGTTTTTTTTGGAGAAGAGATAACAAGGAAGGATATTGCTACTCTAGTATAACACAGGCTGTGCCTCGACCCAAGAGAGCAGGCTCGCAAGCAGCACGAATGGATGGATTTAGTCCATCAGCTCAACCTCAAGCTGAGGTTCTTGGGAGAGCTGGGGTGAGGTCCTGCTCATTTACTCAAGGCAGGCTCAGTTAGGAGAAAATTTGAAGCAGGCAGGCTGGGGTAAGGGGGATCAGGAGACCATCAGTGCTAGAGGAGCTCTGCAGTGCAGAGAGATGAGAGGGATGCACCGAGAAACCTGCTCCTGCTGCCCACAGAGGAGATTTCTAACCAGCCAGAGCCTTGGACTCCCAGGGAAACGCTCAGGCTGTGCTTGCAATGCCCCAAAATCAGTGCCTCAATTCTCTAAACGTTTCC
This sequence comes from Gallinago jamesoni, assembly GCA_025769975.1. Lineage (NCBI taxonomy): Eukaryota > Metazoa > Chordata > Aves > Charadriiformes > Scolopacidae > Gallinago > Gallinago jamesoni. The sequence goes on along the minus strand of JAOQGH010000006.1, from coordinate 10,439,390 downwards.
TGGTATCCCAAAGCTGCCTCAGCCCAGAGGGGCTAGCAGAGCTACGGTGGGGATTCTCCTGGTCGGGGCACTAATTAATATATCCCCCAGGAGATTATTGCTTCCTGCAGCTTTACTTGCTCGTATTGCTCTCCTTCCAGGAGTGCCCTCCTCTGTAATTAGCCAGCACTGGGAGGAGGGAAAAAGAGGGTTGCTCTTGTCCCAGGGATGGATGCTTTGTGGGTGGGAAGGACGATGCCAGGAGGCGGTTGGGAGCCCTGGGAGGTGACCCCCCTCACTTCCCAGACCTGGTTAATGGCACCGATATAAGGACCTTTGTTGTGGCACATTCCATCTGCAGACCTCAGACACATTAGCTGTGTTTAAAACGCAGGAGGGAACTAACCCACCAAGAAGCAGAATCACAGAATCTCAAAATAACTCGCCCGGGGCGTATTTAACACATTAGCAGCAGAGCCAAGGATATTAGCATCTATTTAAGCCTTGGCACTCCTCTCCGGGTTTCCCAGCGACTTTGACCCTCTTGAGAGCACGGGGGGGGGGGGGGGGGGAATTAAACCTGCTTTTTTAAGTGCCTGAGCTCCCCCCTCTCTCCCACCCGTATCCGCAGCGAGCAGGAAATATATTTAATCACCGCTGATGCCACAGAAGCCCAGGTGTGCCTGTGCTCCTCACAGCCCGTTCTGGGGGCTATTCCTGCCTTGCCTATTAGAAATAACTGTCTCAACCACACAGGGAGTTAGGCAGCTCTCCAGAATGAGCTGCACCTCTCTTTCTCAGCCCTGCAGGAGAGAGGATTGCTTCAGTGCTGCCGTTTTCAGCTGCGTTTCCTAAAGAAACTGGGCGCACACAACTGCAGCGTCTTCCACTCTCTCCCTAATAGCTCTTGAGTCCTTCTGCCAGTGGCAGCTCAGCTCCGAGAGGCAGGAGCTGGGTCATCCCTGCAAGCTTTGTGAAGATAAGCAGTTTTGGAAAAGCAAGTAATCCTCCAGGGCTGCTCTGGAGCCAAAGGCTGCGGGGTGAACACAACACAACCTTTATTAGACACTAGAGGATCCACTGCAGCCCCCTGCTCCCTTCCCTTCAGTCTCTGAGCCGAATTTCACATCGGAGTGAAGAGCAATGCTGCATGCTGGATGCAGACAGAAAGCCTTGGTGGGATAATTAGTGCTTCATCTTCACCTCCACAAAGGTCGTGCTATTCGGCGATGTGGGGAAGGGGAACCAACCACCACGACAAGCCCAGCCAAGGCGGGGGTGGGGGGGGGAAGATGGGGAAGCGAGGGGATAAAATAACCCAGGAATGTTTCAATGAAACACATTGTTAGAGTTTGCTACTCAGGTTTCCCCTAATTCACAGAAATTAGAGTATTTTCTGATGGAACACGGGTTTCACGAGCCTGAGACTGTAACCTCAGCCAGGAACAATTACACCCACCCAGTGGCATTTCCAACTCAAACCCAGCAGAGGGGTGACAGGGAAAAGCCATCTTGAGCTGTCCCCTGGGGCTGAAAAAGTCCCTTTCACATCCAGCACTCCACTGGAAGACAGGAGTTCCCTCCCTGCGTGGATCCAGCTGGCTGGCAGGGAGCAGAGAGAGCACCCCTGGCAAGACTAATCCCAGAGGACTGGAGATCCAGACATCATCCACCATCCATGAAGAGCCACCAACGCACACCTTTGTTCTGCCCTTCTCTGGGGTCTGTTTGGGTGAGCCCCCAGCTGCTGCCTCCCTCCGGGCTCCATCTGTGATCCACAGATGCTCCTGCAGCAGGGTATGGCTTCCAGAGATAAGTCCAGTGGAAAACACCAGTGTTGATGAACAGAAAGGGAGTTGTAGAGATAAAGGCAGCTCCTGATGTCCTCCCTGCAGAGCCACCTCCCTGACAGGTCCCACAGCCCAGCGGCATCCCCGCGTCTGGGCCAGGCTTGGGTTCTGCCAAGGGTTCGTGTCACACTCACCACGGCAAGCCCGGGAAGGCCACCAATGCTCAGGGCACAGTCACACCCCCTTTAGGACAGACAGGCAGGAGAATGGGGGACCAAGTCTCACAGCTGGGGGTGCAGAGTTTGAGCAGTCACACAAGTCTGCCAGCACCCGCACGCTCTCTTCCAAGAGTCTCAAGGGCCTTCCCCACGTGGCATGTTCTGCTGTCCCCCAGGATAAATCTTTATTTAACCGTATGACCCCTTCGCATCCCCCCCCCCCCAAAAGGCTGGCTTGGCCAGGGGTCATGGCCAAGATCTCAGCAACCTCACCCCTGGCACATCACAAACAGCTGAGCTGAAAAAGGGGCTGCAACAGCCAGACCTTGACCAGCCATGGCATTGCTTGTCCACGGCCACCACCACCACCAGTAGTGCAGCGGTACCAGTCTCCAGGAGGGCTCTGCCCTCTGCTGCTGTCCCCAGGATGGCTGACGTGGAGGGAACCAGATGCTCCTGCCACAAAAGCCACCTCTAGCACTGCTTGAGAAGGGACCGAGCTGGAGTAGCTGAGTGGGGAGCCCCAGCAGCTCCTGGGATCCAGGTAAGGAGGCTGCCATGACAACGTCCTCCCCAGCTGGCTGGGCACCTCCAGGTCTCCTCCTGGCTGTTCCTCTCCTCCCAGTGAACATCACCTGGGCTGTGGGCTCAGTTCATGGTCAGGAGCCTGTGCCACCCATCTCTGAACACCTCTCCTCCCAGCCTGTCCCACCCCCAGCAACAGCACACAACATACCCAGACCCTGGTGGGCTCCAGACAGGCTCGTGGGGCAACTGCTGCAGCATTTGGCTCTTCCTTTTTAATCTTCCCACCCTGAGAAACACTTTGCAAATGACGCTGAGGCTCTGGGGAAGGATGGGGGGCTCCAGGAAACCCAGCAGCCCCACGCTCCTGCAAGAAGGAGGAGCGTGCAGCTTCTTCAGGAGACAGCAAGAGCCTTAACTGGGGGCTCCTGCAGGCAGTACTGAGGTCTGAAGGTGACTGGAAGAGAGAAGTACTGTGCATGCTTAAGACTCCACAAAAAATCACCCAGTGCAAAGAAAGAACCAGAAAAGGACCGTGAGAAAGAAGAACAGGACGTGGCAAGTCATTTCACTCAGATGACCCCGAAGAGGGAAAGTCCTGATACAACACAACGGAAAAATCTCTCAAGGTTCACCACCTTGCTTGAAAAGACAAACGAGATTCAAAATAAACCTCAACCCCCTGTGCCTCATGTGATTAGAATGTGCTTTCAACACCCTTCTAGATGTCTTATCTCTGGATTCACTCGGGGAAGCGTGGACAGGTAGATCAGCCCTGGCAAGTCCTCCTGTGGTTTCTCGGATGTTCTCAGGGTGGTTCAGCACCTGGATTATTTCTGGTGGAACGCATACACTGCTCTGTACACCTCCAGCCCTTTACAAACGGAGGGAGCAGTCAGACAGCCCTCGCTTGGTCCTCGGCTTAACGCTGGAAGATAACTCGGTGCAAGTGTTATCAGAGACAGGGCACAAAGAGCTCTGCTAGCAAAGGCTTGTGCACAGAAGGAGCTAAGACCCCAAAAGCTGATCATCTGGCTTGGTTTGGGCATCCAGGCTTCGCAGCAGCCATCCTATAAGAACACAGAGGGAAGTGCCCCACTTTGTAAAGGTGACACCCATGTCCCCCAACCCCCAAAATCCCTGCTGGAGCCCAGTGCTGCAGCCCCGCTCCAGCCCAAGGGGGGACAATTGACCACGGCTTGGTCCAGGAGAGCACAATGTGGAGAGGTGCTGAGCCGTCAGATCACGACACTCTGCTTTTCGTTTAACTGGCCAAAAGGCTTGAAGAGAAGTGAAGCCCTTTCTCCCACACCAGTAAGGTGCAAACACAGCCCTCCTTCAGCTCCAGCCACCCACCAGTGGGAGCTGAAATCCTGCACACCAGTTTCAGCCCTGACGGAGAAGAAAATGGATCCCGCACAGATGACCCATCCATACACGTTGGAGTGTTTGAGGGGTGACAGCTCAAAGAATTGAGGAAAGCTAGACCTTAACTAGCACTTAACAACCTTCAAACCAGTCCTTCAAAGGAATCAGCTTCCTCCAGAGAGCCAGAGCCTGCCCTGAGCACTCAGCCAGGAGAAGGTCACTGGAGAAAGACAAAGGGAAACGACATGGTGAAACCCTCATGAGGCGAGGCTTAGCTGGATTTTAAATCACTCACAGACCTGTTTGTGCTTCCAGTCCTCCAACATTGCACCAGTGAAGCCCCACAGCACCTCGTCACACGCAAAATGAACCTCTGCTGTGAATATCCAGTGGCATCTCTGCTCCACATCAGCATTTAGCCTGATGAACGGCCTGGACACCGCTCAAATTGCTAGTGTCACCCCATCGATCTCAGATGGAGAGGGACTGATACGGTTCAAGGTATCAAAGGAAGGGGAAAGTGAATTACTGATTTGGTTTTCTAAACATCTGCACAATGGATAAAAAAAAAAAATAAAATCTTTGATCAAATCTATGTCTTAGGGTCAGGATTTTTTTCTGCTTGTTCACCTTAAAAATGTCCATCAATATCTGATTTTGTCAGATAATTCAGGAGGTCTCAGCCACACACAACGTGTCCTGTGGCCCCTCCTTGAAGGAGCAGAGCTTTGAACATTGAGTTCTTTTCCACTCTATGTTTACTACATACTTTCAATTAAATAAAGTCGTTCACAAGTCCCCTTTTCATTCACTCAGTCCCTCTCTAAGTTGATTTTAAGTGTAACCTGGAATATTATCAATCTATTAGTTTTCTCAAACCTGCAGAACCTCAACCCGACTGCTTCCTCCAGTGATTCAGGGAGACCAGTAGACAGGGACTATATTTCAAGGGGGAGAAGAAAAGAGGAGGAAAGCAGAGGAGAAGCCTTTTCATCCACCGTACCGGCCACAAAAGCACAAACCTCTCTCTCCTCCTACGGAGAAGACCCTTGTAAAATCCTCTGGGTCAGAGATGGTCCCAGATAAGGAAGACCTGAGCACAGCAGGTCTCTCAGACACACGCGCTGCATTTAAAGGTGAATTAGGGTCTGTACCTGACTCCGTTAGACGCAGACAGTCCTGTGCTGGGACCCCCAGCTTGAGGCAAAGCCAAGGTGCTCTGGGCATTGAGTCTTGGTGTTGACCTCGCTCCAGACAAAGTCGGTTTGTTATAGGGCACGAAGCCGACACTGGAAGAACTAACTGATGCTGTCCTACCGGGAACCTGATGAGTAGAGGAAGAGTTGGGAAAGTTTATCATGGAGTGGCGGTAACGCGTGGTGATGGGACCAGTCCCGCTGTTCAGCCAGCACTGCTGGCAGGAACAAGCTGCCCCCGTGTGAAGAGGGACCGTGGAGGCCGTCACCGGGTATGGGGTGTCCAAGCGCCTCTGGACGCTGCGGCGGAACCTCGTGGTCTTGTTGGTCTGGACTTGAGCCACAAAGTCAACTTCGTAGTTGTAGCCCATGGGTCCCAGATCTACTCGCTGGTGGTTTGTGGCACGGGCTTCCTCCAAGAAGATGCAGACGTTCATCTCGTAGGGAGACCACCCTCCTTCATCGTTCTGCCATTCCCAGACAATGCCCTGCCCAGCAGCGGAGTCCCCAGGGAAGAGGTGCCTGCGGACGGCTCGCATCGTCCCTGCATGGGGAAATAAATAAAATATATTAAAAAAATCATTTTGTGAGCAGAGAAGTAACAGGGACCTGGTCTTAGGAACTCATTTTTGCACAGATCTGCGGCGTCTACATCAGGGTGGCCTTCTTCACCTCTCCCTCAGCTAACAGGCTTTCTCTTCCCCGACAGGGCTGGGTTTGCTCACGAAGCTCAGAGAAATGCAACACCCCTGAGATCCCTGTCCCTCTGCCAAATCTGATTGCAGGCTGGCAACAGGTTCAAAAGCTGCTGGGAGGAAGGGTGGGAAAGGAGGGAAGGAGAGAGGATGCAGAGACAGACACGCCTGAGCACAAAGGCACAGCGATCAAATACGCCTCCCTTAAAAAAAAAAAAAAAAAAAGGTGAAAAAAAAATATAAAATCAATCAGGCTGAGGCACAGATCTGTTTAAAAAAAAAATAAAAAAATCTAACTCCCACAGCCTTGACAACGGAATAACTATAGAGACAGGACACCATGGGGAAGTGCTTACGGGGCTAAACACCCACTTCACGCACACGGGGCTGGACAATTTTGCTCTTGAGGGAGTGGGTGAAGTCCCACAAGGAGTTTGGAGAGTGGATGGACAGGGTCAGCTTCTCCAGGGTCTTGACTGCTGGGAAATATAGCAAGGCTAGGGAAGAGAAGCCAATGAAGTAACTTGGAAACTGGAGAGAGCAGCTGTTCAGACAAAGGGTGAGGAATGAAAGCAGACACGCTGCTCTTGCACGGTCGCTCGACAGCAAGAGCAGGAGCTTGAAATCCCCTGGAAACCTGGCTCTCCAGGGTGACTTCACTCCTGGTGACTTTATTCCTTTCTTTAGGGAAAAAAAAAAAAAAAAAAAAAAAAGGCAGCCTAATGAGAGGGAATTAAAGCCACCCAGCAGGATGGAAGCTCTGCAACCTCTGCAGAAAGGGGTTCATACAGCAGGGTCAAAACTGCTGGGAAAATCCTCAGCAGCACTTGGATTTTGAGAATGAGGAGCAGGAAATGCTGCAGGGCAAGCAAGTCTGGGGATGCTGGCAGGTGGGGGTGAAGAGGGGTTCAGCAAGCGGTTAGGATGCAGGAGGAGTTCAGAGAACAGCAGCAAGAGGGGGAAAAAAATATAAAATAAAAGAAAGCCTCCTAAGAGGTCACGAGAGTTATGACCTTAAGCTCCAGGACCGCAGGTAAAAGTAGCATTTGCACTCAAAGCCTGGGGAGAACTGCCCCAGGATGTTGCTCTGTGGGGAAAAGACCTTCACCCTGGAATAAGTCAGGGCAGAAGGGGTCAGCAGAACCAAGGTGGTCTTCCCCAGACAGGAATCAATATCTTCCATGGGAAAGCAGATGAAACAGCCAAAAGCAAACTCTAGCAACGACTCCTCGTACCCAGCAAGGCATGCCAAGTTTTAGGAACACAAACGGATTGCCTCAAGAGGTGGACAACATCAGGGATGACCCCACCGAGAAGGACTGGGGATGAGACCGGGCTGGAAGCGAGATGGTGAGAAACGCACCACAATTAGTGATGGGAGCAGGTTCCGTGCTCGGGAGAAAGGGGACTACCACAGGTAAAGCAAGGTGTCAGAAAGCCTGGTGGGACCCATCTCAGAGGAGACTACCAAGCCTGCCTCTGCTCCGTTGGCAGGTCAGAAGCTAAAAGAAGCAGGGAGGACTTGAGGAATTTGCGAGCGACCTGCGTTTTTAATGCCCGCAAAGAGCAGCTGGGAGAAGAGCTTTTAGGAGTCAACAGCAAGACCAAAGCCACGCACTGTGAAAACATCTCCCTTCCTCCGGGCTGGCAGGGAAACTGGGATTCCTCTCCAGGGTGGGCAAACAGCTGTGGCGAGAGGGCAAACTCCTGCTGCTCCCTTGCACTCACTCCCAGCTAATCTGCCTCCACCAGCAGCTGAAGCCCACGGCTAATCCTGCCCACAGGATGCCCCTGCACAGCTGTCACAGCCTGTCGGTGGGGACGCTGGTCCCCTTAACACTGCCTTCCTGTTATTCTCCCTGGCTTCCTTTGAAGACCCTATTTGTCTGTCTAATAGCTAACGAGCAGAATACAACAGCCTATTATTTTTTTTTTTTGCTCTGTTTAAAGACATCATTTTTTTTTTTCATGGGGATGTTTCCTGCAGAGATTCTTTTCTCCATCACACGGCAAAGGTCAGCTGGCTGCTCGCTCAGAAAGGTTCACGTTTAAGGCTGAGCCCCGCAGAGAGAAAAAGCTTTGCTGAGAACTGGGCCACTAAAAGAGGATATGGAAGCGTTTCCAGTAGTCACGCTGCAGAGCACACAGGAACCTGCAGAGAGAGGCTCACAAACCTGGCCACTCCCATCAGCATCCCTTGGAATCGGTGGGAAACACTGCCGGAGAGCCATGAAAGGGAATCAGCCTTTTTATTGTTAATCCCAGATCTCATAGAATTGTCTAGGTTGGAAGGGACCTTCAAGATCATCTAGTCCAACCATCAACCTAACCCTGACAAAAATCACTAAACCCTATTCCTAAGGACCATGTCAACCCGTCTTTTGAACGCCTCCAGGGATGGTGCCTCAACCCCTTCCCTGGGCAGCCCATTCCAATGCCCGATAACCCTTTCAGTGAAGAAACATTTTCTAATATCCAATCTAAACCTCCCCTGGTGCAACTTGGGGCTATTTCCCCTTGTCCTCTCTCCTGTGACTTGGGAGACGAGACCGACCCCCGCCTCTCTACACCCCCCTCTTCAGGTGGTTATAAAGCATGATAAGGTCCAAGGAAAGATGAGATCACATCAGCCAACATCATTCCCAAAATCACATTGGGCTGTCCCCCAAAGATGACCAATTCCAAACCATCCCACGATGGACAATATTCACTAGGTGCTTTGAGATCTTTCACAAGGGTCTAAAGAGATACAAGACCTTTGCGGAGAGACAGCTCCAGTTGTGGAGAAGGATGTCCCCATTCACACCAGGACACATCTTCGACCCTCCCACAGGCACTCTGCTCGCCCTCCCCAAACTGGGCCATTCCCTGACAAGGGACAGCCCAGGACTGGCTGAAAGGGCAAAAGGCAGGAGGGTTTCTTTTTTTTTTTTTCTTTTTTTCAAACCGTTCAGCAAATTTACTGACGACACCAAGCTTGGTGGTACAGTTGACACGCTGGAGGGAAGGGATGCCATCCAGAGGGACATGGACAGGCTGGAGAGGTGGGCTCATGCAAATCGCATGAAGTTCAACCAAGCCAAGTGCAGGGTCCTGCACCTGGGATGTGGCAATCCCAGGCACA
>JAOQGH010000006.1:10386609-10413216 GCA_025769975.1 Gallinago jamesoni | reverse complement strand
TCCAGACTAAAAAGACCCAAGTCCCTCAGCCTTTCCTCATAGGAGAGATGCTCCAGGCCCTTAATCATCTTTGTGGCGCTTTGTTGTACCCTCTCCAGCAGTTCCCCATCCTTCTTGTACGGGGGAGCCAGTGTCCCACCCATGGTGGCTCCATCCTGCACCTCCAGCGCTGTGCTACCATCATCTCTCACTGGTGCACCTTGGTCCACCATCATCTCTTGCTGGTGTGGGTTGCTAAGTCAAAGGACTGGTCTGGAGGCTTGGGAACCCATCAAACCCATGGTCTTGAGGGACCTTGGCTGTGTGGACATGGCACCAGCACATGGTCCCAGCTGGCAGCTCTTCCCACCTTGTGCCTCTGCATCAGAAAGCCAGGAACAGTGAAGGGCTGGATGAGGGGCTTCCACAGCGGGGGGTTGTTTGGTCACTGATATGACAGATTTCAACATCCTTTCCCAAGTTTTTGACCATCAATAGATGCTTCAAGCAGCAGCTTCTTCCAGAAGCCCATCCCTTCAGGAGATGCTGTGCCTCGTGTGGGCTGGAGGGGCTAATTTTAGGGCTCTGCTTTGCTGAGACTGAGAGCCTGGCTTTAGAGCCAGCGTGTGAAAGCATCCTCACGATGGCACTCCTCCACCAGTGCACGCTGCTGTCCCAGTGCTGCTGTCAGGCCGGCTGCTGGGAGCGCTGGGACCTTGGTCCGGGTTCCCAGAGGTGTAAAGAAGAGCAGGAAAAGCCCACATCCCGCTCCCCAGGAAACAGAGCTATAAATCCACCACTTCAGCAGTAATTTCTGATGGGAGCAATGAACGAAGAGGAAATGGCATCTTACAATATTTAATCTCTTCCTCGTTCTCTGCCTGACATTCTCCTGTTTGCTTTCCATCTTGTCCCCGTGGACTGTGCATCTCCATCCCCCAGGTGAATGAGGTTGTCCTATCAGACCCTGGAAATTTCTATCTTCCCACAGAAATGCCTTTCATTGCTTTTTCCCATGGGGTGAGAAAGAGTGGAGGCAATGGGGACCTCTGGGTAAAGCCCCCAGAAATGTGCCAGCTGGTGCAGGGAGGTCTCCTCTTGGGTGGTTAGTGTGGAGGTCCTGGGGGACATGGGTGGCCAGGGATTAGAGCTGCCCAGGAGAGCTCTTGGGTGCATTAATTCATCATGGGGTGATGAAGAAAGACAGGTGAAAGGCACTGGTTGGGGTGTTTTGGTAGCTCAAGCACCATATATGACCATGTGCTGCCTGATGGGACCCCATGGGGACTCCAGCACAGGCTGGACACTGGGAAGTGCCCCTGGGAGCCAGGGGGCTGTGTCACCCATGGAACAGATTCCCTCTTCCTGCAGAAGGAGCTGGGCATGGTCTCCAGGAGTTCAGTGGAGGAGGGCACTAGAGGGAGAGGAGCCAAGGCAAAGCAGAGGGTTGGCCATGGCTGTGTCCAGGCTGGGCTTTAGCAGCCTTCTCGGGCACATGGGGTGGGCAGCCTGGCTGGGAGTGACGTAAGGTACCATCCCTTTCCAAAGGGATGTTGTGTTACATGGCTTAGTGGAGTCCTAGGTCCACCCTGTGGTTTGGGAAGTGCCTTTCAGGATTGTGTGGATGGGAAGCTCCTTCCCAATTCTGCCTGGATTTAAAGCGTGACTCAGTTTACCCACCTGTGGTATGGGGTACGTGGTATGTATCTGCTACAGGGTTTGCTTGTAGCCTCATGCAGAAGTAAGAGAAGGACAAGCTCCACATGGATGCAAACAGGATGGTTCCCTGAATGTCTTGGGGGCTGAAGATCCCGGGTGAGAGCTCTGAGGCTCAGCATTCAGGTGTCCTGGTGGGTCTGAGGTCCATCCTTCTGCCTGTCCAGCAGCTCAGCCCTGAGGCTCTCGCTGCTTCCAGTTTTGTCTCATGGGTGGGATGTGGCCCTGAAGCTTCAACTTCTCACTCAAAGAAATATCTCTTGTTCTCAATAAATCCAACCAAAATTATTTTTCTTGTGACTCCTGCCAGCACGTCCTGAGGAGGGACCTGTTTGCAGGTCCTGCTTGGCCTTTGGTAGGGCAAAGGCTCTCTTGGCCACCACCACTAACACTGTTTTTGGCACGTTTCAGGGACACCCTCCTCTGGACACCCATCTGCAGGAGGACCACGGTGCAGCAATGAGACTCGGTCCCCAGCCAGCCACCCGGCATGGTGTGGGGAGGCTGGACATTGGGGTGCTGCCTCTCTCCTTGATGCCAGCCACACTCCTCCTCCTCCTCCTCCTCGGCCACACCGGTAAGCTCCTGGGTGGCTGGGTTAATTTTAGGCACCCATGATCTCCCTCCCGGCCTTGACTTTGCGGGCAGGAGATTTTCTTCACGGAGAATCATGAGCAGGGACGTCATGATGTCCCCAACGGTGTTGAGCGTGCAGAGGGATGGAGGGAACGAGTTCAGCTCCTGTCTCCCACCATGACCCATGCGTGATGGCAAGTTCAGCATCCAGGAGAGGCAGCTGCAGGCGACAGGGAGGACACAGGTCTGAGCTCAGGAGCAGGCAGCGCCGCTGGGAGGAGGATGATGGCCAAGGGATGGGAGCTGTGGGACCGGTCCAGTTGAGGCGACAGGTGGGATGAGCACCGGTCCCCTGAGGATACCGGTCCCTCCTGGCAGGCACTATCCAGCCAGGCCGGGATTTAGCATTTAAATCCAACTGGGAAAAGCCATCCCTGCTCTAGACAGAGGGTCCCCACGAGCGCTGCGGCAGCGTAATTATCCCGGTGTGACTTTATCAGTGTAATTACAGCCGGGCGGCTGGTAACACCTTCCTGCCTCAACAAAGCCCTGCCAAGACAAAGCCCGCCAGAAAGCAGGCAATTAAGGTGTAGTCAGACACCGTAATTGGATTTAATCAGTTTTTACAGTTCCCACTCCCTCAGCTGGTGCTTCCCTGCACCCCTGGTGGCAGTCGGGGGGTGGGGACCCTGGGGGGACCCCGATGGCTCTGCCGCTCTCCCCTGCACCGCTGGGCTCTCCTGGTTCTCTTCATTAACGGGCACTGCTGAGTTGCTAATGAAGGGAGATTTTTCCTCCCGTTTGGTAGCTTTATTTAGCACTGGGCCCTGAAAGGGATGGTGTTTACTCTGAGCTAGTTCTCCCCCCCCCTTTTTTTTTCCCCTGGCTTTCTGAAGGGAGATCAGAGAAACACAGAGGGCTCTATCTCTTCTCCAAAAATGCCAGTTTCCCCTCGTTCCTCATTAATGGAGACATACCAGACATTTTTTTTTTCAGGTCTCTCTTGGCTTTGCTGGAGGATGCTCTTAAATGAATATTTCAGAGCTTTGATTTTGACTTAAAGGGAGATGAATATTGCATATTTAACAATGTCCTTTTTATCCACTGCTTTTTCGGCAATGGAGTGGACTAGGTGTTAAAAATCAATACAAACCAGGATCAAACAAATGCTCTTCCTAAAAAGCCTTGCCTCCCCATATTTCTGGCGCAGAGGTGATGTGAATTACATCTCTCCTGTCATCCAGCCCACGGGGCTGCCGTGTCCTTCCCCGTCCTCTCCTTTGGCAAGCCAGCTCCTCTCTTCCCTTGGTCTCGCCTCTTCAATCCCCAGTTCCTCCCGGCATCGCAGCATCCCTTTCCATCCTGCCCTTGTCCTGCTGGGGTGGCTGGAGAGGACAGCAGCACCTGACCACAGCTGGAGCTCCCTGCTGCCATTTCCCATCCCAGCTATGGGTGGCATCTTGCTCCTAACCCCTGCTCCTGGGTGCTAAGTCATAGCTACAGCCAGACGGTTGCTTTATTCTCATTTTTCTCAGGGCTTCTAGGTCTTTCCTTGACCCGGGTCAAGGAAAAGGCCAGCCCCATTTTGTAGCTGACTTAATGGTCCCCCAGGCCACGTCCTAGCAAGGCAAAAGGGAGGTGGGTTCATCTGCTCAACTGTCCCCTCCAGTCTCAGGCTGCTTCTCATGGTGGTGACATCTACCTCCGGAATGGCAGGAATTGACCTTCCCGTCATTGCTCGTAGGCTGAGCAGGAAGCAGGACAAGGCTGGTCCCAACCAGGGACAGGAAAAAATGGCCACGGAGCCACCTTGGGTGTTGATCAGCCCTTGGCTGCTGTAATCAGCATAGAGGGGTTTTGTTTGCTTGGAAGGTGTCCCCCATGGGAGAGGGCTCTGCAGACTCAAGCCTGAGGAGCCCTGGATGCCCGAGGAGATCTGTGTTGGCCTGAAGCATCAGCTGAGGGCTTGCAAACTCCTGGAGCACCCGCAGGGACAGCAATGGGGACATCCACGCAGTCCAGCCACCCGTCCCCATCCATCACCCCCTGGAACACCATGACCCCCTGTACAAGCCAGTGACCTTGGTGCCCGGTGCTGGCATCGTCCTGGGGGGGGGTCCCACATCACTCAGAATTGGAGCCAAGAGGGGGGAAGTTGTGCCCAAATAACGCCCAAACTGTGGGAGAGGGGCCTGGACCAGTTTGGGGAATGAGTTGATGGGGGGAGCTCTGGCTTTGCCTATGGGGAACCTCTGGCTCTGCCTATGGTCCTCCCAGAGCATCTGCCCCCCCCCCCCCACTGTGGGGGTGCTGGCAGGGCACTTTCAGAGCCCTTAATTAAACCCAGCTGATTGGGATGGGGATGCGTCCTGCAAGCGTTCAGCTCCCTCCAGATGCTGCTTGTTCACACTGGTGGGAGAGGGCTGAGAATGAAATGGAAATTAAAGGTCTGTGGCAGCGTGGTTCCTCATGTGGCCAGGCAGCCAAACCCCAAGGCAGAAATCACCAGGGGTCTGTCTGTGTCCCCAAAGTCCTCACCCCCTCCTCTTCCCCTTGGGTGGGGGAAGTGGTCCCTGAGCCAGGTTCCTTGAACGGCTGAGGCTGGTTGGAAAACAGATGGGAAGAAATAGGATAAATGCCTTTAAATACAGAGCTTGCAAAAAGTGGACTTTTTTTGGGGAAAAAAAATGGTTAAAATGCACATGGGAATGCCCAGCAGAACATCTTCCATCAGGAGATGGTTTCCTGTGCCAGGCAGGACTGGTTTTCCTCGTTTCCATCTCACTCCCTGAGTTTTCCACGGGGAGATGGGGCACAGGGGAGGAGGGTACAGGAGCTGCCTGGGGACCCACAGCAAGTCAGCAGCGGAGCCAGGGACAGACACAAAGGTCCCCAAGAGCCAGCCTGAGGCATGGACCACCTGGGGCTGCTGCTGCCAGTCCAAGGAGGAGGAAGGAAGGGAAAGGAAGGAGAGGGGGAAGGAAAAGCTCCTTCTGCCTGGGAGCCAGCCAGGGAGCAGCTGGCTCTCAGGTGGCTGGGAAAGGCAGCCCCCCTCAGTCAGGCTTCACCTCCGGGAGCTGCAAAAAGTCCATGGGAACCAGGACTTAGGGGAGGGACACACACATGTCACCGAGTGCTTAAAGCACACAGAGCCACAGCCACTCCTCCTCTGCTCGCTGCGAGGGTGCTGGGGAGATCTCATCCCTTTTCTTCTTTCCCCCTTGCAGGCACCACCTCCGAGCCCCCGCTGTTGCCATTCGCAGGTGAGATTCTTCTCTTAAAGTTGCTTTTCTCTAGGAAGTTTTGTAGTTGAAAAACGCAGATTTTTTTTTTTTTTTTTGGATTAAAAATGGGGTTTGGAGAATTTCAAAATGGGAGCCTATTGGTTTGGAACAAAAAGTGTCAACAAAAAGCGAGACTTCTTTTAGAGAAAGGAAATAGAGATTCCTTATTGTCCCCGTTCCACTTATTATCCTGAGAGGGGAATTTTGCCACCTCCTGCTGAGTCCCTGTCCCTGTGCCATTCGTCATGCCCGAGCGAGTAATTCCCTTGACGTGGCAGGCCAGGGGCCTGCTCCCCATCACCAGCAGCTTGAGAGATCATCTCCATCCCACCAGCTCCCACGGGGGACCAGCTCCGGACATGTTTGTTGAGGCTAACAAGAATTTGCTAATGGCATCTTGTCACTTGTCACCACAGTCTTATGGCATTACATGATGTCATATGTCTGCTTGCCTTTTCTCCCATTGGGTTATTGCCCAGGCCATTGGTAGGCAAGATGATGGAGGTGATGGTGCATCTCATTTATGTAGTGAGATGTGTTGAGTCTTCATCTCCACTGCTTCCAGCAGATGAAGAGAAGCCCATGCCCCACCATCAGGTGGGTAGCATGAAGCCAACAGCTGCCTTGTGCTCCAGTGAAGGGTCACCATTTCATTTAAGGAGCAGCGATTTAGTGCAGAGAAGGCTCTCGGGCTCCCCGTGACAGCCACTGAGTGTTTGCCACCTCCTGGCCCAAGGACAGGCTTGTTGCCTGCTGAGGGACATTTCTCTGTCCATCCTTCCAGAGATACGGCTTGCCAACGGGCCCAGCCGGTGCCAGGGGCGAGTGGAGATCCTCTACAATGGCTCCTGGGGGACGGTCTGCGATGATGACTGGGACATTGTGGATGCCAACGTGGTGTGTCGCCAGCTGGGCTGCGGTCACGCCATCACCCTGCCAGCTGCCATGACCTTCGGCCAAGGGAGTGGACCCATCTTCCTGGACAACGTGGACTGCAAGGGCTGGGAGGCAGCCTTGAGCGAGTGCTGGAGCCATGGCTGGGGCATCCACAACTGCTACCACTACGAAGACGTGGCTGTCGTATGCAACGGTAACGGGGCTCGGTTCCTTAGGGACAAGGAGAGCAATGGGGTGCCTGTGGTGCTGCGAATCCTGGTGTCTACAGACACCTTGGGGGAGCCCAAGAGTCATACCTCAGAGCATGTTCCTCTGAGCCTGGGTCAGCCAAACCTCCTCTGCCTCCTTCCTCTACCCCTTTCCTCAATCCAGGTCATCTCCCAGCTCCTCATGCTGGTGTTCCGTAAGGTGACCAGCCTGTTTTGTGTTCCCCGTCACTCCCAGCTCAGGGACTTTGCAACCTCTCCATCATGATCCCTGGGGAAAAGAGCACAAGCCCACCCACGCTCCTGCCTCTGAGTCAGCCGCTGCCCAACTGCTCTCTCCCCTTTTGACTTGCCTTTCTTTAAATTGCTGAGCTCGTCAGTAGGATATGTTCCTAGAGGTGAGAAAGCACCGGAAAGCGTTTGAACTTGGCATGTGAAAGTGGGACGGCGCCGTGCCCACCCCTATATACCCTACATGTTCCTCCTGCACAGCTACGTAGGGTTTGCTCATCAGCCGTGCGTCAACGGATGGCAAACATGAGGGTCTGCAGACCCAGAGCTCGGCCACGGCCACAACCGCTCGGTGAATCCCTGTGTCCTGCAGAAGTGGGGCTTGGAAAGGGAGGGATCCTAGGATGGCTGGTGGGTTGGACCAGCAGCAACCAGAGAAAGGAGGTCATGGACTGAGCTGGAATCCTGAATCAAGGTGCTGCTGGAGAGGAGAGGTGGAGGGACTGAAGGAGGAGGTGGGGGAGATGGATCTGAGGGCAGAGGAGTGGCTTGAGCCATTGGTGTTTGTAGTTTGGTTGGCAAAGGAGACCTGGAGGTGCTCTGGGGTGACCCTTAGAGGAGATGCAGGAGTTTCACCAAAGGGCCAGACCCCTAGGGAAGGTGTCCCCATCCATGTCCCATGGAAGTTTTCAAGAGCCAGCTTTCTGTCGGTTATGGTTATAGGAAAGCGTGGAGCCGGCCAGCATTTTTGGGCTGGGTTTCCTGGGCTACCTCCCGCAGCCCTTGGGCACGCGTGTGGCCATCAGACTGCTCGGCTCCACTCCCATCCAGCTCCCCACACCACCCCTAGATAATTTCACCAGCCCAGCCAAGGAGCTGGGACCAGATGGGCAATAGGGTAGCTTGAAACAACATTGTTAGCAAAAGAAGTAGAGGTGAAACCAGCAGGAAAATCAAAATATTACTGTTTATTTCTATGTATGCCATGGTGTTGAACCCAAATCCCACGGTAGGTGGGAGCCTGACTCCTAACAGCTCAGCACAGTGCCGTGACTTAGTCCAGGTCCTCAAGCCATGCTGCTGGGCACGACTTCCCACCGTGCCAGCATCCGAGGTGCCAGCTCCAACCACCTTCCTGCACCCACAACCGGGCAGATCACTCTGGACAGGGGGGTACCACTGCAAACCTCTCTCTGTGTCCCCACCAGGGCTGGTTTGGTGCAAGCCCTCTCGCAGGGTGGACAGGGCACTGCTCACAGCCAGCTTCTGGAGGGATGGCTGTGGGCAGGGATGGATGCCACCCCCCTGCTTCCCTTTGCAGAGCTCTCGCCCACACAAGCCAGTGAAGGACCGACCAGCAGGACCCTCACATCCTCGGTACAGGATGGGGAAAGTAAGCTGCTTGGTGTCGCTTGCAGGCTCCCCCACCCTCCCACCCACCCCTCCATCACCTGCTGCCCCTCTGTTGACCACCCCAAACCTCTGGCTCCAAGGGACAGAGCCCCAGGGACCTTCTCATTGTGCCAGTCTTGGCCAAACCCTATCACAGAGGTTCATCACAGCTCCCATCAGCCGGGAGTGATGGTGACCTTAAAGCATCACCCCTTCCCTGCTGTTTCTCACCTGGTTCCTTTGCCTTCACGGGTGCTGCCAGCTCCAGGCCTGGTGGCAGCGCTGTGCCGTGGTGTGTGCAGTGACCTCCTGGGGACAGCAGTGTCCCTCTCACCAGCCCCTGCCACCCTGCAGGTGACGGCAGCATCCGGCTGGTGAGCGGGACTGACACCTGCCAAGGCCGGGTGGAGATCTTCTACCGGGGGAACTGGGGCACCGTCTGTGACGATGACTGGGGCCTGAGTGACGCCAGCGTGGTGTGCAAGCAGGTGGGCTGCGGCCAAGCCCTGGATTACAAGAGCAATGCCTATTTCGGCTACGGCACGGGCCACATCCTCCTGGACAACGTCAACTGCGATGGCAGCGAGCCCTTCCTCGCCGCCTGCTACAGCTTGGGCTGGGGCATCCATAACTGTGGCCACCACGAGGATGCTGGGGTCATCTGCACAGGTATGGGGCAGAGCAACGCCTACCTTTGGGGCTGTTCCCAGCAGGGGGGGGAAAAATTCTGGGACATCCTGTTCTCCAAGGAGAAATGGCCACAGAGAGGTGTCAATGTGCCCAAGGTCAGGCAGGGACCGGGGCTGTGTGCTGCAGGAGCATCCTTTCTGGATGGTTGCATCCAGAGGGTGGTACTCAATGGCTTGAAGTCCAGATGGAGAGCAGTGATGACTGGTGTCCCTCAAAGGTCCGTGCTGGGACCAGAACTGTTTAACATTTCTATCAATGACATGGACAGAGGGATTGAGAGCACCATCAGCAAGTTTGCAGATGACACCAAGCTGTGTGGTGGTGTCAATACACCAGAGGGATGGGATACCATCCAGAGGGACCTGGACAGGCTGGAGAGGTGGGCTCAAGTAAACCTCATGAAGTTCAACAGGAGCAAGTGCAGGGTTCTGTACCTGGGCCGAAACAATCCTCGGTATCGATACAGACTGGACAACGAGGTGTTAGAAAGCAGCCCTGAGGGAAGGGACTTGGGGGTGCTGATGGACAAGATGCTGGCCATGAGCAGGCAGTGGGCACTTGCAGCCCAGAAGGCCAATCCCATCCTGGGCTGCATCCAAAGAAGTGTTACCAGCAGGTCCAGAGAAGGGATTCTGCCACTTTGCTCTGCTCTGGTGAGACCTCACCTGGAGCACTGTGTGCAGGGCTGGAGCCCTCAACAGAAGAAGGACATGGACCTGATGGAGCGGGTCCAGAGGAAGGCCACAAAAATGGTCAGGGGATTGAAGCCCCTCTGCTACTTAAAGGGAGGGTGTCAGGAGGACAGGGCCAGTCTTTTTTCAGTGGTGCCCAGGGACAGGACAAGACGAAATGGGCACAAACTCGAATATAAGAAGTTCCACCTAAACATGAGGAATAACTTTACTTTGAGGGTGGCAGAGCACTGCAAGAGGCTGCCCAGAGAGGTGGTGGAGTCTTCTTCTCTGTAGACGTTCAAAACCCGCCTGGACATGTTCCTGTGCAACCTGCTCTGGGTGGACCTGCTTTGGCAGGGGGGTTGGACTAGATGATCTCCAGAGGTCCCTTCCAACCCCATGTGATTCTGTGATTCTGAGGGTGCTGGGGTTGTTCAGCCTGGAGAAGTGGAGGCTCCGGGGTGACCTCATAGCGGCCTTCCAGTACCTGAGGGGGCTACAGGAAGGCTGGGGAGAGCCTGTTTACAAAGGCCTGCAGGGACAGGACGAGGGGCAATGGGTTTAAACTGAAGAAAAGCAGGTTTAGATTGGAGATTAGGAATAAATTCTTTCCTGGAAGAGGTTGCCCAGGGAGGTGGTTGAGGCCCCTTTCCTGGAGACATTCAAGGGGAGGCTCGAGGCGGCCCTGGGCAAGCTGGTCTAGTTGGGGGTGTCCCTGCTGACTGCAGGGGGGTCGTGCTAGATGGCCTTTGGAGGTCCCTTCCAGCCTGGACCATTCTATGATTCTCCTTATCCGCTGTCATCCCGGCGCTGAGGAGCAGGCTGGGACACCAGGCCGAGAGCCTGGGACACGGCCCCAGCAACAATTTGCAAGGGAAAGGCATTGTCCCACCTGCCATTCCCTGCTCTGCCGGCTGGGAACGAGCTGCCCATGTCGGGGAGGAGCAGGCGGGGTGACAGCCCCAACCCGGCTCCCCTTCCCTCCCGAAACCATGCCTTTCTGCCATTCGCCGCTGATTACCATTTATAATGTTAATAATCCCCCCCTGAATTCCCTCGTTATCCTGGCTAATGAGCGGGAGCAATGAGTGCCAGCACTTTCCCTTTCCTGCTATTATTGAACAAAGGGGCTGATGTGGGAGAAAAGGGACAATTTTCTCGGGCTGGACCATCCTTTCCTCCCTAAACGTCCCTGTCTCCTCTGGCACCTCTCCCAAGCGCGGAGCCCATGGTGCCACCACATGGTCCTTGCTTGGTGGGGCAGGGGAGAACCCAGGCTCTAGAGTTAACGAACCCTGCCAGGTACCTGGGGAAGTGAGGGACCCCTCAGCCCTGCAGGTGGGACCTCGGTGCTTGGGTTGGGGTGGAGAAGCAACATCTCCAGCACGTGGGCAGCAGGGTGGACACGGGCCATCTCCATCCCCATCACCCTGGAGTGCCCAGACCACCCTGGGTCTGCCTCCTGGAGTAAGCAAGTTCACGGCTTTGCAGCTTCTCCCCGCATGTCACCTCTGTCCCTCTGTGTCACTACAGGGCTGGACAGGTCCACCATCACGTCCTTCACCACCTCAGTGGCCCTGGACTATGAGGAGACACTCACTGCCACGGCCACAGGTAGGTGGTCCACAGCCACCCAGCTCACCCTTGCACTGCAGCCAGGGCTGGGGGCTCACTGGGGAGACTGAGTCTTCTGGGTCCTCCTGGAACCCCAGCACGGTCACCTTGGGCTCCTGCCACATGTAGGTGAGGCATGGGGGGTGACATTGCCCATGGCAGGAGCTTGCCTTGGGGTTGCCATGGGGCTAGAAGACCCCAGCACCAGCCAAACTGGGGGCAGCGAGCGCTGGAGCTGGAACCCCCAACACCCACGTGTCCCCATGCTTGTCCCAACAGTGACAGACGGCAGGGACCAGCCCTCCTTGGCCACTGAGGTGGTCACCACCGCTCTCCTTACCATCGAGCAGGAAAGTAAGTGTGTGGCCACTGCAAGTCCCACACAGGGTCTGGCATGGACCCCCGGGTTCCACATCCCTGGGGGGTTACCCCAGGACTCACTCCGTGCCCCACAGGGGTTCACCCTACATCTCCAGGGATTACCCCATGCTCACATTACTCACATCGTGCTGCTTGGGACTCATCCCATATCCCTAGGGTCACCCCACATACCCAGGACTCACCCTATGTCCCTAGGGGCTCACCCCACATCCCCAAGGGCTCACCCCACATCCCCAGGGGCTCACCCCACATTCCCAGGGCTCATCCCATGTTCCCAAGGGCTCCCCTCACAAGCCCATGGCTCATCCTATGTCCCCAGGGCCCACCCCATGTTCCCAGGGAGTCACTCCATGTTCCCAAGAGCTCACCCCACAAACCCAGGGGTTCACCCCGTATCCCTGGGGATTGCTCCATGTTCCCAAAGGGTTGCTCCCATGTTCCCAGGGGTTACCCCACACCTCAGGGGCTCACTCAGCATCCCCAGGGTCTCACCCCACATCCCCAGGGCTCACACCATGTTCCCAGAGGGTTGCTCCCATGTCCCCAGGGATTACCCCACACCCCAGGGGCTCACCCCACATCCCCAGGGCTCACCCCATGTTCCCAGGGTCTCACCCCACATCCCCAGGGGCTCACCCCGTGTTCCAAGAGGGTTGCTCCCATATCCCCAGGGGTTACCCCACACCCCAGGGGCTCACTCCGCATCCTCAGGGTCTCACCCCATGTCCCCAGGACTCACCCTATGTCCCCAGGGGGCTCACCCCACATCCCCAGGAGCTCACCCCATGCCCCCTTGGCGGGGGGGGGGGGGTGTGTCAGTGGGGGACAAGGTACCCCCCACGGAGCCCCGGTCCCCTCCCGGCGGTGTGGCTGTGCCGGGGCCCCCCACGCAGGTGGTGGCGTGCGGCTGGCCAACGGGAACGGGAGCTGCCGCGGGCGGGTGGAGGTGCGGCACCGCGGCTCCTGGGGCACCGTCTGCGACGACGACTGGGACTTCCCCGACGCCCAGGTGGTTTGCCGGCAGCTGGGCTGCGGGGCCGCCCTCGCCGCCACCGTCCTCAGCTCCTTCGGCTACGGCAGCGGGCCCATCCTGCTGGATAACGTGGGCTGCGGCGGCGGCGAGGCTCGGCTGGCCGACTGCTTCCACCTGGGCTGGGGGCAGCACAACTGCGGCCACCATGAGGACGCCGGGGTCATTTGCCGAGGTGAGAGCGGGAGCGAGCCACCTGGTCCCACCTGAGGGTCTTCCGTCGCCCGTTGGGTGGGAGAGGGGGAAGGGATGCAATAGCCCACAGGTCCCCAGGGCTCTGCTGAATCCTGACTCGGTGGCACGGAAATCCAACGAGATAAGTGGCGTGGGGAGGATTTTGGCCATGCTCAGGCTGGCTGCAGGCAACAGGGTCCCCAAAATGGGGTGAGCAGGGGAATGTGAGCCCCCAGACTCTGGGGTTCCTCCTGCCCACCGGGGGACAGCAGTGGTGGTCAGGTGACATGGTGGTGGCTGGAGAGTGGGTTCCACCTCTTGTCTCCCTTTGTGCGCTTTCCTGGAAGGAGAGTGGCTGCACATCCCACCCCACACTTCCCTGCATCCATCCCCAGCCAGCCCCACACTGCTGCTGGGGGAGGCTGTGACCCAGCTCTGGGGGCACAGGTGTCCCCTGCGTCACTTTTCCCACCCCTTCCCCATTGCACCAGGCGCTGATGATGACGGAGACCATTTTGAAGAAGCCACCACTACAACCACCACGTTGGCTCCAATTCATCCCAAGGACGGTAGGTTTTGAGGTATCACCAGGGACACGGTGCCATCCCTGGGGACCCTCTGCACTGGCATGGGGTGGAAATGGAGGTGGCTTGGGCAGAGGCCAGTGGCTTTGATGCCTGAAGCATCAAACTGGAGCAGCCGTGGCAGGAGGTGGAAGAGCCATGTTGGTGGCACTGTTAAGCCGTGGCCTTTCCTGGTGCCCCCAAGGCTGGTCCAGGCAGAAGAGGTGATGGACCTCAGGTGATGGACCTTGGTGGAGAGAGGAGATGATGGACCTCAGTGGGGACAGAAGGGGATGGACCGACAGGGCTGAGCCGGGAACAGAGACTGTCCATTGCTTCAGTCTGAGCATCCACCATGACGCTTTGGGGGTCAACCCCAGCCCTGATGCCAGCAAGTGGTCACCCCCTCGTGATCCTCCTGCCTATGCAGAGGCCGTGGTGGAGCTGTGGGCTGCAGCAAACATCCTTGTCTAGCCTTGGAGAGACCAGTGCTCTTCTTGCCCTGGGGCCACCTGGCTGGGAAGGGCCCCTTTTCTACCAGCTTGGTGGGTGCTGCTGACCCAGGGCGGTGGCAGGCAGGGAGAGGGGGACACAGCGTTGCGGGGGGGCATGGGCACGGGCTGCCCCCCGGAGCTGCCTCACCCCCATCCCCTTGGCAGGGTCCCTGCGCCTGGTGAACGGCAGCCACCGGTGCGAGGGGCGCGTGGAGATGTTCTACCTGTCCCAGTGGGGGACGGTGTGCGACGACGCCTGGGACCTGCGGGATGCCAAGGTGGTGTGCAGGCAGCTGGGCTGCGGGCACGCCGTGGCAGCCTGGGGGGAGGCACGCTACGGCCAGGGCACCGGCTACATCTTCCTGGACAACCTCAAGTGCAAGGGCCACGAGCCCTCGCTGCTGCGCTGCTCCCACATCCGCTGGGACGTCCACAACTGCGACCACTCCGAGGATGCGGGCGCTGTCTGTGGCATCCTATGACCACCCGCCCGCCAGGACCCTCGTGCAGGTACTGGGGGGATGGACGGGGACAGTGAAGGGAACTGGTGGCAATGCCCACGGAGAAGGGCTGAACCCTGGCTGCTGCTCGGGGATGGGGACACTCACTCTCTGCCTCAGTTTCCCCACTCGCCCCGCAGGGGAACTGGCTGAGCCCCCCCGTGGGTGTTTGGGCTCAGAGGATGGGAAGAGCTGGGTGGACACTGGGCTTTCTTCAGCTCCTGAAATTCTGGCAGAAGCTTTCCCCCCCTCCCTGAACTGCCCCTTGGAAAAACAAAGCCATTTTTTGGTGTGAAATCTGGTTGGTTTCAGCCATTTCATTTAAGAGAGGAGGAGAGAAAAATGGATTTTCTGCTGTGAAAATGAAGTTAGATTATACTTGGAAAATGTCAAAAGGGGCTGTAATCAAACCAGGATATTCCAGTGGCTCTGCAGTGAGTTGCTGCCATTCCGCAATTTGCTTTGCAAAGCTCCCAGTGTTTTTCCCATCAGGTTTTTCCTCCTCATTTTGGCGGAAGAAATACCGGGTGCTCACCAATTCCCATGCAGCAAAATGCAGGCGTTGGATCTCACACCATCTCCAGCCCCATCCCGCTTCCCCGTTGCCCAGTGTTTCTTCCTCATGCCCCTTTCATCTCCCGTTTCTTTTCCAAACGCCACTGGGTTTGTGGAGAGCTCAGCTGGAATTTCCCTTCCTCAAGGGGCTTGGGCACCACCAGTCCCTGCCCAAAAAAGCCCCTGGAGAGCAGGGAAGGACTGGGCTCTCTACCCCATCCCCATCCTTCCTCCATCCTGCGTGGTCCAGACCGGCTCTGGCTGCTCCTTCCCAGGAGCTCCACGATTCTTCGTGCTCTGAGGTGTCTAGGGCAGGCAGATGGGGCAGGAGCAGATGGAAAACCCTAAGGAAGACCCAAAATCCCTGCCCAGTGTGAGGGGAGGGTGGTGGGGCTTAACCCAGGAGCCCAAATCCTCCCTGGTGCTCTGTCTTTGGGGTGAAAGCCGTTTCCCTCCCAGCTCAGGTGGAAGGACCCAGCCTGCAGCACCAGCCACCCTTCGCCATCAACCCTCTGGGATGTCTCAGGAGACACCAGCCAAACATCTCTGTGTTCTCCTCGACGGGGTGTGAGGGTGGGGAAGGGCTCGTGTGGTGGCACAGAGTGGGTCCCGGCTGCCCCCTCCGCCGCACCCGCTCCTCCCTTTGTGCAATTCTTTTGTTAATAATAGATTGTGCATATTCCTGGGATTTCCCCCCCCCCCCCCCCCATTTTTCTTATATGTGTTGGGGTTTGTTTTGTGAATAAATAAAAGCCCTTCCTTTGAAAGTGTGCTGAGACCTGATTTCCTCCCCTCCCACCCCCTCGAAGCCCAGGCAGGAGCGAACGTCTGGGGAATCAGCGATGCCCTGAGCCCACGGGCAGCTGGGCAGCTCTTGCTGCCAAAAATTGATGCAAATATGAAATATTTCCCTTGCTGACCTTTGATTCCCACCCAGCTGGGAGCCGAGCTTGGACCCTTCCCCACCCCAGCTCTGGGGGTACATCCCTGATCCCCGGCTGGCTTGGGGTGGGGGGTGGGGGGGGCGGAGAGGAGGGGTATGGGTGAAGTTGGGTGCAGCTCCGAGTGTTTTCCCGGTGGGATTTGGCAGCCCCGTGGGCTGCGGGGTGGCTCTGCTGAAGCGGGCTGGGTTGCCGCTGTGCGGCTGTGCGGGCTCTGCAGTGCTGACGGCAGTAAATTCGGAGCTGCTCGCTAACGAGCAGATGGGATGGGAAGGGAGAGACTGTCCTGGGAGCTGCAGCCCCTGCTGCTGCCTGCAGGGACAGGCTGTGACCGGGGATTGGGGGGGGACCTGGGGGAGGGGTGTGGGGACTTGGGAGAGAGCGCACCCCAATTTGGTGAGGCTTTTCTGCACCCCCATCGCTGGTACTGGTGGCCTGAGCAGCTTGTGAGATGGCACGTCCCAGCCACAGGGCCTCTGCTGACACCTGGGGACGTGTCCCCGAGCAGCTCCCAGGCTGGAGAGGGTCTCCTTGGGTGTCCTTGGCCCCGTGCTCCAGCAGCTGGGGCCACCAGGAGGATGTTTGCCACCTCTCCCACCGCTTCCCGCGGGCAGGGCTTGCCCAGCGCTTTGCTCCCAGCCCAGATTTTCACCCGTGGGGAAACTGAGGCACAGAAGCATCTTCCAGGCAGGCCATGGTGGTGCAACTGGACGTGGGCTTGTTGGGGCCCTGGGAGAGGGCAGAGATGTGGTGTGTGAATAAAACCTCCTTCTGTACTGGGTTCCCAGGTCCTGCGCTCTTGGTTGCCCACCCCTCTGCCTCCTCATCCCCCCTGCTGCCACCACCACCTCCTGCCTCTGGGACAGCTGGTCCTGCTGGGAGCAGGAGGGGGACAGGGCTGTCTCCAGCATCCCCCAGGCATCCCCCACCCCGGCCCCAGCCCACACCAGCTGGGGTTGGGTCAGAAGGTGCTGTGGGCTCCACCAGCTTTGCCTCCCCCTCCCTGTGGCTGTGGGAGGTGGGGAGGGGGCTGGTGGCCAGGAGCTGCTCTGGAGGCTGCTGCCTCTTGGGGTGAGAGATGATGAGAAAGGCTGGCTGGGTTTTCCCTGTTTTCCTTGGGGACTGGGCTGTGAGGTGGCAAAGCCGGGCTGATGTTTGGTGTTACCCCACACCCTGCTCCTCTTCACTGTGGGCTGGGAAGAGCAGGTCCCGCTCGCCCTGGGCTTCTCCCTCCCATAACCTGCAATCCAGCAAGGAAAGGGTTTCCAGCAGCCTCCTCCCTCCTCTTCCAGCCCTTTCTCCTGCAGACAAGGCTTGAGATGCGCTGGGATCCACAGGAATCCCCCCAGACACCCCATGCCCAAGATGGGAATCGTCTCCATGGAAGCAGGGAGTGACAGGCAGGGGGGGAGCAGGGTATGAGCACGGGGGATGCTCTGCCCCTGGAGCAGGGTATGAGCACTGGAGATGTTCTGCCTGTGGAGCAGGGAACCAGCATGGGGATGCTCTGCCCCTGGAGCAGGGTATGAGATGGGGCATGTTCTGCAGGAGCAGAGTACCAGCACAGGGGATTCTCTGCCCCTAGAGAAGGGTATGAGCACTGGAGATGTTCTGCCCCTGGAGCAGGGTACCAGCATGGGGGATGCTCTGCCCCTAGAGAAGGGTATGAGCATGGGGGATGCTCTGCCCCTGGAGCAGGGTACCAGCACAGGGGATTTTCTGCCCCTGGAGCAGGGTATGAGCACTGGAGATGTTCTGCCTGTGAAGCAGGGTACGAGTGCAGGGCATGCCCTGCTCCTGGAGAAGAGTATGAGCACTGGGGATTTTCTGCCCCTGGAGGAGGGTATGACCATGGGGGATGCTCTGCCCCTGGAGCAGAGTACCAGCACAGGGAATGCTCTGCCCCTGGAGCAGGGAATGAGCATGGGGGATGCTCTGCCCCTGGAGCAGGGTACCAGCATGGGGGATGCTCTGCCCCTAGAGAAGGGTATGAGCATGGGGGATGCTCTGCCCCTGGAGCAGGGTACCAGCACAGGGGATTTTCTGCCCCTGGAGCAGGGTATGAGCACTGGAGATGTTCTGCCTGTGAAGCAGGGTACGAGTGCAGGGCATGCCCTGCTCCTGGAGAAGAGTATGAGCACTGGGGATTTTCTGCCCCTGGAGGAGGGTATGACCATGGGGGATGCTCTGCCCCTGGAGCAGAGTACCAGCACAGGGAATGCTCTGCCCCTGGAGCAGGGAATGAGCATGGGGGATGCTCTGCCCCTGGAGCAGGGTACCAGCATGGGGGGGTGCTGGCGGAGTGAGAGCATCCTGCTGCGGGAGCACAGCCAGGCCGCGGCGGCTGCGTGGGAGCCAGGAGAAGCCGCGGTGCCTGCCCGGCTCTTCTCCTCTTGCCGACGTCAGCTGTTTCACCGCGCCTGGAGCAGCTGCAGCTCCACACTGGTCGATGCCATTGATTAGTTCCTCTCCCCATCCCTGGAGAGGGGACAGTGCTGGGGGCAGCAGCGGGGAGAGAATAAATATTTCAGCAGGCTCGGGCAAAAGCTGGGGTTATTTTGGGGCTGGGATTTATGGGCTATTAGGAATAAGGAATGAGTCTGTGCTGGAGAGAGGAGACCCATTAATCCAGGCTGAAGGAGCACAAATGAGCAAGGGGAAATGGAGGAGGCTTTAATTATTTCAGCGTGTTCCAGAATAATAAGCCAGCTCTCCAGCCAAGCACTTGCATGGGGCTCGGGAGCTCTGCTCCCGGGAAATTGGGGCAGACAAGGGGGCATTCACAGTTAAATCTTCTCCAGCTGGATGGGCAGTGCTGGCAGGGGATGGGGCTCCCATTCTGGGACCAATATGGGACCAGTACAAGGAGTGCTGCTGGCTGAGACATGGCACGGATGATGCACTGCTTGTCGGGGGAGGCTGCAGAGCGCGGGGATGGCTGGAGGGGCGCGTGGGGCAGTGGCTGGTCCCAGGTGTGCCCTTCCCAGGCTGGCTACCCCCGCCGTGCCCTGTTAAGGCAATCCTGTCTGTGCCTGTAACCAGAGGAGCTGGGGTGAGTCACTGCTGGAGGCAGCCCTGGCCCAGAGAGCATCCCCGGCTCTGCTCTGCCCAGCACCACCTGGGTGACCTTGGGCTGGGGTCCGCTCCCCAGCTCGCCGTGCCCCCCTCCGGCTCTCCCTCCTGCCTCTGCATCCCCCTTGCCTGCCTCAGTTTTCCTGGGGGCACCCGGCATGGTGGCCCTGGTCACCCCTTTGGCACCCTCGGGGAGCCGCAGGGACCCGGTCACCCCAGCTGCAAGCAGGGGGCACGGCTATCCACTTGGGGAACACTGAGGGACAGATTTACCCCTGGTGGGGCAGCCCGCCCCATCCCCGGTGGCAGAGGGTTCCAGGGATGTAGGCATCCACACGGCAGGGATGCAGGGCAAGGGACACCCTTGGACCACCTCCTCCTCCGATGGGATGGATGAGGATCGAGCCTCCCTGCAGCATCCCTGCGGCACAGCACGGCACGGCACGTCCTGCTCCCTCGGGAGGGTGGCCCGAGGTGACAAGGTCACCCGGTGGGACCGTGGTGGGGCGCAGGAGCCGTTTGCCACCCCCCACGCCGGGCAGCGTCCTCCTTCCCCGCTCCTGCCAGGCCTGCCGCCGCGGCTCCCGCTGACGTCACCCCGCCGGAGCCAGGAGCTATTTTGGGAACTGCAAAGTCACTGGCGCAATTAGTCCGCTGGCAAAGGGAGCGGAGTGGTGGGGAAAGGGGGGGGGGACACACACCACAGGGACAGCCAGCCGTGCTGGGGGGGCTGCATGGCCATGGCCCACGGGCACCCGGAGATCTGTGCCTCTCCTTGTGCCTGCAAGGGCTCCCTCCGCCAGGGTAAACGGCCACGGCTGCAAATCCTCCCATCCATCATCTCCTCCTCTCTGCTTTCTTTCTTTTGCTTTTTTTTTTTTTAATTTTATTTCGTTCCCCTGGCAGGAGCCACCCCACGTGGGCTGCCGAATGCTGGCAAAAGCCAGCTCGCTGCCGCCTCGCCGCCATCGCTTGCTTTTAGAGAGAGGCAGGAAAGCAATTAGCTGGGAGCGATGCCGGGCAACGTGCTTCCCATGGTGATGGCGAGGGGCTGCCTGGGGCCAGGGGGGGGTTGGGAGGGGGAGGAGGTGGGATGTGGGGGTCCCTGGGCTGTCTGCCTCTGGCTGTGCCTTCGGTTTAATCCAGCATCTTCTGGCAACGCAGCCTTTGGGGTGCAGGATGGATGCTCCCGGCTGCACAGCCCCAACAGCCCCGATGTCCCCCATCCCAGGGGATGGGGACATGCCAAGTCCCAGCAGAGGGACACCCATCCCCGGAGCACAGCACAAGCGGACAGTGAGGTCCTGTCCTGCAAGTGGCTTGGTGCCTGGGGACTTGGGGACAAGTTAGAGGGGACAGTCAGGGTGCTCAGCCCTCCTCCACCCCAGTGCTGAGGGTTCTCTCTGGCCACCCTCCTCTCCTCCCAGTAACCTCCGGGTCACGGCCAGCGGGGATGTGCACAGAGGTGCTGTGAGAAGCTGCTCCTCCTGGCAGGCTCCTAACACCCCAAAAGTGAGGCTGAAAAAAAAGCGAGGCTCAAAAAAACCCTTTTAAAAATCCCGAGGCTTACCCATGGGACCCCAACACCTTTTTCAGTCTCATCCCCCAGGAAAAAAAACAACAAACCCCAAATCCTTTCTCCCAGCACCAGGGGAGGTGCCACAGCAGGAGCCGGTGCTCAGCTCCCCAAACCCTGAGCCCCACTTTGGGCAGGGAGACCCACGGGGCCAGATCCAGCAGGCTGCCCGTCCCCTGCCCAAGGGCATGGTAGGGATGTTTGAGTGCAGGCAGGCTGACACCCCCCCTTCCCCATGGCTGGGACCCCCCCAATCAGCCCTGGGTGGGGGTCCCTGCCTGCAGCAGGGCTGGAGGAGCAGCCGGTGATCCTGGGGTGAGGATGGATGGAGCCGGGTGGGAACGGGCGTCTGGGGGGGGGTGGTGGTTCTGGGGGTGATAGGGACCACAGGAGGATGGTGACAAGGTGGGGAGCGTGTGTTTTCCCCCCCGGGGGTTGGAGGAAGGGGCTGGGAGCCGGGAGAGGCTGTGCTGAGTCACGCTGCAGAGCTGGCGAGCAGGACTGCAGCAAGCGGCTCGCTGCCGCCCGCCTGCAATGGGGACAATGTGACAGCCCCCTCCTTCCCACCCGCAGCGTGCTCCAAGCTCCTCGCCTGCTCCTGGGGGTCCAGGATGCTGATGGGGGGGTGGAGGGTGTGATGCCCAGGATAGGGGGGGGGGTGTCCCTGCTGTATCCCAGGTCGCAGCTGTCTCGGTGCTCCCGGCCCTTCTTGCAGCTCCCCTTCAATAGGGATGGGGCAGCTCTGGGGGTGGGGGTCCCGGGGACCCCAGGCAAGGAGGGGGGAGGACTAAGCTGTCCTTGGAGGATGAGTGTCCCCTACCCCAGTGCAGGAGGGGTGTCCGCAGGCAGCTGTGACCAGGGATTTGGGGGCCACTCACTGCCAGCACAAACACAGAAAGGCACTTGGCAGCCACTGGAAGATGGGGTGGCTTCCCCCTGGCACCAGGGGGGGACAGGAGGGTGGGCTGGCAGAGACACCCCCCCCCAGCTCCCACTCAGTGCCACCAACCCAGGGCACGGGGCCGAGCATCCATCCCTGTGCTCGGTCCCCAAAACCCCCGCCACCACATGGGACAAAGGGCTGAGGCAGGTCCCTGCTGCAGAGGGAAACTGAGGCACAGGGGTGAGGGGGTGGCCAGAGGACTGGCCCCAGATGCTGCCACCTCTGACACTCAGAGCAGCCCTGTCCCCCCAGGATGCTGGTGACCACCCTGCCTGGTGCTGCCCACTGGCCCCGCAGAGCTCGGAGCTGCTTCTGGAGGGACGGAGACAGGCAGAGCTTTTTTTAGGTGCTCCATGAGCGCTGTCTGGGCGGTATTTATATCGGCTCCTTAAATAAGAGCTGCCATCTGAGCCCGACGCGCCTGCTTAATTATTAATGGCCTGCGGGGAGGCGGTGTGCCCGCCTGGCCCCAGCCCACCCCCCCCATTGGGCCCACTGCGGGGTCCCGCACCCCGGGTGCCCCCTGACAGCACCCAGGGTGAGGGCTGACACCCTGGCCATCACCTCCTGCCCCAGATGAGGCAGCGTCCCGGCTCTGGGATGTTTTGGGGTGGGTTGGTGCACCCCAGAGCCCCCTCAGGTATTGGGTGCGGGGTTATTCCTCGGGGCTGGAGGGACCACCCCAGTTTGGGTGCCTGGAGGGGTGGAGGGGTGGTGGGCTGGGACTGAGCCTGCACTGGGACAGGTTGGGGAGCGCTGCTGGTGGGTGTGGGAGGAGAAGGGATGCTCTTGCCCTGCTCCTGGGATGCTTCCCTTGCCCCATTGCACAGCCAGGCTTGGGGCAGCGAGGTGGAAAAGGGGCCAGGGTGTTGGTGTGCCAGGATGTTGGGGTGCTGGGGTGCTAGGGGTGCTAGGTCCTCCTCAAGGGAGGACATGAAGGCATGGTTGTCCTGCAGCCTGTGGAGAAGAGGACAATGAAGCCAGAGGTCTCATCAGCTTGTTTTTCACCAACCCAACTGCAAGAGCCAGAAAAATGGTCCCCTGGGCAAGCAGAACCTTCCTTGAGGCAACCCAAGCAGCAGGGCTGGAGGGTGAGCACCCAGGCTGGAGGGTGGGCACCCAGGCTGGAGGGTGGGCACCCAACCCGGGAGCCCTGGGGCTGAGCAGGGGCCAGGGCAGCATCCCAGGGACGGGATCCAGCCCAGCTCCATGCACTGTCCCCTGGGAATGCCACCCTGTGTCCCCTGCTCTCTTTGCCACCCATGGACGGAAGGGCAGGCAGGACCCCAAGCACTGGGGGCTGTTTGCTGGTGATGTAAGGTGGTGGGTGGTGGGTTTGCCTGAGCACCAATGGTGACCACCCTTGACCTCAGCATGGAGAAGAGAAGGATGAGGGGAGATCTGATCAATGCTTATAAATACTTAAATGCCAAGAGGATGGGGCCAGTCTTTTTTCAGTGGTGCCCAGTGACAGGACAAGAAGAAACGGGCACAAACTTGAGTAGAAGAAGTTCCACCTAAACACAAGGAGGAACTTCTTTACTTTGAGGGTGGCAGAGCCCTGGAACAGCCTGCCCAGGGAGGTGGTGGAGTCCCCTTCTCTGGAAACATTCAAACCCCACCTGGACACGTTCCTGTGCAACCTGCTCTGCGTGGACCTGCTTTGGCAGGGGGTTGGACTGGGTGACCTCCAGAGGTCCCTTCCAACCCCATGTGATTCTGTGATTCTGTGAGATGATGGGGTACCTGCAGCACACATCCCCCTCACCATCCATCCCCCTCTCCGGGCACACCCCTGGCTCCAAGGCAGCAAACACGGAGGGGAGGGAGGGAGCAGCAAGCGAGGGGTGCAGATTTCCGGACCGGTTTTCGGAGCACTGGGCAGCTAACCCAAGCAAACTTCCAAGCCATATGGAATTTACGGCCCTTCCCCTGCGGTGTCACAAGGCATCAACAAGAATGTAGCGGGGAAGGCAAGGAAATGTGAAGAGAAGGACTCGTCTTCCAGGCCGCAGGAATTTACAAAGTGGCACATCTGAAGGCGCCGGAGTATTTTTAATACCGTAGGCGGAATTGGGGTTATTAGGTTTTTCTGGGACATCTGCAGAACAGACCCGCATCCTTCGCGATTTCCCAACCCAGCAGCCGCCTGGGCTCTCGCTGAGGGGTGTCTATAGGTACCAGGCAGAGCTGGGAGGAGGACATTTAGTGACATTTAATGACAGGCAGCCAGAAGCACCAAGCTCAGCTTCTGACTCCAGCCATTTACCACCTAACCATCCCACCAGCCTGCCCAGTCTGAAAAACAGAAGAATTAAGTGATGCGAGGGGTGCTGATTTATGCATGGGAGCCCCCAAAGCGGGCTGGATACCCTGCAGACAAATATTACAGTCTGATCGTTATTCTGAAGAATTTACAGCATTGTGGATATCATGTTCTGACCTGTGATGGGGAAGGAAATCATCTGCCTTGCAAAATGTATTTATTGCTCTGGTGCTTTGACAGGAATAAATCAGTATTTGTTCCGTCTGGGGCAAATCACGCCGTCACCATAAATCGACAATGCTGGGGTGATTCGGGCGAGCTGAGAACCTGCCGTGTTTATGTAAATGACCAGATAAGGGTCATAAGGTTTGTAGGGAGAGGCGATATTTTTTATCAGGCCAGTTGATATATTTGGAGAAACCAGAGGAGCTTCCAGGCGCACAAGTGTTTCTTCAGGCCCAGGCTTGTGTTCCGTATTGTCCGTGAAAATCCAGGAGCTGTACCCAAGGGCTAAGCTTATTTTTTCCTAAGGTAGAAGAACCAGACACCCAACCCAAATGTGGCAGAACCACTCAAAAGGTGTCCAGGATGAGCACCTGGTCTGTACCTGGAGATACGATAGTCCTCCTCGGCTTGGGAGATGCCCCGTGGCATTTCTAGATAGCTCCAGCCTATTGATGGCAGCAATAGCTGAAAAACCAGTCTGGGACCCATGACCTGCTTTAATATTCTCTTGCATTCTCCACTTCTTTCCTCAAATTCTCTCCCCAAAGCTGGCGTCGTAGAGAAAACAATGCAAGAACCCGCTGCTGAGCTCTCCAGAGAGGATGGCGAGCCTCCTCAGAAGAATGAATGCGCCATTATCAGGAAAGAGGAATAAACTGCCCTTGTGTACGGGCGCTCTCCTTGGGATAGCTGTGGTGGTAAACAAAGGCCGGGCACAAAGGCTGTTCTCACTCCAGAACCACGTGTGCTGCAGGGTGTGAGGCCAGGGATGCGGGCGAGGAGACAGCGGTTTATTTTACGGAGGAAATGGAGAGGACCTGGGCCTATTTCTCATTTCATTTGTCAGAAGGCGCGAGTTCTTCTGCTCTCGGAAGCTGTAAACAGAGAATTATTTTACGTAAAACAAATCCATTCGATACAATCCTTTGTTATTCCCAAAGCAGTGCTAAACCCACAATAAAGACAGAGATCTCACCCCAAAATGGTGTTTGGCTTGCTCTCATAAAGCACTGTCAGCATTTCCAAACCAATTTGTCCCTGCCCAGGTGGCCAAGACCACGGCTCCATTCATTAGACCCCCTCTCCTTTCCCCCAGCGCTGCAGCATCCTCTCAGCATCTCTTTATCCATCAGCTTTTTAGGAAAACGGGATCTCTGATGGCTCCTAATGGAGTTCCTAATGCGCAGCAGAAGCTCCGCTAGGCCAGAGAGGACGTGCACTTTTATTTCATGGGATATTGATGAGCGAACACACCGCGCTCCCAAGCTGCCCACTCATAAATTATCCAGTGTGGTTCTTCAGTGGGGCTGCTCCCCTCCACAGCTCAGCTGGGAGTTCCCATCCCACAGCGTGGGAAAGGGGATGAGGGGAGAGGTGTTTGCCCCAAGCTGTGGCCCCGCAGCCTGGCCTGGCACCATCATGGGTGACGGACCCCACAGCTCTCTGTGGGTGTGGAGGGTAACCTGGGGGGAGCGCCCCAGCGCTGGGGCAGCGTGGCAGGGGCCAGGCCAGCATGGCTGTGGGCGCTTTTGGACAGGGCGGATGGTGGCCCTGGGTGGACCTGGGCTATGAGTGGGAGCTGGCTGTGAGTGGGTCTGGGTTGGGAATGGGCCTAGGCCATTAGTGGGTCTGGATTGCGAGGGGGTCTGGGTTGTGAGTGGGTCCGGGTTGTGAGTGGGTCTGGGTCCAGGCTGTGTGTGGGGCTGGGTTGTGAGTGGGTCTGGGTTGTGAGTGGGTCTGGGTCCAGGCTGTGTGTGGGTCTGGTTTGTGAGTGGGTCTGGGTCCAGGCTGTGTGTGGGTCCAGGCTGTGTGTGGGTCTGGGTTGTGAGCAGGTCCGGGTCCAGGTTGTGTGTTGGTCTGGTTTGTGAGAGGGTCTGGGCTGGGTTGTGCTGGGCTGACGGGATCTGCGTTGTGTGTGGGTCCAGGCTCTCAGTGGGTCTGGCAATGAGTATATCCGGGCCATGACAAGGCTTGGTTTTTGAGTGGGTCTGGGCTGTGCGTGGGCCTAGGCCATGAGTGGGTCTGGATTGTGAGTGGGTCAGTTTGTGAGTGGGTGTGGGTCCAGGGTGTGTGTGGGTCTGAGCAGTGAGTGGGTCCAGGTTGTGTGTGGGTCCATTTTGTGAGTGTGTCTGGGCTGGGTTGGACTGGGCTGACAGGGTCTGGGTTGTGTGTGGGTCCAGGCTCTCAGTGGGTCCAGCAATGAGTGTGTCCAGGCCATGAGAAGGCTTGGTTGGTGAGTGGGTCCAGGCTGTGCGTGGGCCTAGGCCATGAGTGGGTCCAGGCTGTGTGTGGGTCCAAGCCGTGCCCAGGCCCTAGGCCATGCACGGGCCTGGAACCCTGCGTGTGCCCATCCCACGACCATACCCTAGGCCGTGCGTGTGTGCCCGGGCCGGCGAGTGTCTCCCCGTGGGTGGCGCGGCGGCCCCGTGTCCCCACCCGGCTACCGAGCCGAGCCCACCCGGGGGCCGCTCCCGGTGAATCAGCACAGGCCGCCGGCGGGACCCAAAACGGGCGGGGCCGAGATGGGAGGGGGGGAGGGAGGTGAGCTCTCTGGCGCGGGGCACGACGGGAGATGGAGTCCTCGGGGGCGTGCGGCGGTTCCCGCCGCATCCCCCCGCGGACGCCCAC
>JAOQGH010000006.1:10363725-10385378 GCA_025769975.1 Gallinago jamesoni | reverse complement strand
CTCCCCTTTCCTGCTGCCCCCCCCCGCCCCACGCATCCTCTCCCCTGTTCTGCTGCCCCCCCTCTCTGCCCCACGCATCCTCTCCCCTGTTCTGCTGCCCCTCCTCTCTGCCCCACGCATCCTCTCCCCTGTTCTGCTGCCCCACGCATCCTCTCCCATGCCCTAGTGCTCCCACACGTTGCCTCTCCTGTCTTGATGCCCCCCATTCTGCCCTGCACCCCCTCTCCCCTGCCCTAGAGCCCCCACCCAGCCCCACGCATCACCTCCCTGCCCCATCTCTCTCTCCCCTCACACCAGGCCCCCTACCCTGCCCCACACATTCTCTGCTGTGCCCCCATCCCTGTTCCCCGCCATGGGGCGAGGCTGTGGGGAACCCTGGGGAAGTGTGGGGGGGGAGCTGGCGTGCACACCTTTCTCTGCTGCTGAAATATCCCCCCCATCTCTTCCGTGCATCCCTTCCTGCGTGCGGTCGGCGAGGCTGGTGTGTGCTCATGACCCCAAAGATCGGGAGCCCTTTCGCTGCCAAAGCTCTTATTTTTACTGCACTTGGTTGGAGATTTATGAATTGAGTCATGTTGTATTCATTTCACGCTCTTAAAATAAAGACTCTGCATATAGCAGGCTGATCTGATTTGTGACACTGAACGCTCCCCTTCAATACTGACATTTTGACAATATAAGAAGGGGAAAAAAAACATATCTCTGATCTGATCTTGCAAACAAAGCAATCGTGGGAGGCAGGATCAAGTCATTCCAGAAGATTCTGCATTTGTCATATTGCAGAGAGGCTAGACTGGGTGGAGGGAGGGAGGGGGTGCTTTAAAGGGGAAAACTGTTCTTTATGTTTGTCTTCTTAGTCAGGTCTGAACCTTTGCGAGGGGCTGGGGTGTCCTCCCTGGCTGATGAAAAGTGAATGCTGATCTAGGAATGTCGCAGTCTGCCGTGGGTGCAGCTCTGTTTGCCCATATTGCACCATTTTGTCAATAACCTTGCATTTATCAAACAGACAAAACTGTCACAGCCCAGGAACGGGGAGGGAGGAGATGCCTTATCAAGAAATTAAATATGGATAATCAGAACAAGATATTATCATATTAAACCAACCGGGCTATTCCTCTGCTGCACTGTGGCTTTTATACCATTTTCAGATAACGGCATCTATTCATTTTAAAGCAAAGCCTGCTGTGTGAGCAGATCCTACACCTCATTTCCTACGGATAATACAGCCGCTATGACAAAGCCAACAGGGATATGCCTGGGATACACAGCCCTGTTGCAGTATTCCTGTCGGGCGAATTTCCCTAGCCTGCTTACCCAGGGTCGGTGTTTAAACCAAAGGGTTTTATTAGAGATTATATATACGTGGTTTGGTTTTTTTTTTTTTTTTCCTTTTAGTCCTTACTGGCCCTGGTGAAACAGTAACCCGGGCTAATGCCGCTTATCAGTTGCCATGTAGTTTGGCCGTAAGAAAATGATTCACAGTGGGAGTGCTGACGCCTCCCGCCACAGCAAACAAAAGGCAGAGCTTTGTTCTTCCTTTTCTGCACGGCGCTGCCCAAACTCTGGCGCGGTGGGTCCGGCGGTGATGGGCATGTCACACTCGGTTATCCCTGTCACCCCTCCTTGTGTGCCGCCCATCCCCCAGCTCCGGTTGTGCGGGGAGGCTGATGACCTCGCGCTCATTTCCGTAGCAACGCCTAGTGATGTCATATGCGATGGTCCAAGCTGCAATGCACCCAGGTGGTAGCAGAGAGCATGCAGGCTGCGTCTAGCTAAGGTGATGCAGAAGCATTCCCGTGGTCGTCGCCGTTTTGTCTCCTGCCCTCTAAAGCCAGCCGTCCTCTCGCTTCCTTGCCACCGTGCTGAGAAATGCCGGATGGCTTTTCCTTTAAAGCCTGGCGTCGTAATGAGGTGTATAAAAGGGGGTCATTTTCCTGCGGCTTGATCTCACCGTTGCGTTTTGGTGGTCGCCTCCCGGGTGGTGACATGGCAGCCGGGCGTGTTGTTTGGTGAACCTCAGCCCTGCCTGCTCAGGAGGCTGTGCTAAAGGGATATTTAATGGTTTAAAATGGAAATGGTGTACTGGGGCTCTTGCTGTCTGCTGTCTGCTGATTCACGCAGTGCTGCTTGCCGCAGCGATCACAATAGTTTTTTCCTAATGTTTGGGGTTTTTTTTATATATATATATAAAGTTCTAGCTCCTTCCTTGCTGCAAATGCCAGCCTTCAGTGCCCCTAATTGGTATGTGCAGTTGCATTGCTGCTGCAGGAGCAGGGCTGTTCCTTTGGTCCCCAGAAGTGACAGATTTACGGGGGAGTCTCGGTAAAACAAAGCAGACGGTCCCCTTGCTGGCCAGAGGGAGCAGAAGGTGATGCTGCACTCGGGATGGGTGATGGGGCTGGACCCATCAGCAGGGTACAGCTGCATGACCTTGGTCATGTCCTTTGTCACCTCAGTGCTGTCTGGGGGCACGGTCAGCCCTATAATGTGTTGGAAAGCAGGAAAGCTCCCCTCTGGTCCCCAGGGTGGTGGCTGTGTCTGCTGGGGCTTGGGTTTGCCACCCCAACTGATGCTGTGCCCAAGCAGCAGCACTGGCGCTTCCCTTCCTAGCCCACTGGGGTTTTGCTGCCCGCAGTGCCCGTGGTTGAAGTGAGCTGCCTTTTTGTCTGGTTCAGCTCTATGAAGGGTTTGCTGTCCAGCACCAGGGCTGCGGATCAATATCCATTAGCTGGGGAGCAGCAATGCTGCTGGAGGCTTTTTGGAGGTGGAATCCTGCCAAGCCCCCAGCAGATGCTGCCTGGGGAGCAGAGCACGTGCCTCCCTAAAGATCTTTGGGGTGGGGGGACACGCAAGTGAACAAGAGAGACAATTGCAATAATGTTCATAGGAAATAAGTTGCCTAAAAAGGGTTGGGAAGGATTACTACATAGCACCTACATACCACGTAGGTATGGGACCATATGGCAGAGTCCTTGAAACCACCTGAAGGTCCCCTGTGAGGGGAACACCTGGCTACTTGACTTTGGAGACCCAACCTCTTCAGCAGGGCGGTGGCTGTGCTGTATGTGAGGACCATCCGCTGCAATGGTGGTGGGTGTGGAGGAGCGAATGCTGGAGATGCTGAAAAGCAGATGGCTGCTGCCCAAGCTTTAGACACAACTGGCTCTTGGTGCAGTAAATGGCCGTTGTGGGTGGAGGAGGAGAGCGAGCGTGGGGAACCGCAGGCCTTCCCTGGCACGGGGTATGTGGGCTTATGTCGTGTTAGTCACCGGCCCGGCAGGCTATCATCCTTCACATCCAGTGGCCAGGTTGGCGCAGATAGTGGGGCTTTACAAAGATAGCAGGCTTGCCTCTGGAAAGGGGGTAGTAACACAAATCCCTCCTATCTGGAGAGTCCCAGGAGAGCGGAGCAAGGATGATTAGCTGTTTTCTGCTTCGCAGCATAGACAAGACAAAAGGGTGAGGTGGAAAGGCTTCTCCAGGAGGAGTGCTGGGCAGGCCATCTGCGCTGGTAGGAAAGGAGACAGGATTGTGGTGAGTTGCTGTAGTAGCACTTCCCAGGGGGGCCAGGGAAGGCTTTGGAGAAACCGTTTCCAGTGGAGAAGAGGGTATGTTGGCATCTAATGATTTCATCGATGCTCTTGCCACTGCAGGCATCTTGAATACTGCTCAACCTGGTGGTGCCTCCTAGACCACTGCAGCATGGGGCCACATGGCTGCGTGGCTTCCAGACCTGCTCTTACACACAGAGAAGCAGTCCTCTCACCCTTTAGCAGCAAGGGCTTGCTCAGATGTGAGTGATGGTGGCGGGGCTCTGAGACAGCGTGAGTCATGAGCAGGGAGCAGGGCTTCCGTCCTGGAGGTCCATGGGGTCAGGGCAGGATGGCTGTTCTCAGGAGCTGCCATCCTGTCGTACTTCCGACCTCGTAACGGTTCATGGCATGGATTGTCTCTGCACAAACAGCCTCAAGACCTCCTAGCGTCGCACTCAGGCCATGGACAGGTGGCAACATGCCCTGTACACGAGCGCGGTGGGCACTGCACACGTTAACTAAATTAACTGGTGAAGCTTCAGCAGCTCAAGCTCTTGGAAACTCCCTTAGAATTTTAAGCTCCTGGTAAGTTTTTGTCTATGAGCTTTAGGAAAAGTCACTGACTTGGGAGACCATGATAGGTTTCTTTCAGTTGACCAAGCGTGGATTTGATTAGAAATAGTTCTTTTTGAGCTAAACTGAAGTGATATTGAGGCTGTGATGGGGAATATAGCTGTGCAGATCTCTGGGGTGTGTGGAAGCAGTAGAGCTCTCAGACAAGTGCTTTCCAAAAGCTCTTAGGTGTTTTGGGCTTAGCCAGTAGATTTTGGATGGTGGCTAGCCCTGAAAGTGTAAAAAGGTTGGTGGGAGTTGTCTTGATATTTCCTCCTCCTGCCTTCTTTCTTGTGCTGCTTCTTTTGGTTAAAGATGGCTGGGTCACAGGAGACTTTTTTTTAATAAGCTTCATAATATTTGTGAACGAGCCCTATCTGCCCAAGGTTTGCTCACCAGCTGATCCCAAAGTTGCTCTCTGGAATAGACTCTTTGGGCACTGGTGATGTGAACTCAGGCTTGCTAGAAGCTACAGGAACAGCAATTTAAAGGCAACCACAGCACTTCAATTCCAAAAGTGTTTTCCAAGTTGAAAACTGCACTTACGGAGCAGAGACACTCTTCTTGGCTTGTCTCATCCGAACTGGATGATGTCATTTGGCATCTTCTTAGGAGCTCCCATGAGTGTGCTGGGTGGTGCTTGCAAGAGAAATGAGGGCAATCCAGATAGTTGTGCTGTATCCTTCAGCTTCTTCTGCTTCCTACCGCTGGGTTATGGTTGGTACTACCCATAGCCATTATCTGGGATATGGATTATGATCAGGGAAGATGAGGAATATGCTTCACCCTTGCCTTCAGAAAGACTTTTCCTTAATTTGAGGATCCCTATCAAGTTTTTTTTTTTATTCCTCTGCCTCATCTGTTCTTCATTGTGTATTGCAGGACTGCCTCATTTTAAGCTGTCTTCATTCTTGTGTCTGGGCCAACAGCATTGGAGCTGGTCAAGAGTGTGGTCAGCTTGGCTTTCTGAGTAGGAATAAGAAATCTTAGCCTTGTAGAGCTTAAGATCAGGGAGGTAGCGTAGGAGTCACCTGAATGGTCCCCAGTAGCCCCTGAGGAAGCCTGGGCTGGGCCAGGGTTTTGTTCTCAGGCTGGTGAGTGACCCTCCAAGCCCTTTCATAATCGTGAGTACAAGGATTTTCAAAGCCCGATATTTCACTGTATTGCTCCATACTGGGGTGTCACATGCTTGGAAGAAGCATAGTTAGGACTGAGAGAAAGATGTCATCATGCACAGGATGGTGCATAGACGGAGGACTCCAGCTGTACCAGCAAGCTACTCTTCTGCCTCCTGCTGAAATGGTGGGATGGGATGGTTCATGCCATTCAGGGTGGGTTTAAGCTGTGTTGATGAAAGGACTTTAGTGGTTGGACTTGGTGATCTGGTGGTTGGACTTGATCTGAAAGGTTCCTTCCAACCTAGACAATTCTATGACTCTGCAAGGGCAAAACACACATGGTGGGAGCTTTGTCAGCAGGTGTGGTCAGGGATCTCTGGTATTATTGTACTGGTGAGCTGTTACTTAACCTTGGATACAGTCTTCTGTCTTAAGTCTCTAAAGAATTTGTGTTCCCTTGGGTGAGCCCAAGCCAGCTGGCCTGTCTGGGTGCTGTGGAACTGCAGATTTGGGTAGGGTGAGGCATTGAGTGTGCAGATCTTCACGCCATGAGGCATCAGAAAAAATGAGATGTGCTTGTCATATTTACCATTTGACTGATGCATACCTGTTGTTAGGAATGGGTGATCTAGCTGTGACTATTGAGGATATAAGAAGAAACGTGACTTGGGATGCAACTGATAGAGCAGGGCCTGGGAGAGGAGAGTGATAGCCATGGCTTTATATCTGGAGAAACCTCCATGGATGGTGATGCATCTGGCAGGGTATGATGCATGAACTCTACAACTGAACTCTTCAGCTTCTGTTTTGAGCAGCTTCATGCCAAATAAACCATGTGCAAACAAATGCATAAGATACTCGTGTGCAAGGCTACATATTTAGGAAAAATAAACAATCCAAGCTTTTGTGTGTCCACCTGCTAATGCTCGAGTAACCCCTCCCTCCTGTTAGATTCACGTGACTGCAGACAAATGACAACCTGGTGTCTGGAAAGCAAAACTTTCATGAAAACAGTAGCAAGTATTTGCTTGACTTGGCTTTGCAAGCAATGGTCGTCGCTGGAAAGCGATAGCTTGGAAACTCATTTTAGCACCTGCTAAAACGAAGGGGAAGTAGCTGTGAATTAGTCACTGTGCTGGTGAAGATACAGTGGCTTTGTCTTTTGACCTCTGAAACCTTCAGCTTGACTTCGGGATGCTGTTCAGATGAATAGCCACAGCCAGTGTCACACTGGTGGTACTCAGATGAAATGCTATGCCATGGCTGCCAAGCTCTGCCTGGGCTCCTCTGTGGGCAGTTCTTGGTCTTTGCAGATGGGGAAACTCATCTTCCCCTGTGGAGACAACATGGCTTTGTGGGAAGCCAGCCATCGGCTTGTCTGAACGCACGGTACATTCACACATGGGTGGTGGAGGTCCCTGCAAGATGAGTGAGGCTGTGTGGGAGCATGGCCACCTTCCCCCCACACCCTCCAAAGCAGAGCAGGCTTTGAGGAGCTGGAGGGGGGCACTTCTCAAATGTGCAGTTGTTCTGGAGCGAGCAGGAAAGAGGAAGTATATGGACCCACAACCAGCTGGCTGTGGGATTTGTCTGACTTGGTGGTGTGTCATCTCCTTGGCTGGGCATGGCCGTGCTGTCACAGCCAGCTTTATCTTGTTCATTCTTCTGGCTGCTTGATCTAATGAGCAAAGTCCCTCCTCCTATCTGAAAGTGAAGGAAAATTGTGACAAAAGCGCTTTTACTCTACTCTTTATATTTTTTATGTAAGAGGTCTGATTGCTCTCTCCAGAGGCCAGATGTCATGATGTTGGATTCCTACCTGTGGCTCTGGGTGGGGAGCCTTCTCGGGGAGGAGCTGGTCAAAGGGATAGCTTTGGGTGGCTTCTCCCAGTGCACAATGACAGTGAGTCTAAGCTGCCATGTCTTTCCAGCCCCTCTGGTGGGCTGGAGTTACTGGGGCTGGTGGGGTGCTGGGCTTGGTGTTCACCCAGGTTGCACTAGCAGTTTGCTTGGTGGAGTCTGGAAACACACAGAAATGGTAAATGCTGGAAAATGGAGGTGAAATGATGAGACAGCAATCTTTGGGCTGCAGGAAACACCAAGACTGTCGCTCAAAAGCAGTGCCTTCGTGTAGCTGGTGAAACAAAAGCCTTTGTTCTGCCTGGTTAAGTAAAAACTTCCCCCTATCTCAGGTTTTTCTGTGCTAACCCGGATTTAGTCACATCTTGGGAATGACCTAGCACATGCTCAGTTAGGTATTAAATCTGATTTTTGACCTGAAACTAGTAATCTAATGACCAAGGGCAGTGCATTAGTTAACAGCAGTAGGAGAGTAACGAGAGAACATGTCACTGGTGATGGCATGAGATTCCCTTATAGTGATCCCCAGATTAGGGATTAGAGTACTTAATGTTTTTCTTCTGTAAAGGAGATGTTAGAATTGAGTCAGTCTATCGGTGTTTGCGGCAGCTGCACTTGGATGAAGGCAAGTCTGCAGGGACTCGCAGTAAAAAACATTCCTTAATTGTTTGCAAATTCCCTCTGATCTTACTGGATGCGTTGGCTGGCTTGGGATGGATCTTTGCTTACGTACCAGGCAAAGCTACTTGGCGTGTCAGTTTGCTTCTGATTCGTCTCTAAGATGGTTTCAGCAAAGGCTCTAGAAAAATACCAGTGAGAAGCCTCAGCTTCAGCGTTAACGAGGCTGCTGATGGACACG
The DNA here is from genome assembly GCA_025769975.1 of Gallinago jamesoni. NCBI lineage: Eukaryota > Metazoa > Chordata > Aves > Charadriiformes > Scolopacidae > Gallinago > Gallinago jamesoni. The sequence continues at coordinate 10,377,396 of JAOQGH010000006.1, read as the reverse complement.
CTGTTTGGACAGTTGTGGTGTTCTGCAGCATGAAGTTTATTAATAGTAGTTGGAGAAGCTGTTGCTGTGCTGTACGCTAACAGATACGCTCGAGAACTGCTGTAGGAGATCTGCACTTGTAAAAGACTAATGCTTAGTATTCAGCAGTGAAAGAGAACTTGGGGAAGATTAACAGCCTTTGATTTACACCCAGCTGAGGAAGGCATTGGAGCTTTGCCTGTTTATGCTGTTGGGCTTTGTTATGTGGGATGAATATTTCATTACCTTGATGTTGGGAGCTTGGCTTCCTGCATTTGGTGGTGTCAAGACGTCAGCGCCTGAGGGGCTCTGTCACCTGTGACAAACTGAGATCAAATCTGTGGTAGTAGTCTCTGGGGCTTCAAAAGAGGACTGGGAGGAGATAGCTGGAGCCGGGAGAGGGTACTTAAATCCAAGTTAGAGCTAGAACAGTGAAGTGACCCTCCTCATAGTTTAAAATTGGCTGCAGTGCTCCAGAAAGCTGCCAGAGCAAAAACTTGAATTTCTGTTCTGCAAGTTCATTTAAGGAATTAAATAAAATTGTCTTTGCTAGAGGTGTGCAAGATCAAGACTGAAATCCCTGAAGCAGTGGGAGGGTAAAGTACATCTGGAGGGATAATCACCTTACTCAGTGATGTGGAAATTAAACCTATGGTGGAACTGGCATGCTGGAGTCCACCTGGGTGTTCTGGAAAGTCTCTTGTTTAATCTGGTAAAACACATTTCAGACATTGCAAGGAACTGCTGGTTCTGCAGACCAAAAGACCTAGAGAAAAAAATCTTGTTGGGTTTTTTTTATACATTTCCAGATCCTTGCCTTGATGTGTGACAAGCAGACATTCCCAAAGCCTTTGGGGTATTGACATGAAGTGGTTAAAAACTTCTGTGCTAGCTGCAGGGAGTTTTTTGCGTGGTTGCAGCTTCTCCCATTTAATCCTGCTGGAGCAGCAGCTCGCAATGGTTCTTCCATGCAGGAGAAAGCCATGGAAGCAGCCAAGAGCTGCCCAGTTCATCCTGCTCTGGCAGACCCGGGATCAGCCTGGCTCAGCAGCCAGAACTTGTTCTCAACCTTTCTTGGGGTGTCCCACCCATGGTACATCATCTCTCTTCTCTCTACTTGGTTCAACTCAATAGAGGTCATGGGTAAAGCGTAACGCTGTCATTTTTTTGAGCCACTGATTAAGGACAAGTGTCTCGTGTTGGCCTGGCACTTGAAGCTGCAGGGGGGATTTGATGATCTGGTGGCTGGGTGCCTGGCAGTGGCACTGGAGGTGAGCGGGGAAGCACTAATGTCTGAGCCAGATTAGTACTCTTAGAAGCTGTGAGGTAAGTCTTTAAGCAGCTAACGCTCCCAGCAGCACTAAACACCCTTCCCACATGAAACTTGATTAATTTATCTAGTGTATCCCTGCTTGTGTGCTGGAGTCCCTGAAGTCTGTCTGCCTTTGTTTTCCCCCCATAAGTTGGGGGGAAAGGTGGGGAAAAAGTCAGTCTTCCCCTATGTTGACCAAGTCTTAAGACTCTGGAAATGTCTAGTGGTCATCCCATGGATGGCTGCTTCAGCTAAAAAGCCTGTGAGTGGATGGACTCTTCTGAAGAAGAATAATGCTTGAATGGGGGGAAAAAAGAAAATAAACAAGTTTTTAAACTTGTACAGAAATGCTGTTGAGGAAAGAGCTGTAGTTACTCTTTAAGAGCTTTTCAACTTGCATCCAGAGAAGCTTAATGCAGCCCAGAAGAGCCTGTAGAAATCACTGAATTGTTGTTCTTCTTTCAAAAGGATCTACTTTGAGCTCCTAAAACTTTTGGTGTGCTCCAGGAGCCCTTCTGAGCTCCCACAGCAGTGCCACGCTGTGGGACTGGTTTTCTGTGCGTTTTGCGGAAAGCTTGGAGAAAAGGCAGATCAGCAAGGAACAGACTGAATAATCCAAGGCAGGAGAGTTCCCTGGGCTGTGAAGCGACGGAGAAGGTTGGTGGTGATCTTGGGCTCCTGCTAAAGTGCTTGCAGAAACGCAAAATTGGGCAGATGATGCTTGCCAGCCTGCCATATCTTGGAGAATGGATAGCTTGACGTCCCTTCTGTTGTGTTGTAGCTAGCAGGCAAAAGGTGCTGGTATCCCATCTGCCAGAGACGGTGTGATGAGCCCTCAGCGACAGTCCTCTTAAATGCTGGGACTGATGTGGTTCGACTTGCTGCTTTCTCCATCTGGTGGCAGGAAGGCACCAGACCAACAGAGATTGATTATTTTTCCCAGGAGTTTTTAATAGGTGTGAGGCGACTAATGGCAGCAAGGCAGTGAAACGAGTTGTCCTACGACCAGTGTTCATCTCCTTTAATAGCCTGCCTTTGGCAAGGCTAACAAGAATGAGGGTGTTAATAAGGAAGACAGGAACAACTTCGGCTTTAATTCCTTAATGGCTCAAAAAGCAGATACTGACTGTAGGAGCAGCTCTGTGCTACAAGGCTGTGCAGTCTAATTCAGAGATGGTTTGTAGCTCTACACTGATGCACCTGAAGAACGTACACGATGCCCATGCTGGGATTGTTCCTTCCAGCTGGTTGTCGCCATGTGTCTGGGCTGCCCTCTGGCAACTCCATAGCCATGGCAGATTGCAAGGTCCAGTGATGTGCCCAGAAGGCAAGCGGATGTTCCCTTGTGCTGGCCTTATCTCAAAAGCTGCAGAAGAAGCTGGTGAAGCGAATCGGGGGCACCCAGGTGTTCTGCAGCAGGGAAAACTTGAACCGTTAGACCCGACGCTGGGACTGCAGCACTGCAGATAAGGGGTGGTAGATGGAATGCTGCTACCAAATGCAGACCAGGAGCAGCTTGGAGCTGTACTGTTACTGATGGCTTTCTCGCTTTGGCTCCCTTTTACACGCAGGAATGGCCCAAGTAGCTGAAACTTGCTTTTTCTGTAGCTGAAATCCATCAGAGCCAGACTGAAATGAGAGTGAGATCTGCAGGCTCCAAAGACTGATCAAACCTGCATGTAGCACCATTAAATTCACTTTGGCTTAAGTAGCTGTTAATTTATTTCATTGCCCTCTGGAGCTTAAGTCTTGGTTTTCATGTCTCCCTTCCAGCTCGAGGACTTTGTTTCGGGTGGTTCAAAGTTGCCTTAAATAATAAAGGCTGTGGAGTGGGATGAAAGCTGCTGTTGGCTGTAAGAGCATGTAGAAATCCTTGTCAGTGCCTAGAGTGTCTAAGTAGCCTCTCACATCCAGTTATGCTGCAAGCCATAAACAGTCTTCCTTTACAGACACTGGACCTTGATGTGCTCTGAGCAATTTGAAACATAATGGCAGAACCATCCCATGTGCCTTCAGCTGCTCTCCTACAATGAGAGCCGGCCCCTCCAGCTTAAAAACGGGAACTAGAATGCCATTATTCATACTGAAACAGGCCAAGGAGACAGCAGTGGGGAACTAACTTCTGCCCGCAGCCTGCTGGTGCTTTTCTGGTCTTCTCTGAGATGAGAGGAAGGGCTGGACTGGCAGCTGAAAATTCCCCGTAGCCACACTGAGATAAAACATGAGCGGAGAGGATGGCAGAGGGGCTTGGCGCGGAGAGATGTAGTTATGGTGTGACTTCCATTTTGGAAGTGTGACATGGGGGAGAAGGCTAAAGTACAGGGAGGAAAAAAAGACCTGAACCAGTGAAATCTGGTAAGATTTTAGATTTAGGTCTAGTTTAACACATGCCTACTTTGTGTTGAAGTAGGACAGTGTTTAAGAAAAGCATCTTTCTGACGACTGTGGTAGTGTCATAGGATGGATCGCTGTGGAGCACGCAAGGAGAGGCTGTTCTTGACTAGGTTGTGCAACATCTAGTCGTGACTGTAATCAAGCCATGGGGTCACGGTGACAATTTAATGTGCTTGAGGGCAGCCATTTCTTCAGAAGATAGATGTAGAGTGAGATGGGGACAGAAAAAACAGGTGGTCTCTCTGGCCTGTCCCTTCCAAAATGACAGCACTTGGACTGCTGAAGGTAGTCTGATGTTTGCAAAGAGATGGTGGGGTCCCACCACGAGACAGCGGCTGGAGATGGAGGGAGGAAGGTGAGAAGGCTGTAGATAGTCCTGAGCATTTATCAGCAGCTTGAGCCTGAAGTCGTTATGTGCTGGTTGCTCCCTTTGCTGGTGGCTTCAGACCAAGTAAGAATTTCAGTGGTGGGATTTCTGGCCAGAACATTCTTTCAAAAGCGCGTTTGCCTTTTAAAAAATGAAACAGAAAAGGGGACCTTTGGGCCAGACCTCGGTGTGACTAACAAGCTGCATGTGAAGGAAAACAAGGCAATTGCCAGGGTTTCTGTCGAGAGATAAAATACTTAATTACATGGTGCAGAAGCTGTAGATAGAACAGAGGGAACACAAGTGCTGAGGAGGAGATGGCTATGGTGTATCTTGGTACAAGAGGAGGTCTGCTGGTGTTCAAAAGCTGTTCTCAGTGGACAGTTTAAGGATCTCATGGTTTTCTGTCTCCAGGAAAGGTTGGCTCCTTTGTAGATGTCTAATGTCTTCAGGGACTCGGGATCCCTTTCAGGCAATCAGAAAAGCAAGAGTGTTGAGGCTTATAACATGGATTAAACTTTCAGATGTTGATGGTAGTCCCCAGGGAAGAACCTCTGGGTCTGCTCAGCTTGCTCTGATGTATGCTTTGAGATAAGACATCAAAGCTTGGTAGGAGCCATAAATTGCTGGGCACTTAGTTATAAAACAAAGTGAAAATCCATGTCTATAAAGATAAACAGGTAAAACTAAATCCTGTGATGGATCGCCATTGCAGCTACTGAAGAGTCCTCCAAAATTATTATTTCATTATATACTGAGAAATTATTACTTTGGACTACCGATGCAAGGTGAGAAGTAGAGGATAAGAGTCTTGGAATAAGCCCCATAGGCAAACTAACCTGCTGGCTGGGAGCAAACCTCCCCTGTAGGTCTAAAAAAAAAAAGAAAAGCCTGCTTATTAGGCTGCTTCTGGAAAGAAGGTGCAGTAGGACCAGCCCTTGGGCTTTTGGAGAGCATGGAGTTTGATATGAGGGGCAGGTGAAGGTTTGGTTTGCTGCCTAGCTTCTCCACGTGAGGCTGAACCGTCCCCTGGCTGCAATGTGATACTTGGGCAGGCTGGGAGCCTGCCAGGTTTTGGACACAGCACTGAGTCAGAGCTCACGGCTGTAGCACAGAAATTGGGAGAACCTTCTCCCAGATTGTGCTGCCTCCAGAGAGCTTTGTTGCAAATCCAAGGGCTTTGATTTGTACAGACCTCTGGCCCCTCAAGCAATAGAAACCCTAAGCTTCCAGTAGTTTTTGTCTGAAGGGAACTGTTGGAGTATTTAGGGCACTTGACTCTTCGTGGTGCGGACGCTGCACCCTCAAAGGCTGCAGGAACTGGTGAGTCTGGAACTTGGCAGTGTCCTCAAGCTAGTTGATGGAGCGTACCTCCAAGCCAAAGCCTGTCCAGTGTAGACCACTCCATGCTGAGCCTGGGGTAGACCTGCACTCCCTGGCTCAGTGTCTTCTCCTGCCCTAGGCAGGGCTTCTGCTGAGCATGGGGCTGCCTGCAGCGTGGGATGGATCTGGCTTGTTGCACGTGTGCCACGTGCTGTGACAGGGCATGGGAGAAGCTCTTGTGAGTGTGACCATTGCCTGCAGACTAATTGGGAAATGAGAGGCACCACAGTTGAGGTTTCCTGCTGCTCCGCATAAAGAGCGAGCTAGTGGGCTTCCAGGCTGGGCTTGTTTGGGAGGAAGAAGCAGAAAGGAAGTTGAAAAGGGCCTTTTTTTATTTTTTTCTAGAATAGCTAGAAGACTTGTATATATCAAGTTTCCAGCTATGTGAGCATGTGGACTAGCTCTCTGCATTTGGCTTCTTATGCCACGTGCAATGTTTGACTCCGTTTCAGTTGTGTGCATCTCCACACACCCCCCGCCCCCCCCCACCCGCTGATCTGCAGAAGCCACCAGGGTGAAACGAGAGGCTTGACTGTCACCGAGACTTGCAGTCCAAATTCCTCTTTTCTCTGTGGCCAGCCAGGGAAGTAAAACTTTAAAATGACTGAGCTTCCCAGAGAGTAGGTAAGCTTCCGGGCAGAGGCTGATGGCTTTGTGTTCCTGCCAAGCCCTTTCAAGGTCAAACTGAGATGTCTTTGGATATTTGAAGTCTCTAACTCCATGTACTAGCACTGGGAATGGCATGAGGTGACTTAATGTGCATTGGGTTGGTCTGTACGTGAGGGTGCTGCCCTTAAGGGAGGTGAGATCCCTCCAGGATCTGAGTTAAGAAGGAGGAGGTTCTCGCAATATTAATCTGGGTGCTGGGAAAAAAAAAAATTAGCAAAAGTTCTCCAAAAGGGTTTTTAATGTGACTGCTGTGATCTAATCCATACCTGATGCAGGATGTTGCCTTATTGATGATACATCAGAGGCGTTCAATGTAATGCTATGAATTAAGTATATCAGAGCTTGCTGTTCAGCCTCTGGCTTGATTGAACTCACTTTGTGTTGGTATCCTGCAGTGTAAGGAAAAATCCAGCAGTTGGTTGGCCAGAAGAGGGTTACAGTGAAGGCACAGACCCTCATTTGCTTGACAGGTTGCTGCAGTGGCTTTTAGATGGCCTTCTGCTGGCCATGTTCACCCGTACAGTGTTGGCAAAAGCAAGGTGATGGGGACCGTGCAGTCCCATGCTGGAGTGCTATGTGCACCGTGGCAGATCGTGCAGAGACATCCCCTCACCCTGGGGCAGTACGGTGGGGCAGGCAATTGGGCAGCAGTGGCTTAGCTTGTGGCACCGAGACGTGGCTGGCAGGTTCTGGCAGACCAAGGGGCTGGGATGATGGAAGTTCTCAAAGGCAGCTTAATATATATATATATACAGATAGATATGTCTTTTCTCCCTTCCAGTGACTGATGAAGCGTACCCTTTCTGTCCCATATCTAGTGTCCTGGGCAGCTTGTGTTTTCTTCTTGCTGCGAATGCAAGTACCAGATGGTTTTCTTTTCTTCCCTTCTCGGTTCAGTTGCAAACTGAGATATTTGTGGATTGCAGCCTCTCCCCTCCCCTCTCCTAGCGCTGAGGGATGCGGCCCCTGTCTCCAGCCGTGTCACATCTTTGCATTCCTCTGCAGTGCATCTCTGCACCACTCTACCTTACTGGGAGCCTGGGTACGACTAGAAAGGAGTTACATGCTTAATTGAGGCTCCCTTTCTGCTTTGGTAAGTTCCCTGCCAGCTCCCTGGAGGAATCTTGCTTTCTCCACAGGTGTGCCTTCCATCTGTCAGCCAGTTTGTTGAAAGGATTTTGACAGGCAACTTTCTTCCCTAATCCTTAATAGCTTCAAATTTAAAATGTTTATGGCAAAGCTAATCCTACGAAACTCCCTGTAGTTTTAATGAATCTGTCCTCCAGCAAGACTCTTCTGGTGAGAGGAGGTAAACCTACTTCTTCGTGCAGTGATAAATATCTGCAGACTTGGCTGTGGGGCAGCTTTAAAGTCACCTGCTTGGTCCACACTTAAAACTGGTATCTCAGTTCAGAGCGCCTCTCGCTAAAAACAAGACCTCCTGTGGTTATCAACCTTCATAACCAGTGTCAGGGTGGGAAAGCTGTTGGAGTCGGCGAGTTTCTTGTCGATGTTGGACACTCCACTTACAGCTGGAAGGTATGAGAATAAGTCAGGCTGGGATTTCTGGATGTTTCTAGTCCCAATTCCCTTACTCAAAACAGGGTAACTCAGGTGAGACAATACCCTGAGTAACCTGATCAAGTTTCCAGTATCTCCAAGGACACACATAGGCTCTAGGGCAGGGGGACACCTTCATTGTGCTCCAGATGGCTTTGTCCTCACAGTATCTTTAATTTATGTGTGTGCAGGTCTCACTCAGAGGGAAGAATGAATCCCTCTTCTTCCCAGAGGGAAGAACAACATCTCAAAGTTGTTAAGCCCTGTAAAAATACAGGCAACTGGAGACCTCTGAATTTATAGCCCAGGGTGGCCTGGAAGCAGCGTGTATATGGCTTGCCAAGGGTATTTTAGCACGTTGCAGTCGGGCTGAGCCTCTGCTCTAGCCCCTCTGCAGGTAGCAGGATATCACACACAACCCAGGGCTTGTGGTTAAACAGCCACCCTCAGCCTGGCTGGGAGAGGGGGGGGATGTGGGTTATTCTCCTGGCTGGCTTGGGGGGGGAAAGCTGGGAGCTACCTTGGCATACTGCCCCGTGGACCTTGTCCTGTATCGGTGGCAACTGCTGATAGTCACAGGAGATTCTGCCCTCTTTTAACGTGACACCCATTTCCCTGGTCCCTCACCCTTGACATAGAAGGTGGTTGTGCTGGTTTGCCCAGTAAGACCCTCTTTTGCATGGAGGTGGGCTGTTTGCTGCTTCCCCTGCCAGGCTGTAGAGCATCTCGTGGAACAGCAGGGGTCTGCACCATAGTGGGGATGGAGGCTCTTCTTGCTGTGTCCTTAAGGACAGGAGTAGAGGGGTCCACATCAGAGACCAGAGTGTTCTGCTTGCTGTGGGGGAAACTAAGCCTTAGGTGTCGCTTGGTTTTGGAAGAAGACATTTAGCCAGATGGTGGTTGAGGAGATCTGCAGGCAGGAGTGGATCTTACTGGAATGAGCAGGTCAATAAGTCAGGGTGAATCAAATGAGGTCCTGGGTTGGACCATCCTACACTTTCCAGAATGAGCCCTTGCCCTCCTGCTCACCACCATAAATGTGGTTATCAAGGCCCAGAACAAACCTTGTCCTTGCAAACCCTTGTGAAAATGACTCAGTATTTGCAGAAGCCTTTCACATCCAAACCATTACCTAATCCTTGTGAGCGGCGGTTGCTGAGAGGAGGCTGGCAGGTTCCTGCTCTGCCAGCCCGCTTCCCACACGGCCAGACCTGGGGTGTGCGGGCAGTGGGGCAGTGAGACCCCCGGGGGAAGGGGACAAGTGGCTCAAAGTGCCCCTTGGCAGCCGTAACCACCCCGGCTGAGCGGCTGTGGAGCAGCCTGGCTGATGCAGCATCCTGGGCTGCTGCACCAGCTCCAGGGGCACAGAGACCCACATACGGGGCACAGCGTGGAGTCACACAGAGTGGGGTGTGAGCCCGTCAGGTGACCCACTGTCCCCAAGGCAGGGCAGTTGGCCGGCTGCCTCGCCGTTGCCAGAGGTGCAGCCACGGGGTTGAGGGACCTGGGATGAGATTATTGCGATATCAAATGGGACGCCTCCCAGTAACCGAACCGGCCAAGGTGGCGTTTGGCAGCCTGCTCGTGGAAGGGCTCCCTCCTCCCTTGTCTCCTTAATCCCTCTCTGGCCGCAGCACGTGAGGCAGGGGGAAGCGGTGCTGTGCATTAACGCTGCTATCCTCGGTGCAGGAAATCCTGTGTGGGAAGAACATACTCTTTCTGCCACGTGAGCTTTTAAGTACTTATCTGTGCAGATGCCTTAGGCAGCTGTAATTTTAACATCTAACGTGTTCTTTAGGCATCTTGGAAGCATGGCCTGTGCTTATGGGAAACGGAAAAGATGAACCCCCCCTGGTAGCCATGGTATTGTTAATCCATGTGGTTGGCTCGTAACCTTAGACAGTCTTCACCCTTTTGCTTTGACTGTCCCGCTCGCCTGTGTCACAAAGTCTGACTCTCACCACGCAGGTGAAAGCCATCTCTTTCCTAAAGGAGATTTTTTTTTTTTTCTTATTCTGGAGAACATGGATCTTCTAAGAGATGGAGAGCACCTCAAAATAAAACCCAACCTCCCCTTTTTGCTGGGGGACTGGACTGTGGCGTGATTTCCCAGCTGGCTCCCTCTGGGATGAGCGTGGATTCCAGATGACTTATGAATTGGCTGCCTTCTGCATCTCGCAAGAGATGCAAGGGAACATCTAAATGTGTGATGGGAACATGAAGCGACTGGGGCTTAACCCAAGCGTCTCTCTTCTCTCTCCCTCTCTAAATGCAGGTCACGGAGCTGAACGAGCCTCTGTCCAACGAAGAGAGGAACCTGCTGTCCGTTGCCTACAAAAACGTGGTGGGGGCACGGCGTTCCTCTTGGCGAGTAATTAGCAGCATCGAGCAGAAGACCTCTGCCGATGGAAACGAGAAGAAGATTGAAATGGTCCGGGCCTACCGTGAGAAGATCGAGAAGGAGTTGGAAGCGGTGTGCCAGGATGTGCTGAGCCTGCTGGACAACTACCTGATCAAGAACTGCAGCGAGACGCAGTACGAGAGCAAAGTCTTCTACCTGAAGATGAAAGGGGACTATTACCGCTACCTGGCCGAAGTGGCCACCGGTGAGAAGAGGGCGACCGTGGTGGAGTCTTCGGAGAAAGCCTATAGCGAAGCCCATGAGATCAGCAAGGAGCACATGCAGCCCACCCATCCCATCCGGCTGGGGCTGGCCCTTAACTACTCGGTTTTCTACTACGAGATCCAGAACGCGCCGGAGCAGGCCTGCCACCTGGCCAAGACGGCCTTCGACGACGCCATTGCCGAGCTGGACACCCTCAACGAGGACTCCTACAAGGACTCAACGCTCATCATGCAGCTCCTCCGCGACAACCTAACGCTCTGGACGAGCGATCAGCAAGACGACGACGGCGGAGAAGGCAACAACTAGACCCCCCCCGATGGACTGGCAGCCGCACGCTGATGCTAACTACTGCAGTCTTTATTTTTTTCCCACGAGTGGGGGGAGGGGTCAGGGGTGGGGGAGGGAAAGGGAGGGGACACCTTCCCAGGGAGGCCCCCCACAACCTGTCTTTGATTGCCTCGTTGACATTTTTGCCAAAACACCACTAGTGGAAGTCAGGCTGGCTGTGCTGGTATGGAATAGCAGCCTCACTGGCATATGGACTGTTCTGTAGATTATTAACACAAGTGGAGCTGTCTTTAATTTAACTTTATCGCTAGAAATAAAAAGGGTTTTAAGACGAATTCACGTGGATGGAATGGCCCTCGTTTTTAAGGAAAGCAACGCAAAACAAACAAACAAAAAAAAAAAAGGGAGTTCTGTGGTTCCAGTAAGGCTTTGTGCGTTTGTTTCTTCAGTCCAAGTGCTGTGTGTCCGTACCACCTCGCGGGGCGTCTCTCTGCAGCGCTCTGCCAGGCAGGGCGTAGCTTCAAATCCCCAAATTGAGAAGGAATTTAAAAAAAAAAAAAAATTTAAATTAAAAAAATAAAACTAAAGAATTTGGGGCTCGCAAAGCCCCAGGATTTAGGCCATCCAATCTCTTTTGTTTGTTTATGAAGATATTTATTAGGGTAGCTTACAGTATTAACACTAAATTGCAGTTTACAGTATTTCTACATTACAGCCATATGACATCAAGCCTTTGATTGTCTGTTGTTTTTGTTGTGGTTTTTTTTTTTTTCTTTTCTTTTCTTTTGCTAGTTCTTTTGGCTTGCCTTTCCTGATCAGTCCTCGCCTGTGGACTGGCTTTAGCTATTCTGTGTCGCCCAAGGCAAGAAGACCGCCCGCCCGAGGAACATCAAAGCTGCTCTAGTTTGTTGGTCAACAGCTTAACAGGTGCTTGGCTAGCGGCTGTTTCAACTATTTTAAGTCCACAGCAAAAGGTTTAAGAACTTAATTAGACAAAGGGGGAAGTGTTTAAACTTAAAATGCCACTTAAATAAAAAAATAATAATAATAATAAAAAAAAATAATAAAAAAAAGAGCATTCAGGTCTGTATGTCATGTACTGTGTTTGGTATTTCAAAAGACCATCCTGATTTAAGGTGCCACAGCTGCTTCCTCAGGGATTGCACTGCCATTTCACTCTGCCTGACTTTCTCCCACTGTACCATGAGGTTTGTCAGCAGATCTCCGCCACTCAGGCTCCCTTGTTTGTCACCAGGGAAGCCGGGTGCGTTTTCCTTTCTCCTGGGGAAGCTTGTGGTGTAATGAGTGAACTTCAGGAGCTTAGAAACCAATTTGGTAGAGAAATCCTCAAGGGAAGAGCTACAATCATAGACATTTCTTATCCACCATCGGGAGCCCAGGAACTTAGTTCTCTTCTTAGCAAAATCTTTTCCGAGTCTGTCTGATCTGGCTGGGGGTGGGAGACGGGGCATCTGAGTTGCTTAGCAGGTAACGTTTACCCCATTTTGAGTAACTTTCTTTTTTAATTCTTCTTTTTACATCGTTGTTGGAAGTTCACTGCTGCTCTCTGGCTGGCGGAGTGCTCTGCCACGCGGCTTTTCACCTAAAGCTGCGCAGCAAGGGAAAAAACGCACTCCTGCATTTTCTTTTCTTTGCTTTTTCTTTCTTTTTTTTTTTTTTTTTTTAAATCTTAGAAACAGGCTTTCATTGTCCCTTCCGAGAGTCAGTCCGCAAACAGCGTGTCATGGTGTTGCACACACGGTACAGCCGCCGTCGGGTCTCGCGGGGGGGACGTGGCTCCCGCTCCCTCCCTGTGGTTCCAGGGGAGCCGCTTCCCCGACTCCTGGGGGAGCGAGCGGGGCCGGGGCTGCCCCTCGGCCTCCGGATCCGGCCCCGGCGATGCCGACAAAGCTTTTCTTTTCCTTTTTGACCGGGATGCCTTCGCACGCAGAGTCTTGCCCAGCCTCGCTCGCCGGCTGTCGGCTGTGCAGCATCCAGAGGCTCGCCGTGCCGGTACGTGCCATGGACTGGAAGATCCCTTTTAGGCTTCTTTAACCTTCCTTCGATTGACCCTTGTGTCCCGTGAGCAGTGTTGTCCCAGCTGTATAATTTGGAAGTGATTTACTGGAATTACAAAACCTATCTTTTTTTTTTTAATTATTTCTTCTTCTTTTCGGCTTTTGCTCTGGCTGCTTTAGGAAACTTACGCAGGAGAGATGGCACAAGAGGGCTAAAAACGGAGTGGGGGTCAGGGACTTGATTTTTAAGCAGCTTGAATGGTTTCTTTTGTTTTTTAAGAGATGCACTTGCCTATGATACTGTCTCTCCAGTGAAATGATTACTGCTCCATTACTCTATTGATACAATATTGTGCATGCTAGTGTCGTATTTCTATACAGTAGCTTGAAATTTATTAACTTATACTGTAGATGTTATGTATTCCTATGACAAAATAGTCTTCAAAAAATTTTTTAAAGTTTTTTAATTTATTTTTTTTTTTCTTTTGGGGGTAAAGTTTGCTCTACCAAATAGTGATCGTAACAAAACTGATCTGTTAATGGATGTTGCTATAGTGACATGCAATTATATATGATTTTGTTTTTAAAAAGGAAAAAAAAAAAAGCAAAAGAAAACACCAGTGTTAGCTTAATCTTAATGTCTGGTGTTCGTCATGGTGAAATTATAACTATTACAGTGTAGGAGAACAATGACTGTGTTCTTTGAATGAGCCTTTGTTTGTGCTTTTTGTCATGTTATGCAGTGAACTATTTTTAAGGTCTAATCAGTGATTATTTTTTCCAACTCCGTGTTTCTGTAAGGAATTATTTCACACACGGACCATTCTTAGCAGTTTTTCCTCAGTGATGGAATATCATGAATGTGAGTCATTATGTAGCCGTCGTACATTGAGCAAATAAACTTACAGATCTGACGTCAGCGCTGCTTAATTATCGCCTGTGTTGAGTTTGGGGGGGGGGGGGGGAATGACTCCGGGGGGTGAGGTGGGTTGGGGTGGGGGGCACCCCATTTGCCATTGGGGTTCGGGAGTGGGAA
>JAOQGH010000006.1:10331660-10349125 GCA_025769975.1 Gallinago jamesoni | reverse complement strand
GGGGGCGGGGGGGTTGTGTGGGGAGGGGGACAGGGGCGAGAAGGCAAAAAGAAACCGAACAAAAGAAGAAAAACCATCCAAATCAAAAAAAAAAAAAAAATAAAAAAAAGAAACAAACCAAACCCAAAGCAAAACTTCACAAATGTCCTCGTTACTGAGATAAACGAACGTCTCTGAGCTCTTCCTGGGACACGCATTGAGCTGCGACTCTGCAGGGAACTGCTAAGTCCTCATCAGCACTCAACACAGACTTTGCTTTCTGCTTCCTTTTTTTTTTTTTTTTTTTTTCCATTATATGCTTTTTTTTTTTTTTTTAAGTCCCTCTTGGTTAACATCCACTTACCAAAAAAGTGGCATTTCCTCCTTTAGTAGGTAAGGTATGAAGAGAAGGGAAAAGCGGGGCAATATAAGTGCATCATTAGATTCACAAAAATGCAAGAGAGAAAAGAAAAGAGCGAGAGGAGGAGGAGAGACAGAGACAGAGAGACAGAGAGAGGAGAAATAAAACAAACCAACTCACTTCTCCTACGGGGTTGGGGACGGGGGACACACACACGAAACCCTGGGCCACCGCCGTGGCCAAACCCCCGTGTTGGGGTCTTGCTGAGAGCTGGGAGGAGGGGGGGATTTGCCTGGTCCTGGGGGTCCAGCTCCCAAATATCTGAGCTCCCCCCAGCTGCAGCCACTGCCTGGGTGGGTTTTTCCCCCGTCTTTGCAAACACCACGAGACCAAAAAGATGGGTGGAAACGCCTCCTGGACCTGACTCGGTCCAGTTCAGAGGTGGGGGGGTTGTTGGGGGTCTCCTTCTCCCCATCACAGCCTGGTGCCAGGTCCCTGAGCATCCCTGGAGGGGTGACCCTTGCGTGGGGTGGTGCTGAGCCCCCCCCACCCCCCCCAAGCGGATCTAAGAGGGTTCAGGGGGGACTGAGTGGTGTTGGGGTGGTGTCACTGCGGCTGGGGGTTAAGCTGGGGGCTGGTGACCCCAAATGCCCAGAGGCCCCTTGCCCCAAATGCACCCCATCCTCCAGGAGGAGGTTGTCTCTGCCACCTCCCCCTGCCGCCTCCTAAACGCCTCTTTTCTTCCCCAAAAGAGAAGCGGGCGAGGGGCTGGGGTGGGATCCTGGGGGCTGCCCCGAAGGTGCCATGAAAGGGACACAAGGCCACCGTGTCCCCAAGCCCCCTGAGGCAGAGGAGGGTCACACAAATCGCCCCACGGGTGGCACGTCCTCTGTCACCTCCTTGTACCCAGGGACGAGCCAAACCCTCCAGCCTGCTGGAGCCAAAATGGGGGGATTTGGGGGTGGTTTTTATTAACAACCCACTGCTGTGATTGCTCCAGCGAGGTGGGGAGGCTGGTGGCCATGGCCACCTCTGCCTGTGGCACAAGCACTGGGGGACACAGACCCCTCCAAGGGGATGCAGCAGCCCTGGAACGGGGAGAGGGGGGGTTCAGAGGAGCTAGCATCCAGGCAGGGGAAAATAAAAGCAGAGAAGATGAAGAAGAAGAGGAGGAAGAAGAAGAGAGAAAGAGAGGGGTCTCCTCTTTCCCAGGGCAGCAGTTCCGTGCCCGTTGGCCACGCCGCGGGTTCGGGATGCGGGATTCCCACCCAACCCCTGGGGAGGAGGGGTCTCCTGCCCAGGCGTGCAGGAAGGCAACAAAAGGAGAAGCATCCCAAATAAATCCAAAGGGGCAGAAGCTCGTCCATTCCCCAGAGGGAAAACACTCTGGGGGCTTGCAGGGATGGGACGGCCGGAGCTGGGACACCGTCCCCCGCCCCTCAGGGACCGCGATGCCCTGGATCCTCCTCTCTCCACGGAGGAAGATTTCAACCTTTCCCCATCGCAGCCCCCCCAAGTATTTTTCCTGGGTTGTTTGGGGTATTTTTTATGTGTCGTGGCCCAAGGAGGGGCTAAACCCACACATCTCCCCCAATTCCTCATTTCTTGCCCCATCTCTCCATCCCAAACCCCCCACCACGTGCCCGGGATCTGCTGCCGCTCCCACCCGTGAGCTCTGACCCCTATTTCTCTCTAATTATCTTCGCCTTCGTTACCCGGCCCCTAATGGGAGACTGAAAGGGAGCAGCTGTGCTCGGCCCCTGGATGGAAACGAACACAAATTCGGAGGGCTGAAAGACACAGAAATGCATTCTACCGACGGTACGAGGAGACGGGGAAGAGAAAAGGGGGGAAGAAAGAAAAAAAAAAATATTACGTGGACAGGGCAAAAAAAAATAATATATATATATAAAGAACGTAAGAGAAGAGCATGGCTTTGCAGCTAACTGGGGAAAACCATACAAATAATAATAAAAAATAATATATATATATATATATAAATAGCCACCAAAAAGAGACAAAATGAAAAAGAGACAGAGAAGAAGAGCAAGAAAGGAAGAGAAAGAAAGTCAGAAAGAAAGAGAAAATAACATTAAATCAAGCTACGGTGCTTTTCAACAGGCTCATCTGCAGAAGTGAACGTGCAGAGGTGGACAAAATACCTACCTTCGCAATTGGCAGTGACAGGAATGCGATAATAAAAAAAGAAAACAATAATCTCCACATTTGGAGGGCAGAATGGGAAAAAGACAAGGACTCTTTAGTACGGCGATCCAGACCCCTCGGCTAATCCCGTTTGCTTTGCTTAGAATTTTTTTTTTTTAATTATTTTTTTAAATTGGTCTTGTTAGCTTTTTTGGTTTTTTTTTTTTAATTTTTTTTCCTTATTTTTTTAAATGGAAAGGTTGTGGCCAGCGGCCGAGTGGGGTGGCCACGGGGGGCATGGGTGGGGGGGTGACCTGCTGGCTGGTGGCTGTAACCCGGCTGCGTTTCGGTCTTAAAAAGTCGCTATTTAACATGGCAAAGTCCTGGATAACATGCAGGGGAGGCTGATGGATGGAGGGGGGACACGGTAGAGGGTTGTTGGGGTGAGCTGCCCCAAAGAAAACCGGAGAGAAAGAGGGGCTGGAGGGTGCGTGGGGGCGAGGAGGAGGAGAGACCCGTGAGGAAGGCTGGGGAAGGCAGCAGGGATGGATGGAGACGGGATCGGGTATTTAAAAGGGAAGGTAACACCATGCAGCACCCCGGGGCACCCCTTCTTCCTGGTGGCTCTGAGGGTGCTGGGGGGGGTTTAGCTCACCATGGGGATGGGCTGAATCCAAATTTTTTTTGGGTGGTCTGCAGGAGGCTGGAGGAGGGGGGCGGGTACCAAGGATACTCGGCATCCATCCCGCTGGGATGCAGGATGCGTGCACCTGGGTGCAGGATGGCTGCAGGGTGCTCAAAATTGGGGGGCGTTGGGGAGGGGGGAGGGCAGATAACCCAGCACCCCACGGCAGAGGAACACCACCCCCACGGCAGCAGGATCTGGCCACTAGCCCGGGCAACGGGGCAGTAGCCAAGTCAAGGAGGCAACGGGCAATTCGCTCCTCAACACCGAAGTGAGCCCGCTACCTTTGGGGTGTAGAGCTGCTCGGTTCTCTTCCCTTTTAAATTCCTTCTTCAAAAATATAGAAAATGGAGATACAATGTTCAGCGGTCGTAAATATTTAGAAAACACATCTGCCTCTTTTTTTTTTTTTTTTCTTCTCCACATTAACACACACAAAAGCAAAAAATTCTAGAACAACACGACGACGACAGGGGGAGGAAAAAAAAATATGAGAGATATATATTGTTTGCATTTCTGTACATCACAAGGGAAAAGAAAAGAAATCATGAGAAAGGAAACTAAAACAAAGGTGGGGGGGAAAAAGCACGTTTCAATTGCCCTTCCCTCCCCCTCGTCCCTGCTTCTGCTGAGCAAGAAATGGAAGTGTATATTACCGTTTGGGTTTTTTTCAAATGGGAGGCTAAAGAAAAACACAGATGGGATTAAAAAGAAAAAAAAATAAAAATAGAAACCAGAGAGAGAAAGAAGAGAGAGAGAGAGAGAGAAAGAGAGAAAGAGAGAGAAAGTTGTCGGAGAAAAGTCCCGCTGGTGCCGGGGAGCCAAGGGAGCTCGGCGGCCTGGGCGATGCTGGGTGCTGGGGGGGGGCGGGCGAGGGGAGGGGGGGGGCGAGCTGGGCGCCTGGGTGGGTGACGGGTGGCTCCTCGGCACCCGAACCCCCCACCCCCACCCCCAAAAACACAGCCCGGCTGAGACCACAGGAAAGAAGAAAGCAGAGAGGTGCCCCCGAGAGGCAGGCAGGGTGCTGGGTGCTGCTGGGGGGGCACTGGGCTGGGGAGGGCGAAGGGGATGTGAATACTGGGGGGAGCACACCTCCTGGCCCCGTTTTCCAGGGTGCCCCTGGCCCCACAGGTGTTGGGGTGTCGGTGTTGGGTGCTGCCAGCGTGGGAGCATCCCTGCAGCACCTCCTCGGTGGGGACAAAGCCCCTTGGGGCGAGTGGGGACCTGTGTGGCCCCCCCGTCCCCCATTAGTGAGGTCCCCCAGCATGCTGCCTTTGCTCAGCCCTGCCTCCAGCCCCCCCAGCACTGGTTAAACTGGGGCTGGGTCTCGCTGAGTCATGCCTTTGCCCCGCTCATTGTGGGAGCAGCCCCCCCAGGCTTCACCAGGACCCCTCGGGGGTGCCATGGTGGGGACGGGGGACACTTAGCTCCAATGTCACCCACCACGGGGACACTGAGCTTCTAAAGTCTGAGTGCCCAGCACCAAAACCCCCTCCGAAGCCCACCCTGCCAGACTGGGTGCTGGGTTCCTGAGGACTGGTGGTAGCACCTTGGCGCTGGGGAGGGCTGGGGGCTGGCGGGGACACAGAGAATTTTCCAGCTTTACCCATTTCTTGCCTGTTGGGGGGCTCAAACCACCCCCAGGGAGGTGACACCAGGAGGTGACACTGGCCTGCCAAGCCATCATCCCTGGGGGGGGGTGGAAAGGGGAAAGGGGGGGTGACATCCACATGTGAGGCTCGGGAGGAGGGGATGACCTGTTGGCCGCCCCGATACCTGCCCTGAGGTGATGGGCTGGCTCCCCCAGGGAGGCTGTGCACCCAGCAGAAGGTTGATGGGTGCTGGGGGGGGGGTGAGGGGGGGGAAACACAGCCTGCACCCCACATCTCCCCCCAAGCGCCCCGTCTGGGCGAGGGGGGGGGAGCCGAGCGAGCTGGAGGGGAGAGGAGAGCCGGGGTGATGGGGTGGAGGGGGTGAGGGGGGGGGGGGGGGTAATATCCTGCAGAGGGAGGAGAGGAGGAGGGAAGTGAACGGTGATCCAAGAGAAAAGCCTACGTACATCCGAGGGCTCCGGGAGCGGGGCGCCGTGGCTGTGGCGGCCGTTCTGGGCGCTGCCCTTGTGCCCGTTCTGGTGCGGGGAGACCGAGCGACGGGGCGAGGGGGAGGACGGGCTGCGGCTGGAGCGGGCGCTGCTGCCCTTGGGGACATCCTGCCGGCGCTTGGGGCTTAGCCTGAGGGACACAGCACACCCTGAGAGGACAGCATCCCCACCCCACGCCCCAGTCCCGGCACGCCATCCATCCCCCTTCGCCAGGCTCCAGCGGGGCCTCCCCCACGCAGGTTCTCCCTGCAGGTTCTCCCCCACGCAAGAAATGGGGTGATAATATGGCCTTTTCTGCTTTCTCTAGTTAAAAATGGAAAGCCTGGCCAGGAGCCGCGTTCCCAACTCCCCCAAGATACTGCAGCACCATCCTGTGCCCCTTCATCCTCCCGGGTCCCCATCCCATAGATGTCTGCCACCTGCCTCCCCATCTTCCCCTTCCCAGGGACACCTCTGCCACCCATCTCCCTGCCCTCCATCCCATAAGGGTCTCCACCTTTGGGATATCTCTGACACCTTCATCCTTGCCCTCCATTCCCCCAAAGGGTCCCCAACATGGGGACACCTCTGCCACCTGCCTCTGCACCACCTCCACCACCTGCCACCACCTGCACCACCTCTGCCACCATGGAAGGTGGAGACCTTCCATCCCATCAGAGTCCCCTTCCCATGGACACCTCTGTCACCCATCTCCTTGTCCTCCATCCCATAAAGGTCTCCATCCTTGCCATATCTCTGCCACCTTCCTCCTTGCCCTCTGCCCCATCAGGGTCCCCATCCCAAAGACACCTCTGCCACCTGCCTCTCCACCTTCCATCCCATCAGGGTCCCCTTCCCAGGGACACCTCTGTCACCCATCTCCTTGCCCTCTACCCCATAAAAGTCTCCATCCTTGGGATATCTCTGCCACCTTCCTCCTTGCCCTCCATCCCTCAAAGGGTCCTCAACATGGGGACACCTCTTCCAACTCACCTCCCTGCCACCTCAAAAGAGAGGCTGGGGGGGACGCTGGCAGTAGGGGTGGGGGTCCCAGGCTGCTCCTACCTGCCGGGGGATTTGGAGCCGCTGTCGTCAGAGGAGAGCGAGGCGCTGTGGGAGCTGCAGGAGCTGCGCCGGTGGGACCGCCAGGCTGGGGACTCGCTGCGGGACCTGCAGAAAGGGCGGCCGGGGGGGCCGAGGGGGAGGCTGAGCCACCGTGGTGGGGGGGGGGACACAGGCAGGAGGGCACACAGCCCCGCGCCCCCCACCATCCCGGCCCCTCACCTCTTGCGCTCTTTGTTTTTCTCTTTCCGTTTGTTCTTGGGGCTTCGGGACCTGTGGGAAGAGCCACAGGCTGCAGGATTGGGGGGGGGTGGGGCAATGGGTCCTTCACCGTGGTCGGAGGGGATGGGGACAGCGGGAGGGCAGAGGACAGGGGGTCCCTGACGGGGGAAGCTTGCAGCCAGTGCTGGTGGCAGCGGGGGTGGCTCCCGGCAACCGTCCCTCTCACCTGTGTCTTCTCTTCTTCCGTGACCCCGACTCAGACCTGAGGGAGGAAGAGGAGGCAGAGCTGAAGGAGACACTCTGAGCTGGCCAGGGGGAAAATGAAGGCCAGGCAGCTCCAGGGGATGGGGACAAGGGCAGGAGGGTGGCCCTGAGATGTGCTGCTGGATGGGGCAGGTGACATCTGCTGTGAGGAGGTGACGACCCATGAAGAGCCATCAGCAACCATCCCTACCCATGACTCCATCCCAACCCAGCCCTAGGGCAGCCACCAACCTGCCCCACTGTCCCCAACCCGCCCCACTATTGCCAAACAGCCCCGCTGTCCCCAGCCAGCCCCGCTGTCCCCAACTCGACATGGTGTCCATCCTACCTGTCGCGTCTGTGTTTCTTTCCAGTCTTCTTTTTCTTCTCCTTGCGGATGGATGAAGAGCTGTCGCAGCTGAGGGGGGGGGGGGAAGGGGGTGTCCTTGAGCGGGGAGCAAAGGAGCCTCCAGCCCCATCGCATGGCCCAGGGGAGCCCCATCCCACCACCCCCCAGCACCCCGCTTCCCCTGGACCACCCATGGGACGCATGGACATCGCGTGGATGTTATTTCCTGGGGAAGTTTGGGGGGGGGGGGTGGGCACACACACAAAAAGGGGCATTTGGCAGAAGGGCTCCATCTGCCTTTGGTGCTGGAGCTTCCAAATCCCACTGTGTCCCATTGCCACCTCATGGGCTCCACAGCCTCCAGCAGGAGACGGCGTGGCCAGTTCCTGCTGGGATTTTGGAGGGGGACAGCGGGTGGTGGAGGCCAGCCCCTTGCCCGGTGGCCCTGCCCACCCGGTGGGGGACACCCCAGCCCACCCAGCCCGGCGGGCACTCACCTGCGCTCCGAGCCAGGTTTCCTCTTTTTGCTGCCGTGGGGAAGGCAGAGAAGAAAGGGACATTAGGGACAGCATCCTGCCCAGGTGGCCAGCACTAACCGGGGAGGGGACCAGCGGGTAGACAAGAGCCAGACCCTCTGGGGAGCCAGATCCTGCCCCAGTGGCAGCCAGCTCCTTCCCAGCACAGACTGGGTAAGATCCCACCAGTGCATGCAGTTGGGTGGGCTGGTGGTGTGTCCCACGGCGCCGTGCGTGTGTGTGTTGCCCTGTCTGTGCATGCAGACACATTGCACCTCTTGGAGGTGCACCATTTGGGGTGCACTGACCCCTGAAGTTGGGGGGGTTTTGCCCCACCGGAGCCTGGGGAAGGGGGTGAGCCGAGAGGACAAGGAGGACAAGAAGGACAGGGAACTGCTGGAGAGGGGACAACAAAGGACCACAAAGATGATTAAGGGCCTGGAGCATCTCTCCTATGAGAAAAGGCTGAGGGACTTGGGTCTTTTTAGTCTGAAGAAGAGAAGACTGAGGGGGGATCTGATCAATGCTTATAAATACTTAAAGGGAGGGTGTCAATAAGACAGGGCTGGTCTTTTCTCAGTGGTGCCCAGGGACAGGACAAGAGGAAATGGACACAAACTTGAGTATAAGAAGTTCCACTTAAACATGAGGAGGAACTTCTTTACTGTGAGGGTGGCAGAGCCCTGGGACAGGCTGCCCAGAGAGGTGGTGGAGTCTCCTTCTCTGGAGACATTCAAACCCCACCTGGTCAAGTTCCTGTGCAACCTGCTCTGGGTATACCCCCTCTGGCGGGGGGGTTGGACTAGATGATCTCCAGAGGTCCCTTCCAAGCCCATATGATTCTACAATTCTATGATTCTATGAGAAGGGACAGTGCAGGGACAGACGGGGACTCACCGGCTCCGGCGGTGTCCCGATTTCTTTTTCTTTTTCTTCTTGGGGGGAGGAGAGGTGGAGCTGCTCGAGCGTCTTTTCAGCCTGCGAGGAGAAAGCAGAGAGGGTCACGGCGAGGAGTGGGGGGTGAGAAGCAACAACCACTTGGGGATGGGGGTTCTCCTGACCTCCGTGTCCCCCAGCTGGGACCTGGCAGGACCCCCCCACACCCTGTGCACACCCTGTGTTCCCCAAAGCCCCCTCCGTGGACCCAGCCCGACCTATACTCGCGGTGGCCGCCGTCCTCACGGTAGCACTCGGCCGAGCAGTCGCACTGCAGCAGGCAGCCCTCGCCGTAGTCGGGGTACTCCACCGCGTACTCCTCCTCCCCATCCTCCCCGTGGTGGTTCTCGATCACGCTGCCGAGGGAGGAAGAGCAGGATTAATTTGGGGCTCCCCGTTCCCCCAGAGTTGCTGGGGGGAAAGCCCAAGGTACCCCCAGGAAACCTCTCCTCCGCCACCGCATCCCCAGGGGACCTTGGTCACATCACTTGAGGTCCATAAAGCCCCCTGGTGGGGGTCTTTCTGAGGCTCCTGTCCTTGCAGTAAATCCCCACCAGGCTGGCACAGGGACACCCCGTGGCTCAGGTCACCATCTCCGCAGGCTCAGCATCGTTTGGCATTGCCCAAGGGGCTGAGCGGGGGGCTGGGGACAGCCCAGGTGGGTGGTGGGGCTGGATTAGGGGGAGAGGAGCTGGCAGGAGGCTCGGGAGATTCGGGGGATTATCCAGGAGCTGCCTGGGATGATCCTGGCTTTGAGGCTGGTGGCCTCAGCGTGCTGCCGGCTCAGCACCTGAGCTTTGGGCAGGTGATGGGTGACGTCCCCCCTGGCCTACCCTGGTGAGGTGGGGTGGGGGGACATCAGGCCTGGAGCCATCAGCATCTCCTCTCCTTCCTGAGTGACTTCGTCAGCATTAATTTTTCCCGCTGCCATGGAAACCAGTTGGAGGTTGCCATTGACTACCAGGGCTGCGAGCAGAGGCCTGGCAGCTGGACCTGGCAGACAGGAGGGACCCCAGGAGTCCCTGACCAGCCTCTCCCTGCCATCCCCCACCTCCACAGACCTCCTCTGCCATCAGGGCCAGGAGCAGCAACAAACTCCCCTGGGGACCTCCTGTTTGCTCTTGGGGGATGTAGGACATCTCACCCTGGGAGGGACAGGGCCATCCAGGCGTCCTGGAGGGAACCATAAAGGATGGGGCCGTGCCTGGGCACCACTTCCCAAAGGAGATTTGCCCTCAGAAACCCAACGTGGGTTCCTCCACCCTTCCCAGCCTGGAGGCGTGTGGCTGAGAATGATGGTGAAGAGCAGCCCCTGTGGCACTGGTCCCTTGGTAGCCCCGCCAGCACCTCCAGCCGAGAGAAGGGAATGCTCCCTGTCCCAGATGGCAGATCCAAGAGCAGATCCTGGCATCCCTGGCCACAGGCAGGCCCTGGGCTCTTTAACCCAAATAAAATTGGTTTGGACCAAACCGACAAGCGAGGCATGCTCCTCCTGACCACGGGTGATCGCTCGAGCAGATCTCGGGCTCTCTTCTGTGCCACAGCCACGGCTTTCTGGGTCCTCTCCAAGTGACTCCCGCCTTGGCTGCGCCCCAAGGGCAGGAAGAGCCTTTCAACCACCCACCCAACCGTGGGGAAGGGGGAAGAAAGAGGAAGAGAGAGGAGGGAGCGGGGATAATTCCCTGTTGGACTCTCTGTGGTGCTCCGCACCAGAGCTGGCAGCCAGCGTCTCACCCGGTAGCTGTGCTCAGCGGCTCAAGACGGGCTTGGGCTGCCCCAATTATCCCTCCCCTCCCAGCACACGCTCGCGTTTGCGTCCGATCCCACCAGCCTGTCCATCAAGCAGTGACTCCTGGGGGACAGGGCTCTGCACGCATGGAGATGGGAGGTGGAAGAGCGCAGGGAGAAAGCCAGGGACCCAGGTGGTCACGGCTCAGCTCAGTGCCTCAGTTTCCCCAGGGGGGTTCTGCAGATGATGCTGAGCTCCTGCATCTGCTTTGAAACAAGACCACCTGCTTCAGGCTCATGGTCCCCCCAGCCAAAGACCGAGCTGTAAAAGTCCAGAGAGGGTGCTGGAGCAGGACCAGCCCATGAGATATTTTCCTGAGCGCTCTCCCAGCCACCACGAGGGCCGTAGCTCTTTAATTAAAGTTTATTTAACTCCCTTGCCCAGCCTCTTCAACCAGTGCAGATATTTTTACACGCAGGACATCCTCTGGCAGGAACTTCAGCAGCTCAGGTCCCTGCTGCTTGAGGAGCCACCTCCTTTGGACCCGGTTCCTTACCAGCCTCCTCCAAGCACCTCCGGCTTTGCTCTTCCCAGAGCAATCCTTCCCTTTGAGACTGCTCCTTCCAGCTCAGCATTATTATTTATAGCCCCTGGGCTAATCTTTAATGATTACCCTTCGTTTTTCAAATGCAAGCCCGCAAAGGTGACAGCTAGGGCTGCCTGGGTAACCTTAAAGCACCTTCAGCTTCCCTATGTGCTCGTTACAGCACCAGCCCTAACGAGCCTGCCCGGGAAGATGCCCTGAAGATGACTCATGCCCCCATGGGCAAAGGCCACTTGTTAACACTTGGGCTTGATGCTCCACACCAGGGTGACCTGGGGAAGGTTGTTTTTCCCCGTGCCTTGATTTTTTTTCCTGCCTGGAGGAGGACCCTGGATGCTTCTTGTGTCCCCAGGGCCAGGAGCCCCATCCTGGGCTGGGCACAGCTGAGCTGGGACCCTCCCTGCCCGGCGTGCTGGTGATGTGGTGGGAGGAAGGCTCTCCCCACCTCTTCCCTGCCTCCCCCCTCGCCCTATTTCCTGACCCTAATGAAGCATTAATATTCAGTGAACCTGCAGCATCTATTCCTGTCCCAAGTGACCTGGTTTCCAGGCTGATGGATGGTGCGTGCCGGGCTGGCCACGCTGCCCGGGCCATTAAACATCGTGCAGATAAATCATCATCAAGCCAAGGTGGACCCTCCTGAGGCTGGGGACGGTCCTGCGCAGGGCAGGTGGAGAGAGTGGCATGTCCCCAGCAGGAGCTGGGCTGCTTTGGACACCTAACCTGAGCCCCAAGCCCCCACCCTGGGCAGAAGCAGCCCCCAGGGACCAGGCAGCGTGGGGAGTGATTAGGAAGCAGAGGCAGGAGCTCCTTGGAGAAGCTTCTTCCATGGGGGTCCTTGGTGTCACACCAGCTTGATGGAGACACAGGTTCTGGGTTTACCCAGGTGAGAAGCAGGCTCAAGTCCTCCTATCCATCCTGGGCCCCTTGTCACAGAAATTATTATTACTATTATTAATGATTATTATTGCTGACACTAATATTTCAGCAGCCAACCTGCTCAGCCATCGCCAGCCGAGCTCAGTTACCCCAGGTTCACACCGGGAGACAGGAGGACTATTCTCTGCAGAACAAGAACTGGAAACCAGTGCCCTTGCCAGGCTGGAGGCAGAAGCTCTGGAGCTGGAGGATTTCAGCCCCGGGAAGAGCAGACAATGTGACCCAAAGAGGCAGGAGCAGGCAGAGGTGAGGCACAGCAAACCTGCAGCTTGGTCTCTGCCACCAGCTGGTGGGGTGAGCCAAGCACCGACACCTTCTGCACTTGGATTTCATCATCTGGGACAGGAGCATTCCAGTGCTGGCCTCTGTCCAGCACCCTGAGGTCTCCAAAAGACCAACAAGATAACCTCTAACCTCTCCAGAGGTAGGATACTGCCTGAGAGAGGCAAACCTTGCCTCCAACCAACTGACCAACTGAACAATGAACCAACAAACCAACCATCAAATCAACCAACCATCCATCCATCCATCCATCCATCCATCCATCCCCATATACCTTTTCTGTATTCATCCATGTGTCCAACCATCCTTATATATCCCCTTTCCATATCATTCCACCCACCCATTGATACTCGGAGGCAACCTGGGAAGTGCCTCTCTGGGACGAGAGACGGGCAAGATGCACAGAAGGGCCAATTCAGAGCTGCCTCACTTACATTTGGCGCCCATGCTGGTCCTCCCTGGTGAGCACGCCTTCCTTCTCCATAAGCATTTGCCGAAAGGTCCCCACTTTCTGCCGGATCTCCTCTTCTGAGTACCTGGATGGGCAAAGACAGGGTCAGGGCTGCCACAGCTGGAGCATGAGCTCCCCGGGGACCTGATGAAGATGTTCATACCTTTGGGAGCAACATGTGGCCAGAGGGGCCAGGCAGAAAGGAGGGGTGGCATGGTGACAGTCATCGTGGCCTGGAGGAGAGGAGGTCCCTCCACTTGGTCCTCTGCCACCACCCTCTCAGCAGTGCTTGGCAGAGGAACGGACAATAGGAAGGGGTAAAAGAGGATGACCTTGATGTTGCCATCTCCGCACCACTGCCTCAGATTTTGGGCCACGTCTCCACCAAACCCCTCCCCGGCCAGTGCCAGCATCGCTGCTGGTGATGCTGGGGTTCCTGGCTGGTGCATCCATCCCATCACCAGCCTCCCTCAGTCGTCCCCGTGCTGCACCGGGGCCCCGGCAGCTGAGCCAGCTCTGCGCTAACGCCGAACGCTGACTCAGGCCGCTGCAGGGTTATTAATGAGAGACTCTAATCACTTTGTCCCTGGCATCTGAGACCAGCCACGGCAAACCACGGAGCTCCAGCCGTCCCTGAGGTGTCCCCGGGGAGGGACGGGTGGCAGCCCTGGGTGGGTGATCCTGTGCTGCATCCCATGGCCGCACAAGGGCACCCGAGCATCCCTCTGGACCAAAAAACATCCAAAGGGAGGGATGCAGTGGAGGGACCCGCGGTGCTCTCAGCATCCTCCCTGGGATCGGGGCTATGGGAGAGGGACACCTTGTCACCACCACGCTGCCACCCTGGGAGGGAAGGGGTTCCTCACCCACACCATCTACAGGGGCTGTCATGGCCCTTCCTCGTTATCATGTCCCAACAGCATTGCCACTAACGAGCCCAGAAAACTGGGTGTCACAGCCTGGCTGAGGCCCTCGGCACCTCGCAGAAGCTGTGCTCAGGATGGTGACACCCCTCGCAGCACCGTGGGTGTCCCTGGGTGCCCGTGGGCGCAGAGGGGCACATGGCAGCCCCCACCCCGCTATGGCGCCCATGAAGGGGAACAGCTAGGAGAAGGAAATTAATATTAACCAGCTCATTTGCACTGCGAAGCTCTCATTAATTCCCCAGGTAGCCAGGACTCCTGCGCAGGAGGAGGGTGGCTCACCAGGCACGGAGGCAGCCCGGCTGCTTCCCATCTCCTTGCACCCTTCCTGGGCATGGGGGGGCCCTGAAAACAGGGCAGCACCCCCAAATGTGGCTCTGTACCGTACCCTCGATGGCAGGACAGACGGACAGGCAGAGCGTGGCCATCCTGGAGGAGGGAGCCACCAGCCCCGGCCATCCCGTGGCCATCAGCCAGCCAGTGGCAGCAGGAAGATGTCCGCCCGAGAGGATGAGCGTTTGCTGCAGCACATTACCAACACGGCCGATGCTCTCGGAGAGGGGACAGGAGGCCATACAGGAGGTGACAGATGGGCCACCGTGGCCGGGCTGTTAGCAAATCTGCAGGGGGGCAGGAACCCCCCTGCCATCCTGGGAGAGGGGCGGGAGCACCCCACCAGCCCCTTCCCTCCTGCACCGCTTATAACCCCGTCGGAGGGATTTTGGTGTTGCATTTAACACATAAAATGGGTTTGGGAAAGGGAAAAAAAAATAAAAAATGCTGAGGCTTCTTTTCCTGACAAAAAAGCCAGGCTGCAGGCAGGGGATAACGGCACAGGCTGCCCGGAGCCAGAAGCAGCCGGGTACAGCGCAGGCAGGAGGAGCCATCCGCATCTAAGGGAACAAGGGAGAGCTTAAATCCCCACGAAACCTCTCACACCCCTTCATCCCGGGGGTCCTGCTCTTGGGGACACCTCCCCTGAGGCTGTGGCCGGGGTGTGTCCCCCCAGTCCAGGCAGAAACCTCAGGGGCACAAAGCATCTCCCATGCAACATCCCCCCCCCGGTTGGAGGGGAAAAGCAGGCGGAGGATTAACCAGGTTGGCCGAGATTATTACTGTAATTATGTTATCATTTCAGTGTATCACCATCATCATCGTTATTAATAGCCTTAATAATAGCAAAGGCAATTATTACAGCAATAACAACAGCACCGATGGCGACGTTGCTCTGGCCCGTCGCAGCAAGGACACTCCAGTAGTAAGATCCCTGGCAGGGTGTGGGAACCCGACCGGAGACTCCGGGCTCCCCAAGGCACCAGGTCAGCCTTATTTATTTCCATAACGACAAATTAGGCACAATCATTATTCCAGTCTGTGTGAGACAATTTAATTCTAGGTCACGCTTTGCGCTCTTAGTGAAAGCCTCGGCGAAGCCTTCCCTCAATCCGTTTTCCTTCTCCTTCCAGCTGATGCCAATCCTGCTCTACCTGCCTGTGCCAAAGAATTTGCTCCATCCATCAGGTTTTTAGGGAGCTGTCAGGGGGATCGGACTGGTCGGCTGATGCCGGAGCTATGGGGCAGCCATGGGGTCTGGCAGGGGTGGGGTTCTCTTCGCTGGCCCCCCAGCCCCTCCTGCCCACCCAGGCAGGGATGTTTTCCAGCTTCCCCTGGAGAACATCCAGGGAACATTCCCCCAGCCCTTTGCTTCCCAGGGGCAGAGCAAAGGCTGTGGAGCAGCTCCTGGTGCACAGCCAGGGGCACAGCAAGATGGGGGGGGGGTGTCTTCTCACCCCAAAACTTTTGGGGGAGAGAAGGAAGGCAGGACAAACTGAACCACCAAAACAACCTCTCCTGGGACTAAACCCCAGCTCTCCTTCATCTCCCCAACACTAGAGACAGAGAAGGACCATCTCCCGCCCCAGGCGTGTGGGCCATGGGCTGCTGGGAAGTGCTGATGGCCTTTCTGCCTCCACTTTCCTGGCATGATGAGCTGGGAGCCCCAGTTTTCAAATGGAGGGGCCAGATTGAGCCCCCAACATGTGTGTGGATGTGCTCCTAGGTCTGCGTTTCTTGGAGGCATTTAGCTTCCAAAATCAACCCACCGCTCTATCCCAGAGCTGCCTAATTCACCCAACCGTGGATTTGCTTCCAACTGGGGACATGTGCCACATCAAGGTTTGGGGTTTTTTTAGAGAAGAAAAAGGGAGAGAACAAGTTGCAAGAGGGTCAAAAGGATCCAAATGGGGTCCATCTCCAAATCCATCCAAATCCAAATCCAAAAGGGGGTCCATCTCCAGCCCGTCCCCCGGGCACTCACCCCTGCTCCTCCATCATCTCCTGCAGCTCCATGCACTTCAGCTCCACCCGCCGCTTGCGTTCGTGGTCCAGGATTTCCCGGTGAGCCTTCTTCACCAGGTTGGGCTCCACCAGACGCACCTCCTCCTCGCCCTTGTGCCACGTGCCCGAGGCGCTGGGCTGCGAGAAGCCATTGGAGGCTTCCTGGGGGGAAGGCACGTCGGCCCCGTTGTTGTAGAGAGCCATGCTGGCGTGGGCAACCTCGCCACCAGCAGAGCCTGGGAGGGAGAGAAAGAGATGGGGGTCAGTCCCTGCCCCTGGTTTCCCTCTCAAGAGGTTGATGGGGATGGTGACTGAGAGATCTGGGTCTTCTGCCAGCGCCCTTCCCGCCTCGTGCCTCAGTTTCCCCCTCTGCAAAGCAAAGCTGGGGCTCTTCCCATCACCCTGCTGCCAGGGCTGGCTCATGGGAGACAGAGGAGGATGCAATGTGCCAGCCCTGGACCAGGGAAAGTTGGCCAAGCGTGGGTGTGTAACACCTGGAGCCGTATGGTAGCAGTGGGACAGGTCCCTCCCAGCCCCACGGACACCACTGTCAGCCAGTGCAGGAGGGATAGGCATCCATCCTCACAGCCATCTGGGGACACCCCCAGACACAGTCCCCATCCAGCAAGGGGATGGACCCAGAGACCTCAGAAGTGTCCTGGCATCCCCCGGCTGGTGAGGATGCAGCCATGGGAGGGGACATCGTGATGGCAGCAAACTCCTGCCCGTGCCCTGTCACATCTGCTGGCAACGGCCCGGTGCTGGCTGCAAGGGGAGGAGAGAGGCTGCTGCCCGCCTGCCTTCTCCCTGCTCTTTCACCTTCACGTGTCCCTGCCTCCTCCTCCTCCCGCCACCACAGTCGACGTGTCCTCACTTGGCTCCAAAAATAACCCCTCAGAAGAGGACAAGCGTTGCCCGAGCGGCTCTGGCACACTGAGGCTCTGGCTGATGCTCCCTGAGCCTGGGGCAAGAGATGCTCCCAAATCTCCTGGATCATCCCGACAGACACAACCCTGTCTCGGTGACCTCAGGCTGTCGGCACGTGGCCAAGCACCCGTTCCTCGGTCTCCCCATCCCAAGATGTCCCACCTCCCCTATCCAAAGCACCATCCCTCTCCCCAGCACAGGATGCTCCCACTGGAAACCCGCTGCCTTAATTAGCGGTGGCAGCTGGGCTGCAGAGGCACCACCTGGGCTTTGCCAGCTTCTCCTGCAAAGGCCAGCACAGAGCAATGACACTCTCCAGTCAGCAGCTGCTTCTCTGGGGTGTTCCCATCCCAGGGACCCTGATGGAGAGGCTTTTCATACAATCATAGAATGGTTTGAGTTGGAAGGGACCTTAAAGTTCATCGAGTTCCAACCCCCCTGCCCTGGGCAGGGACACCTCCCACCAGACCAGGTTGCTCAAAGCCCCATCCAAGCCTGGGCTTGAACCCCTCCAGGGATGGGGTATCCACAGCTTCTCTGGGCAACCTGTTCCAGTGTCTCACCACCCTCACAGCAAAGAATTTCTTTCTGGTGTCCAATCTAAATCTCCCCTCTTCCCATTTAAAACCGTTGCCCCTTGTCCTGTCACTGCACTCCCTGACAAAGAGTCCCTCCCCAGCTCTCCTGTAGCCCCTT
>JAOQGH010000006.1:10308615-10331560 GCA_025769975.1 Gallinago jamesoni | reverse complement strand
TTTCCTGTGAGGGTGGCAGAGCCCTGGAAGAGGCTGCCCAGAGAGGTGGTGGAGTCTCCTTCTCTGGAGACATTCAACACCCACCTGGACACGTTCCTGTGCAACCTGCTCTGGGTGGACCTGCTCTGGCAGACGGTTGGACTGGGTGATCTCCAGAGGTCCCTTCCAACCCCATGTGATTCTGTGATTCTGTTTTGAGCCTAGGGAGGGCTCCCTACTCCAACTGCACCGTTCCAGCAGGATGTCAAGCGGTTCAGAGCTTTCCATGGCCGTGCCAGGTGGGACAGAGCCAGGGTGGGAACACAGATCACCCATGAGGGGCTTTGAGGACATTTCTCTGCTGTTTGAGAAGAGGAAAAAACTCAGAGCCCTTCCCGGGGGTGGTGGGGGTCCCAGCCGAGGTGATTCTGTGACAACATCTCACACCCTGTGGCATCCCTGAGGGACAACCCCGGCTTTTCCATTGCCACTGGCTACCCCACACACTCATCTATCTCCTGACGAGCCTGCCCAGGGAGGACAGCAGCTGACTGCTTAATTACAAGCCTTTTTTATTCCTTTTTAGTCCCCCCCCCCCCCCATTATTCCCGTGCAGAGAGGAGGCAGCAGCCTTTATTCCTGCAGGGGCACGGGCAGCAGGAGATGCTGCCAGAGGAGCAGGAGCCAGCAGGGTCTCTGCACCCTATGGATGCTCGTCCCCGTTGGAGCAACCAGGGGGTCCCTCAGCCCCCCCCTTGCCACATTTCGAGCCCCATGACACCCTGCAACAAGGAGCTGCCCCACTCAGCCCCCCCCCTGCCCAGGGGGGACCCCAGTCCATGTCTCCCCCCCAAAGACAGGAGACGTGCTGCAGAAAAGCCTGGTTTGGGGGCTCCTCTTCCTCTTTCTCCCATGGGGGCACGAAGCCAAAAGCTGGGAAGGCAATTTGGGAATGGGGGAAGCTCCCCACGGGGAAGCCTTCACCCACTGAGGGGCTCGGAGAAGGAGAGGGGGAAGGAGAGGATGCTTTCCACAGCAGCCTCGGCTCGCTTTTCCCCAGTGGGAATTAATTTTATCCTGAGCCCGGCAGTGGGTAAATTTATTGCTGGAAAAGCTTGAGAGCGTGTGGGGTATCCAGCCGGGCAGGTAGATGGAGGAAGCACGTGAGATAAACGGGCAGCAAAGGGCTGCATGGTGGGGGAGGTGTGCAGATCCCACCAGGAAACGCTCCCCACCTCCGCAAAAGGGATGCGGTCGGAGATACCCCTCTTCCACCCAGGTGGAACTGACCCAGGGATGGACACGAGGCTGTTGTGGTGTCCCCTCAGCCGTGCGTGATACCTGCCGTGAGAGCTGACACCAGCCACCCCGCCTCAGCCACGGCTTGGCCAGGAAAACAAAGGAAGAGGAAAAACCACCTGCAACCCCCCTCCCGCTATCAATAGCGGAGCCCTGGGTGGAAAACAGAGCCAGCCCTACCTCTCTGGTGACAAGGGGGACAAGTCCCTGACCCTCAGGTTGGGTCTGTGCTCTCCCTGTCCCCAAAGGAGACCCCCAGTGGTGCCCTGCACTCACAAGGGACAGCTCGGGGACACAGGGTGGTCATCACCACCATGACCTCCATCCATCCTCTCCCCCCCACCATGAAGGGACTGCCTGGCTCTGTCACCAAACCGGGCACCAAACCCATCAGTGACGGCAACACGGCCCCGCCCGCCCGGCAGCGGGCTCCTGCCTGGCTCAGCGCTGCCCCCAATAATAGAGATGATGGTTAAATATTTCATTATCTGCAGTAATTACCCACAAATCATCAAGCCCTGGCAGCCTGCTGCCCGGCCGCCTTGCCAAGAGGGAGAGGAGGCATCTTGGGAGGAGCACCGCGCAGTGTCCCCACAGACTCCTAAAGGCTGGGGACAGTCGTTGGCATCTGTCCCCACCACCCGAATCCCAGCAGTGCCACCCAGGAGGGTTCAGCCCCCCCCCCGGTACCATGGGCTGGAGCTGCTGGGAAAAATCCCAAGCAAACCCCTCTCTTCCCGTTGTGCCGAGCCATTCAACCACATGTTTTGGGATCCTGGTTTTCCTCCCTAGTGCTCCGTATGCCATGGTGGGGCTTTTCAGCTCACAGGTGCTTTCTGCTTCCTGGATTAGAGTTTTTGGAAATGTTCAGAGCTGCCCCATGCCCATGCTCCATCCTCATCCTCCATCCCCATCTTCATTCTCATCCCCATCCTCCAACTCCATCCTTCATACATATACCCATCCTCCATCTCCAACCATCATCCTCATTCTCCACCTTCTTTCAACTCCATCCTTCATATGTATACCCATCCTCCATCTCCAACCTTCATCCTCGTGCCCATCCTCCATCTCCAACCTCCATCCTCATCCCCATCCTCCATCTCCAACCTCATTCTCCACCTTCTTCCAACTCCATCCTTCATATGTATACTCATCCTCCATCTCCAACCTCCATCCTTATTCTCCATCTTCCTCTTCTTCCCCATTCCTCCATCTCCATCCTCCATCATCATCCCCATCCCACACCTTACCCCAAGCAGAGGGAAGGACCCCAGCACCACCTTTGCCAGTCCGGTGGGGGCCAGGACAGACAGAAGGACAGACACACCATGTTGTGCCTCTGTCACACAGCCACCACAGACCCCACCAGTGTGGGGTGCAAGGACCAACATCGCCATCCTGCTGGGCTTTGGGGCTGCTGGTTTCCAGCCAAGCTATGCACTGAGTTCCCTCCCTGTGGGCTGGGACCCCCAGGAACCCCCCAGGACACAGCTGTCCCCATGTCCCAGCCTGGGCACTGAAGGGAAGCTCAGAGATTTGGGACCTCCAGCCCAAAGGAAAAGAAGAAAACAAGGAAAAGGGGTAAAAGAAGGGTTATTTCACCAAACTGTTTTTACTGGTTTATTCTCCAGCCTGGAAACAAGCCCCTTCCCGGCTGACTCTGCTCAGATCCCCCCATGGGCACCACTCAGCTCCTCGGCCATGCCCACGGCACCCCGGGCACGGGGCCGTGCCTGAGGGCAGCTGCCCATCGCTCCTGCCCGCTGCCGCTGCAGGGCCCCCGCCGTGCCGTAATGCGGATGAAGCCGTTTTCCCAGTGGGAATGGGATGGCGGGGAAGATGGGAGGGGGGAGGAAGGGGGGATTGGTGGTGCCTGGCGGCTCTCCCGGCATCACCCCCCTCCCCCCCCCGGGTGGAGGAAAGGCGGCAGCGGTGCCTGGGCATCCTCCCCCCCTCCACCTCAGCTCTAATTAAAGCCGCCTCCGGCCGGTGCTCAATTAATTCTCACCACATCCAGCTGCACCAGCCAGGGCAGCGGTGAGCGCCTGTGTGCCGGGGATGCGGGCACGGGATGCAGGCAGCGAGCCCAGGGCGGCAGCCCCGTGGACCACTCGTGCATGGAGCGTGCCAGAGCTCAGCCCCAACAAACAGGGGACAACCCAGCTGAGGAGAGGACCCTCCAAGCCCCACCAGAGGGGCTTAGAAGGGTAGCCCCTGTGGTTCCCCTGCCCATCGGGGTCTCATTGGGGCATACCACCACCTATTGAAATCATAACCCTGTCCCCAAAGCATTTACAGCCCTGTCTGCCCCAGGCTGCTCCCTGCCCGTGCCGAGGGGACAGCTGGGAGAAGGTTGGTTGTTGGTTTGTGTTTTTTTTTTCCCTGACACAAAAAAAACCCACCAGAACATCACAGCAAGGCAGCCGGCCTCCTCTGAACACCTGGCCAGAATCACAAGGAGGAAAAGTCCAGGGCTGCTGCCGTTAATTGGGCCGACCTTCTCCGGAGCTGCTTTTCACCAGCCCCCGAGTGCCAAAAACCATGAGTCAGACCTCCGAGAAGAAAAAAAAAAAAAAAAAAAGATAAAAAAAAAGGCAAAATTGGCTTTGAAAGCATAGCTGGTTTGGGGCTCGTTAGCGCTGCCTCCCAGCCCGAGCCGGCAGGGATCCTGCCCGCGGGAAGGGGCAGAAGGAAGGGGTTGGTTACACCCATCCCAGCTCCTCTGTCCATATTTTGCCTTCCCTGAGCCTGGAGCATCCTCTGCTCCAGCTGCCCGACCAAAATGTGATGCCTTGCAGACTTTAAAGCAATTAATAAGGAATATATGGATGCTGGCTGGGGGGGGGGGGAGAGGAGGGGGGTCGTGAGCTGGGCGAGGGCTCGCTGCTGCTTCTGCATACCTACGTCTGTGCATATATATATATATATATGTATTTTAAATAGATGAGGAGGCTGGTGGAGAAGCTAAACAGTTGCTAAGCAACCAGGCTCCTTCCCAGCTCGGGGATGTAGGGATGGGGGAGCCAGGGGCGGGGGGACCAGTCCCCCCCGGCTGGTTGGACACCACACAGGGGTGTGGGCAGCGGGGATCCATCAGCTCCCCTGGGAGATGTTCTGGAGAAAAGGGAGCAATGGAGGGTGAGGAGCCAGGCTTTGTTCCTGTCCCCAAAACACCACGGCTGAAGGTGTGTCCCCCCCCAAGCCTGAACCCCTTGGGCTGTAGAGGGAGGCCCAGCCAAGCCCATTCTCAGCTCCAGCTGGACAAGAGTTGACGGGAAGACGGTCACACCAAGATAGGGACCACCCCCCGGGGACACTGGGACCTCTGCAATCATCCCATTCCCAAGCCAGGGATGAGGGAAAGGAGGACAAACACCTCCAAGAGATGGCAGAAAACCCCCCCTTGATGCTGAGAGGATGGGCGGCAGGGCTGGGTGATGGATACCCCTATGGGGTCACCAGCCCCACACCCCCAGCCACCCTCTCCCCAGCCCCTTGGGGCCACCGTGGCCACCAGCAGCTGCTCGCTGGCAGCCAAGAGACCTGCAGGCAGCCCCACCAAGTAGGGCTTGGGGACTCCCTGCCTTGACAGACCTTCCCCAACCCTGAGGAGCTTAAACAACGGGTGAGAACAGAGGGGGGGAACAGTTACACACACACACACACCCCCCCCGAGGTTTTACATCCTTGGGGCCATTTGTTCTGCTGGGCGAGGAGTCAGGAGGAGGCACAGGCAGCACCGTGGCCCACTGCCCCTTCTGAGGGGGGAGGAGGGGAAAATAGTAACAATAATTATAATAATAATTGCAATTTTTGAGCACACAGAGGAGCAGGGGGGAAGAGTGTCACAATGGGGTCACCTTTCCCCATGGGGACACAACCCCCAGCAAATGACCCCCCCAGGGCCGAGTGCTGCAGGTCGGGGGGGTGATGGCTAGCACAGGGGGAGCGTCCAGCCGGGGATCCCCCCCACCCCCCCGTGGCTGGCCGGGCGGTTGTGTAACGGGAGGAGCTATTCCGGGGTTTGAGCACATTATATAAGCCACGGGCCACCTGGCCGGGAAAACGGGAGCTGGGGAGGAGGAGAAGGAGGAAGAAGGGCTTTTAGGATCCAGGACCCCCCCAGCCAGCAGACCCCCAGCAACCAGAGCTAAACCCATGGGGTAACATGCACCCCACAGGCTCCCCCTGCCCACAGATATGGGGTGGTTGCCCTCCACTACCCCCTCCTCCTCCTCCAGCAGCCCCCAGGACCCCCTACCACCCATCGACTCACTGCCAGATCCAGCCCCCTGGGCAGGAGACCCTTTGCCTAAGGGGGGGGGGAAAGCA
The DNA here is from genome assembly GCA_025769975.1 of Gallinago jamesoni. Lineage (NCBI taxonomy): Eukaryota > Metazoa > Chordata > Aves > Charadriiformes > Scolopacidae > Gallinago > Gallinago jamesoni. The sequence continues at coordinate 10,325,947 of JAOQGH010000006.1, read as the reverse complement.
CCATTTTGAAACCAACCAAGAGCCCTGTGCCCCTCCACCTGCCTGGCACAGCCCCCCTCCCCATCCCCAGCAGTTCACCATGGACCGATGGCTCCCCTAAAAGCTGCCCAACTTCTGTCTCCGAAAGCCCCCATCCCTCCCAGCACGTGTTGCCCCCCCCCCCGGGGCAGGGGGCAGGCAGGTGGGATGCAGGAGTGGCATCGTGTGACACCAACGCTGGCAGAGAGGGACAGAGCAAGGATGTTGTGTGTTGGGACACAAGCACCACGCACTCCTCTGTCCCCAAAATCCACCCCCCGCCCCCATTGAGGTGTCCCCGTGCTTCTGCCAGAGATGAACCCGTATGCCAGGACAGAGAAACCAGGTGAAGCACCAGTGCCTGCACCCCATGAGATGGTCCTCGGGGTTCGCCATCAAGCTGAGACACCCCCAAACCCCGTCAGCCCCCAAGTGACCCCCCCCGCTGCAGCAGCAGGAGCTCAGGCAAGCCAAGAAGCACCTACACTCTGAAATCTCCTCTGCTCCGGAGGCGATGAATGAACCCAGGGTCCCCTGAAAGCTCCCTGCTCCCCTCGAGCCGTGGCCCGACCCCTCCCCACCAGCCCCCCGTGTGGCACAGCTTGGCCATCCCTGGGGACAAGCCTCCCAAAACTGGGAAGGAGAAGGAGAAAACGCTCCCGAAAGACAAGCCAGCCCGGCTGCCAAGCCTTGCCCCTCTCCTTCCCCCCACGCAACACCCGCAGGGTTTGAAATCTCACCAGCCAAAGCGGGAGCTGCAGAGCCCCCCCCTCTGCAGCCCGGTCTGGGGGTCAGCACGGCAGAGAGAGGGGCTTCGGGGCTGTTACCTCAGCCTCGTCTCCCACCCGCACCCCACCAGGCACCAGTGTCTGCTGGGGGCTCATCCCCGTCCTGTCCTTACCAGTCTACTGGGAGCCCAAAAGGGGTGGCTCGCTGCCACCATCCCAGCCTGTCTCCCCACAGCAGAGGGGAGAGGGATACGGGGTGCCCCCCCAGCCATCCCCCAGCGCACACCCAACACATCCCCATCCCCGAAGGGAACCCCCTGCGCCCCAAAAAAACATCTCACCTCCGGGGTCCTCACCCCATCCGCGCCTCCAGGAGCATCACAACCCGGGGATGCCCCCGCCACCCATCACCCCATCCCCAACCACCTCCAGCACCCACGAAGCGCTGCACCCCTTCCTCAGCCCTGCCATCCCTGGCCCTTTGGGGACCCCCCCACCTCCCGCCCCCTGAGGAGCGCCGTAACCCCCCCCCCATCCCCATCCCTTTGGGGTCTGCAGCCCCCATTTCCCCAGGGAGCATCACAGCCCCCCCCCAACCTTGTCCCCTCTGTCCCTCGGGGGGTCCCCAATCCCTTGCACCTCTCCCCCTCCCCACCCCGCCACCCGGGGTCCCCGTTATCCGTCCAGACACCCCTCTCCCAACCCCCCCCCCTCCCTCGGTGCCGGCCCGTCAGCCAGGCCCGGGCCCGGCCGTGCCGCGCCTTACCTCGTCCTACCGCCCCACCGGGCCCGGAGCCGCCGTCGCCGGTCGCTGCCTGCTCCGTCCCGCTGGGTTCGGCCCCGTTCGGCCCCGTTCGGGCTCGGCTCGGCCCGGCCCGGCCCGGCCCCTCCCGGCGCGGCTCCCGGCGCGGCCCCTCCTGAAGTGCTGGACAGCTCCGCGACACAGAGCCGCCCGCCGCCACAGCGCGCCCCCCGTCCGCCACAGCGCCGCCTACCGGCCGGAGGGCGCGCCTGCACCCGCGGAGCCGCCCGCATCCTACGGAGACACCCCTCTCCCCTTCCCATAGAGACCCCGCACCCTACACAGACCCCTTCCACAGACCCCTCCCTCTTTCATAGAGCCCCCCTTACCCTCCTTCCTTCCACAGAGCGCCCTCACCCCACAGCGTCTCCATCCCCCTCCCCAAAGCTTCACCTTGGGGTACAGAATCACAGAATATTTACGATTGGAAGGGACCTTTGAGATCATCGAGTCCAACCACAAAAAAAAAACCCAAAGAAAACAAACCAACAAACCCAAACACCACAGACCAACACACACACACCCCACACCCACCCACAGACAGACAAAACCCAACAATTTCGGGCATTAGAGCATACACAGAGCCAAACACCAGCCACTGAAGCTCCTGCCCTGGCCAAGATGCTCATATCTGAGGGATGCAAGTGCTGGAAAAAACCCAACCTGTACCTCAACCCATCCTATCCTGTATCCCAACTCTGTATCCCATCCCAAGACAGTCCATCCCATCATATCCTCTATCCCATCCCACCCTATCCTGTATGCCACCTTGTATCCCATATCCCATCCCACACTCACCATGATGTCCCACCTTGCCCAGTGCCAGTCCTGGCCACCCCCTCCCAGTTCCTGGCTGATTTACCAACACTGCCTGGAACTACCTGGGGCACCCCCACCCAAGAAGGTGCAAGGGAATTCAGGCTGGCCAGGGGGGTTGAGGTGATGAGGGATGTGCCAGGTGTCCACCAGGGACATCGTCCAGCCCTGTGGCATCAGTGATGAGTTGGTGTTAATGAGCCCGTTTCTGTTCTCATTTCCTTTGGTGGTGCTGAGCACTCACCCTCCTTGCAGGCCAGGAAGCGGGGAGACTGAGGCGGGGGGAAAGCTCCCAGTATAACCAGTGCCACCGGCTCTGGTCCCAGGTAGCCTGGTGATGGGCAGCAGCGTGGCAGGATCCGGTCTGAGGAGGAGGGCACCACCAGGATGAAGCAAGGAGGGAGTGGGGTGCCTGCAAAAAGAGAAGGTGCATTGAAAAATCCCCAAAAGGACCAAAAAGCAAGCCCCTGTGGCAGTGCTGAACCAGACTTGCAGTGCTTGGGGCCACCCTCAGCCCCCCCCCAAAATCTCCCTGTACCACACTGTCCCGGCGGGGGGGGGACGACAGGGTATCCAAACGTCCCTAAAAGCACCTTGAAACCCTGCACTGTGCTCATGGCAAGGCACGGGGGGCCCAAACCACCCCAAAGTCTCCACAAAACTGTCCAGTGTGATCAAGGCAAGCGTTGGGTTGCCCAAACCACCCTGAAACCATCCCGGCTGCTCCCATCATCCCAGTGGGAGAGGGGCTGCAGCCTCTCCAGGCTGTTATTGTAGGGACTATATAAACACAGGGCTCGGCCATGCATTGGGCTGGATCTATTGAACCCTGGCCAGGCGGTGGGGGGTGGGAGCTGTGGTGCACCCCCCAGGGCTGCTACTGCCTCCCCCTGCTCCTGCCTTTGTCCCTGCCCCGTCCCCCAGGGGTGAGAGCAGATGCCACCTCCTAGGAGAAGCCTCCTACGTGGTCCGAGCCTCTCCTGGTTTAACTCTGGAGGGGGAAAAACAGCCAGTAAGAGGGAAAATCCGGCCTCCCCAAGGCAAACCTATGCCCTTTGCACCACCGTTAGCTTTCCGACACCCGCAGCGTCCGCAGCGCTGAATAATACATCAGGCCCCGGGAAACAAAGAGGATGGGAGGGGGGGGATGCAGGCAGGCTCCCAAGAGCAGCGTGGGGAGTCCCTGGTATGGGAGGGGGGGGGGGACACGGGGCAGCAGCCCCATGGAGCTCCCCAGGCTTGGCTGGGCGCTGCTGGGAGCCAGGGCTTCGCAGCGGGGCCAGACCAGGCTTTGGGCAAATAATGTGGCAGAATGGCAATGGGAGATCCAGTATGGACCAGCCCAGAATCCCAGCCAGAGAGCTGGCAGGGGTGGGAAACACAGCCAGAACCATGCCTGCAATGGGATGGAGAAAGGCAATAGCTGTCCAGGTGAGGAAAAACGGAGAAAACCAGCATGAAATAGCTGTCAGACAGGCAGACAGTCGGGGGGTGGGTGGGTGGGTGGGTGGGTGTGTGTGTGTGTGTGTGTGTGCGTGCAGCCAGAGGGCGGAATGAAGGGATAATCCAGTGGAGAACAAAAGGGGAGAGATGGAAGGAGAGGGGAGAAGGGATGGTAATTGCAAGCAAACAGGCAGAGCCAGCCGTGGCTGGAGGGAGGTGGCGGGGGGAGAGAAAGAAAATCATCACTTGAAAGAAACTGAGGATTTGGGACGAATGCGGGGGGGGGGGGGGGAGGCAATAAATAATTAAAGGAGATCAAACGAGGCAGGCAGCAGAACAGGCCTAATTGCAAGGATTCGTACTGAGGTTCGACATCTCCGGCAGCCGCCTCCTGACGCAGAAGAAAGGGCGGCCGGGAGCATCTCTGCCGTGTGGGGAGGGGGCTGCTGGCACCACCCGGGCTATAGCCCCTGATCAAAGCCCAGCCCTGACGTCCCTGATGCTCAGCAAACCCCGTCTGAGCTGGGGAGGGAAGGAAACGGCAGCAAACGGGGGGTAGCAAAGCAAAGGGGGGAAGGAGCAAAGCAAAGGGGGGAAGGGGAAGGGGCTGGGAGGCACTATGGACCTGTAAGAGCCCGGGATGTGATGGGGACCGGGCGTCTGAACAGCCCCGCGTGTGTCCAGGGTGACCTTGGGCCTTTCGATTGTGGCCCGGTGGCTGGAGGATCCCATCGATTTGGGCTTGACCCCGTGACCACCCGGCCCCGCTTGATGCCGAGGTGAGTTTGCCGGGTCTTCTCCGGTTCCCCAGGGCTCCCTAAACCTCCGAGCCCTCAGCAGGGATTTTTCTTCCCCACGGATTTGCCCAGCCACCCTGAGGCCTTTGGGAAACACTCTGCATCCGAGTTGTACCGCGGTGAGGAGACCCCCCATGTCCTGGCACCCACCTCCCTCAGCTCATTGGGGAGCTGCCACTTGCTGCTTTCCTTTGGCACCTCCTGACTCAAGGAGAAAAGAGTACAGGAGGAAATAAAAAAAAATATTAATAAAAAATAAAAAGAGCCACCCGACCTCTTCCAGCCTAAAAGTGCCTCCGAGCAGTTGTTCACCACCAGAATGATTTTTGCTTTTACAAACCCAAAGGAGCATCACCCAGCGCAGGAGAAGCAGAGACCTGCCGCTGGCCACAAGTCCCCCGCTGCATCTGTCCCCAGCTTCCCCTGATTCCGTGACACCATCCGAGCCATCCCGGGGTCCCCAAGGACCCCCGTGGGCAGCAGGTGCCGGGGGGCAGAGCTCAGCTGGAGCGCACCGACCTCTCCGAACGGGCAATCGAATCCCCGCCCCGGCAGAAGTCCCTGCATATTAATGGCACCGCGTTATCCAGCCATCTGTTCCCGCAGCCGGGAAAAGAGCAGTCCCTCTGGTCTCCTTTATTAACAGGTTTCCCCTGGAAAATGCAAACACAAACCCTCCCCTCTCCAAACCCTCCAGAGCTGCTTCGAGGCACCCGGGGAGGGGAGCTCACGGGTGTTTTAGTAAATCAAGAGCCGAGAACGCAAAGGTGGCGATTTCACGCTGCCCGTGGCGAGGAAGGGGGGTGAAGAGAGAGGGAGAGGCCTCTGCAAAGCTGAAGCCACGGATGAGATGGTTTCTGATCCTCCTGCTCTCGCCAAAGCCTCTCGCCATCGCCCTGCGAGGGAAGGGGGAAGCGGAGGGGGCTGCAGGGAGATCTGCCCGTGCCCCCGCTGTGCCCGACCCACCTCGGGGAGCCAGCTCCACCTCTCCTGTCCCCGCTCGCCCACCACCACCCTGGATGGAGGATGCTCAGCACGAAGCACAGAGCCCAGCCCTGGGGCTGCTTCAGCCCTGCCATGGTTGAACCTGCCCGTAAGGAGTGCCTGGGCCACCAGAGGGGCATCTCAGCCGGTGGCTGGATCCGCTGCGGAGAAGGTGAGTGGGAGCCAGCTCTGCCAGCCAGCAAGGAACTCGCTACACCTGCTGAGCCAAGCTTGAAGCCTCCGAAAGAGGATCAGCCAGACAAAGCCTGCTGTGAACCACCAGCCCCAGTAAAGAGAGGCTGAGCAGCAGTGATGGGGGGACACCAGCATCCCTGTGAGGTACCTCCAGTCCCCCTGGTTTTGCTCTTTTCCCAGAGCCGGGAAGGCAGCCAGCTTTGGCAAGGCAGAGGCTGCACCCAACTGTCTTCCTGTTGTTGTTTTCTCTGCTTCTCCTCCTAAATATCACCAAAATGCCAGCCATTGTCCCCAGGCTGTGGGGGTACCAGCCCTAGCCAAAGGCAAGCTGCTGCTGCCATCTCCCGGTTCCCACCGCCTGGAGCCCTTCCTGGGGTGAGATGGGGCTCAGGGGTGGCAGGTTTGTACCCCCACCCCAGAGAATCGGCCCTCAAGCAGAGCCAGGAAGGGAAACGTTTTCCCAGGAATGAGGGGGACATGTCTGCCAGCCTGCGGTCATCCCACCTGAAGCCCCCTGGGACGCTGAGGTTGATCAGGATGAAAGTCTCAAGCCATAACGCTCACCATTTGCTTTTCTCCTCGTTTTCTCCTCTCCCACACTTCACCGTGTTGCCCCAAGAGCACAGGAGTGGCAGGTGGGATCGAGTGACCCAACATCTGGCCATCTGGAGCATGTCTACTTATTACTCTTAATACTCATCTCTCCTCTGTATCTTGACATCTGGGCTCCAGAGTGGAGCAGACCTGCCTGAGGACGAGGCAGCTCTGTGCATATAAACGATGCTGTGATGGAACACCTCAGGTGCTTAGAGACCTTCAAGACAAAAGTCTGCTCAGGAAATGGGATGAAACTCAAGAGCTCTGAGCAGCTTTTTCACCTCCTCTCAGAGAGGGTCACAGCAGCCTGGCTACTCCCCTCCACGGGAGGTAGAAACCAAAGGCTGCATCGTGAGTCAGCGAGGTGGCCACGCCACAGCAGCTCCCAGGACAGAGGATGAAGGTCGTGCCTCTCGTTAGAGAGACAGCACCAGGAACCAATGTCCACAGCAAAGCGTCGGCTTATCTAAGTACACCCGGCTAATTCCTGCTTCTCCCAACGAGGGGATGTCCCGGTTCCCTTCCTCCTCTGGGAACCTGTTCAGAGAGAAGGGAAGGGGTGGGATGTCCCACACTTACCTCGGCAAACCATCTCCAGTCTTCACAGCAATTAAGTTATCCACCTCAGCAGGGTTCAGCCAGGGAGAGAGCACCTGTGGCCAAGCAGAAGACACCTACACAAGTTCATTTCTCTCTTTCATCTAACGTCCTCCTGGTCCTTCACCGCAGAAAGCCACAAGAAAGGTGTCTCAGTTCCCTTCCCAAATTGAGAGCGGATTTCCAGGCATGGGAAATGGCTGCAACTCCAACCACAAGGCATGGGAAGAACCCCAAAAACCACAGTGCAGGAAGGGAAGGGACACTGTTATCATTAACGGGGTTTGAAGGAGACCCTGAAGAATCTGAGTCAGCAGGTGCTGGGAAATAATCCTCTTCCCCCTCAGCTCCTCTTACCCGTCCTGTCCCCGAGTCCCTCCTGGTCTAACCAAAGCTTTCTCCTTGTCCATGCAATTCCCCCGAATCGCTGGATTTGGACTGCTGACACAGGAAAAAGACAGGATAACCTAAGCCACACTACGAACCTCAAGTTCTAAAAACACTCCAACCCTCAGAAATCTGCTCTATCTGCTGAATTTAAAAAAAGCAGGACCAGAACAAGTGCACATTATTTCCCTCCTGGCTGCAAGGCAAAGGTTTCCCTGCAGCCATCACCTCAGTCCCATGGTTGCCCTGGACCACCTGGGCACGCATGGCAGCGGTGCGGACCACTAGCTCCGGCAGATGGACACACCCCTTGATGTGAAATAGCCTGTGCTGCCCATTTCTGGACATCAGACTGCTGCCAGCACCCCTGCTCCACCCCAGCCTGCCACTGGCCTCCCATTTACTGCATCCAACACAACATCCAGCCACATTTCCCAGTCACTCCTGTATCCTCCGCTTCCAACATCCTCTCCCGCCCCGCTCCAACACCATCTTTAGGTCTTTAATCTTTAATTCTATTAATACCACCTAATAATTACTTTGTTCCCAGCCTGCTGAGTAACGACTGCCGACGCTTCATTACTATTCCTGCGAAGGAACCAAGCCGTAATACGTTGAATTTCTGCAGAGAGGAGTGACAAGAACTGCGCCGGCTTGTCCCCTCTCTGCCTACATCTTCCACAGGGCAGGGAAAGAGCCGAGCACTTTATTCTCAAGGCATCTTCAGTGTCAAAACTGTGGGATTCAATTCTGTATGAACTAGATTAAAATAAAAATAGCTCAAAAGACAGCTAGGATACAGTGGGAGAAAACAACCAGTGACCGAACACCTTTAGATCTCTTAAGAGAAGCTTCTACACGAGGTTTTCTCCCTCAAACCAGAGCTCCCCTCAGTTCCTCCAGAGGCACTGGGCTTTGGAGTTTCCTTCATCTAATCAAAATAAAAGTCTGTTCAACTTAGAATTCAACCTACGTGGATTAAAGCAATTCAAAGCGATAGGGTAAGCAGCCCACAGAGCACGGAGGAAGGGCGAATTAATAGCTTCCTTCATTAAAGCTTACCTTCAAAGAAGTCAGCAACAGAACTCGTCATCACCATTTTCTTGCAGATATTTATTTTTATATTCACAAGAGGATGAATGTAAAAAAAAAAATTTATGTAGATGCTAAATCAAGGCTTTTGTTCTTAACTAGAAAGAAGTCACCCTCAGCCTTTTAATTATTTTCTTAGAGCAGGAACTGATGTTTCAACCACTGTGCTCGTTTACTAACTTTTTTTAAATCAAATTACGTAAGCGATTAGGGCAACACAAGGTAAGAGAGGTAACGTCACCTCCTGAAAAAAAATAAAATAACACCACTTCTTGGATCACTTCACTTCGTTTTGCCTCTCTCAAACCTCTTCACCCCATCTTGATCTCGTTTCATCATACCCAGTTTCTCAGCTGCTGCGCCAAAGCCCGTGCCAAAACCCAAGTGGCAGCAGCAGAGCCGACAGCGATCAACTCACCCACCTTAAGAGACTATTTCATCGCTACAGACACCGATAACCTTCCGGAGACCTACAGCTTCTGCCTTCAAAAGACAAGCACGTCAGGACAATTCCAGATGGTACACTGAAAAAAATGAGGCTGTTTTATTGATGATTAGACTCAGCACTGGCAACAATCATTAAGCTCGTACAGACGGACTTCAATCAAAGCATGAGCTTTGAATCAGAAGTCGTAAAGTGACATGATGCCTTAATAAATTAAGGAAGTTGTTAATGCCTCTCCGTCATCAACTCTTCACTTGAAGTTCTTCGCAAACTCCTCTCCTTTCTTAATAGAAGCCTTCAGCTCAGACATGGCCTCAGCAACCATCTTCTGTTCAAAGGGGGAGATCTTGCCAATACCTAGGTTCTTCTCAATTCCATTTTTCTGAGGGAAAGAGGATTTAAGGATTAACCATTCATCAAATGACCTAGAGAGTAACTTAAACAGCTCTGATTAAGTATTATCCAGCTGAGATGGAGACACAGCCTGGCACCTCTGTCATCTCTAGTCTGCCAACCCTGGCGTGGCTCGGAAGTCTCTTATTACCTGCAGCAACTTCTACAGCCTTCACAAACTTCTCATTCACTGTTCACAAGTCTGAAACTTGAAGCTCCCCCATCAGCTCCTTCAAGAGGAGACTGGTATCAACTACTCCTTCGTGACTCTTCCTATCTTCAAACCTACTATTTGGCACGGGAATTTCTCTCCTCTGACATATGCCCTTCACTTGCCAATGGCCTGCAGTCTGAAACTGCTCCAGATGTACTCTAGGTTTTTGACATCTCATGCCTACATCCAAATCCTTCCCCCTTAATACCCTTCTACTTCCAGCCCATCAGCACCTAAAGCATTATGCACCACCCTTTGCATCCCAGCAGCCATAACAGGGTCACTGCATCCTTGTTTTCCAGTCCACCCACAGGGTAAGGGTGACAAAAGGAACGCTTCTTTCAGAGTTCAGTAGAGGTCTTGAAAGCAATCTATTAATCCTAATCCAGGCTGCAGTTCCCCATGTGCCTCAATTTCTGAGGGATTTGCCTGTAGCAGATCAAGCCAAGGAGACAGGATCGCTGACTCTGGTTAATCATATGAAAGCCCTTCATCAACAGGCACTGATTTGAGGCAAGCATGACCTCTTAAGATCAGATGAATCTCTGGTTACTCAGCGACCCGCAGTCTAAGAGCAGATAAAAGCAGCAGCATCCTTGTCAAGCACGAGATATATGCCTAAGCACAATGCCCGAATATTCAAGAACTCTTAAAGGTACACCCAGCTGTTAACTTCAGTGATACCCACTGTTAGACTAAACTGAAATCAAAACTAAACAAGTAGCTGCTCTTTATAAGCCCCATCATTTAAAGTACATACTCCCAGCAGCAGAGGTGTAGAGAAGTATGGGCTCTCCGTCTCTTCTGATCGAACAAAGGAACATTCAATAACCCCTTCCTTTCCGTTCATTGCATCCACCAGAGAGAAGACAAATCGAGCGCCAGCATAGGCCATAGACAAGGTGGCAGATCCTGTAAAAGTTAAACCACTTTTAGAACAGATCACATTGAAACTTGGCACTTTCTTTAGCATCAAAGGCTTCCACACTAATAAGGTTACAGAGCTGCAGTGTCACTGACTTCACCCTCACAGCCAGCTGGATAAAGCAGCAGCTTTTTGGCAGCTACATGCTACTTAGGTGACCAGATTTATAGGAAATAACAGCTTAGTTTGACAGAGAAGATTCTTTTTAAAGCCATAGATGGTGTAGGATCAGTTAGTGTTTAGTCTTACCTACATACTGAGCTGCTTCTAGTACCACAGTTCAGGCAGTCGCTGACATGGCAGAGCAGCTACGTTTGTAACCAGCAGTTCAGAATTCTGCACTGCAGTTGTAACTAAGATTAAACTGAAGAGGACTGCATCCATTCAGCTGGCCCACAAGCGTTACTTGGAAGCTGTAGTCAAGAACCAACCTGCTCCTGCTTTAGCTTTGACAACTTCAGTGCCAGCTTCTTGAATTCTCCCTGTGAGCTTTTCCAGCTGATCCTGAGGGAAGTCCACTTTTGGTGTGCACTAGATTGAAAAAAATAAGTTACTATCAAATAGCAAAACCCCTCCAGATTCAGTATAAGGCCATCCACACAATGCCTTCTATACCATTATAGTTGTTATCAACAGTTCTCAACCGGAAAATTTGCCACCCCAGCTCACAGACTGCGTGACACTAACCAGCTGCAAGTGTTCACCAAGGCTGCTGGTTATTGCACGGACTGTAACAGGAACCTATCCAGGCCCAGATTGCTCAAGAACAAACCACAGCTGGACAGCAAAACCAGGGCTTGCCATGGTTACTTGCTTCTGTGTAGTCCTTTGCACCAGACAGATGCCCTCCAAGCATGTAACAGGCCTTGGGAATTTCAAAAAGCCACCTTGTAAGTATTTGGGTCACTGTGGCATTATGGAAGCCAAGAGCCTTACGAAGGATCCAGTCTGCCAGCAGTATTTACCGAGCTACTGAACCTTCAGACACAGCTACACAAGTATGTTAAGTGCAGCTGCTGCTGTCCCAATTGACTGTCTAACAACAGCACCCTCTAAGCATTCAGCTGCTCCAAAGTCCTCATTGTGAAGGATCCTTTATTCCTCACTTAGAGCAAAGCTTTTTCCCTTTTCACAGACTCCTCCTTGGCCATCCCCTAGCCATATCCCCTCCTCCTTGGCCATCCCCTAGCCATCCCCCCACAAAGCTGCAGCCTGCTTTAGAATTGCATTTCATTCTGGCCCAGATGCAGGAAGTGAGCCTCCCTCCAACTACCAGCCATTACTGAAGCAGGCCTCCCCACACAGCTCGAGCTATGCCTCCTCAATTCAACGCTGCGTGTCAAAGTGGTGTTTCTAGTCCACCACAGCAAAATCAATTTCATTTTCCTGCTGAAGCAAGGTATTCACATCATGAAACGTCTGTCACAAAAAAATAAAAACCAAATAAAATAAAAACCAAAACAGATAGTGCCAAGAAATCTGAACACCCACACCACACCTCAGTTCTTATCCCAAACTCCTTTAGAGGGGAAAGGCTGGAACTATTTAAACCACCCAGAGTTTACATTTAGCTCTATGCCTTCCAGTATCTTGTAGCTCATGTCAGAACAAAAGCAGTTGTAAGAGCAGGGAAGACTGCTGTATTTTTACATCTTACATGCCATCACAAAGACACTTTACATCAACTCTTAACGTATTGATGAGGAATATGATATAGTGTAACACCTGACACATGGCAGTTACTGCGACTTACCTGAGAGATCAGAGGGATGATAGTCTTCCCAGCATGGCCACCAATAACCGGAACATTCACTCGAGCTGGATCCAAGCCCTAAGAGAAACATGAAACCTTCCAGTTTCTGAAGCACATGGACAAGAAACACATTTAAAAACAGCCTGCTTCATTTTCCGCTCAGGGTTTTTGGACACATCTATAACCCAAATGCTACACAGGGCAGGAGTTTCAGAGGCAGCTACACTCCAGGGACAAAGTCAGATCTAGAGGTTACTCTGATAACTTCAGACAGTCACAGGATATTAGTAATGAAAGTTCAGATAAATAGCTGCACAAGTACAAATTCTGCCAGGGCTATTAAGAGCAGTAACCTGTTACACCTCCTGATACTTTGCAGAATATCCTGTAACATGCAGCACAGATAGTTTGACTTGCAAATACACACTACAATTCAACCCTCTCCTCTGGTTGCACCAGCAGAGTTGAAAATGCCAACGGAATTAAAGCGAACGCGTAGCTCGCTCACAGGTGACAGCTATGAAAAGGAAAGGTCAAAGTCTCTTGAACCACATTTTGCAAGAAACCCTATACCCAGGCTCCTCTAGAGAATGGAAACAGGGAATCTTTGCCTTCATCTCTAGCTCCACAGAAATCTGAGCTCTTTTGGCTCTGCGCAGTGATTTTAAAAGCATTTTTAATAGTTCTGATGGCCAAAGCACACCATATCCCTCCCACAGCATCTGCTATTATGACCTACCTTTAGTTCAGCCACAAAAGTATTTGCTCTGACAATGTCCAGTGTTGTAACGCCAAAGATTCTGTTGGGATTATACACACCATGCTTCTTGAAGACTTCTGAAGTTATTGGGATGGTTGAATTCACCTATAAGCAAGAACAGACAAGCATTCATTAAAACCAGTGTTACAACAAAGTCAATGCATGAACTGAACAGGCCAGTAAACAACCCGAAGCATACTTTCAACTTGAAGATAACTGTAGCCAATTACTTTAATTCCTTAATTGAAGAGCAATTTACAGTTGAGCTGGAATAAAGATCTTCCATTTTAAGTAACCATTAAGACAACAAATTTGTTCATTCACATTATAAAGGCTCCTTCCTTAGTGAGCTAAGACTTCTACTCAGGCTAATACACCAGCATGTATTATAACAATAATTTTAATAATAACACAGACATTGAGATATTAAGCACTTTTATATACAAGTTTCCTCTGACTTAAATATAACCCAAGAAAAAGGGGTTAGTAGCACAAGGCTTTTAGTTCTATTCTACAAATATCCTTCAGACCTTAAAGATACCGGTCAAAACTAAAAGCAACTCACAGATTTCTCTAGTGTTCTCAGGCTGGATTTTTTTTATTCCTCTACATTGTCAAGGTCTTCAGAAAATGCTTACCGGGTTAGAAATAATACAGATCATGGCTTCTGGACAGTGCTTTGCGCAGGCAGATGTCAAAGTAGCAACAATGCTAGCATTGGTGTTGAACAGGTCATCACGGGTCATACCTAAAACATATCCAGTACAATATTTTAAGTTACCCATAGTCTACTCATTAACAGGCAAGCAACTCAATAAAAAACAATATTCTGCTCTGGACAGTGATATATCAACTTTAGCTTCTAGTTTCATAGGATCAGAGACTCTTGGAGCTGCAGAAATGAATTGGCTGCAAAGGTAACTCCTCTCTAATAAAAGATTACTGCCCTTTCAGATAGATCAGCCCTTTTCAGGAGCCACCAGCCCAGCTGTCAACTGTCTAAATGTATTTCACTTAGGCAGCCTGAAGCACAGTGTGACCACGCTGACCCACACCAGTATGACCAGTGGTGCTCAGAGCAGCATAACTGCTCCTAAGATGAATCCTACTCCCTCTCTGAAGTCACCTCCACAGGTACAGTGTGAACACCAACTGCTCTGTGCAAAATATTGCTAGTGCCCACCTCTCATTTCTGTTGAGGTAATGACTTTAGCCATGAAAAATGAAGAATTAGGAAGAGCTAGGCATTAAAGTCTAGAATTTCGATACATTCCGAAAAGGATATTGAAAAACAGAGTAAAAATGGAGCAGGTCAGAGACATTCCAGGAAGGATTAAGGCCATTCATTCAGAGAGACTCTGAGAAGTTATCATACAATTAACGCAAAACAAGCAGATTATTTGTATTCTGCTGAGAAATGAAACAAAGAACCATTTTTTTAACTAGAGCATTGCTCTGGGCAAGAAACATTAAGGGAGATTAGGGATCAGTTGAATGAAAAGTCTTTGCACCTCACCCTTACACAGGAACTCCAGAAATCAATTCTGCCCATTTTACAAGGGACAATTTAAGGCAGAGACTAAAGGAGGTACCTGATATCACAAGCTTTAGGTCAGTGTCATTAACAGACCACTTACATCCCAGGCCAACACTACCATAAAGCACAGTACTGCAGAGATACACTCAATGAGGCCCTGGGGCTTTTTAACAAAGAACATACCTGGTTTTCTAGGGACTCCCGCAGGAATAACTACAACATCACAGCCCTTCAGACATTCTGGCAACTGCTCAGGTCCCATGAAGCCTGAAATGGAAGACATTCAGACATCATGTTTTTGCCAGTTATTAAATATTTGACACTTTGAAACACAAAATTACACCTAGAGTTGCCCAATTCCTTTTTAAAATGTAGCCTTCAATTCAGACTTATGCTGAAAAGCAAAGAAATACCGTTATGGATGGACCCTATTGGATGTTTTTCCCATGTTTCAAAACTTAAAGAATAAGAGTGGCAGAAATCTCACATTCATCTGTTTGGAAAACCCTCAGTTCCTCCTGTTATGTATATTTATCGTCCAAAACCCCTAGCTCAGCACTACAGTCAGTGCCCCCAAAAAATAGCACAAAGACACATTCAAGTAAAATGTAACCTTTTAGTGATCCTCAAATAAAACAAAGATCGGCAGATTAAGTTTTCTTTGATTTCATCAGAACTTGACAGCTGTCACTTCAGAAAAGCAGCACACAGAATCCGTGTAAATACCCAGGAGGTGTTAAGTCTATTTGTAGTCAAACTTTTAAATTCAACGCTCAAGCTTTTTTCCAAGATAATTTTACTGACTGTTTCCTGCCAGTTATTAAGAATTCCTCTTCAATAGTCCAACGACAGACCATTCTCATCTCCATACATATGAATTTAACCAGCTAAACCCTATTTAGTCACGGGCTGCTTGAGAAAAAGCTACTTAAATTGATACTGGGCTTCAGAATTATGTGAAGGTTCCCCTTTACAAGCACAGCAACGGGCATCTCCATGTGTCACAGACACCTGAGGGGACCCCTTCAGAGCACAGATGGTTTCCAGTGGCTCACAGTACCTTTAACATTGGCTCTTGTCTCGATGTGGCTGAGGTCAGCTGCCACGCCTGGAGTGTGAGCGATATCGTAAAGGCTGAGCCTGCTCACCAGCGGGCTGTTCTTCAGGAGAAGGGAGAGGGGTTGGCCAATGCCTCCCGAGGCCCCTAGCACTGCTACCTTGGCATTGTTCTGAGGAAAGAAGAGGACAAACACATGGTAGAGATATTTTGGTAGTTACTGCAGCGGTGACCTTGGGGGTTTCGCCACGCTTTCTTTACTTTTAGTTCTATTTCTCAATTTTTTAGCAAGCACTACGCAAACGTGATTGCCCCAGCACACACAAAGCAATCATCACGACAGCCTCCCAAAGATCTTTGAGGTTTATTGGTAGGACAAGTTAGAGGAAAATGTTCTTTTGCAATCTCAAGCTGAAGAAGGAGGCAAGGCCAGGCAAAGAAACCAGAAGTATCATCTTTCTTCAGCTGGAAATGTCTGCCCGAGACTAATATCTGCTACCCTGGGGGCCTAGATATGACTGAGGACACAATCCATTGTGTAGTTTTTCTAGTTTTCGTTGCCAGTATCAAAACAATATGCATTCCCATTTGGCAAATCAATAAATTTAATGGACTACAATAAACATAATAACTATTGTATATACACAAAGAAAATGTAAATGCCCCAAATAAATTCAAAATAGTGTCTGCAACTACCTCAAGATTGACCCCTAAGAACATTAAAAGACTATAATTTCCAGCTTTGATCAAGTGGGGCTGAGAAGTAAGTAAAATCAACTCTCCATTGTGGCCCTAGTGAACTAATTTTACTCTAACGTGCTCCCTGGAAGAAAGTTATTTCTCTTGAAAATGCTCGTGCTCCTGTTTGAAGAGAAAGTGTCACTAGATAAGAGAAAAGCTATTTTTAAAATCAGAACAATCTTAAAATGCAACACCCTGCCAATACGATGGAGAACCAGAGGCGACTGCAGAGATGTAACATGGTAATGCAATCACCGCTGATAAGGACGTTCTCTATCACACTGTCTTACCAGATAAAGCCAGAACAGCTCCAAGTCTCTGCATGAACAGCTTAATCATTGTGCTATCACAAGAAATGAACTACCCAGGAGCTAGATCAGCCTAACCTCAGCTCAGTTTTCTTGCTATGGCAACAAATGTAATTTAACATAAGAGTCTCCCAGGGGAAGCAATGTCTAGCGCTAGTCACTGCCATACCCTGTATTTATGACTGAGCTGATACCATGCAGTCAGAATCTTACTGCTAATAAATTTAATTTCTATAAAAATCATTACACAAACATCTCTTGTAAAGCATATCTTTATAGCTACTATAATCACTCTGTCCTATGCCGCTGGGAACTATTTAGGTTAGAAGATAGCAGTGGGTCTCCACCTACCCACCACGTAGCAGCCATCCCCTCCTGGTATCAAAAGGAAGGACTTCAGCATATTAAGGATTATCGTTAAACCCCCCCAAGGGCAAGCCTCTAATTCAGCCTCTAATTCTCAATACGTTTTGAAAGCAGGAATGTATTTCAGTCGAGGAAGGAAGCAGCAACACAACACTGTGCATCACCCCTGACATACCATCAGAACACAGAAGCTCAATTAGCATTAACTGACATGGCCACCCAGGTAACTCCGGCCTGGAGAGGGCCTCAGGGCCAAGAGCCACACAGGGATGCCGAGAAGCAGCAGGGATATCACAGAATGTTGGAAGGGACCTTAAAGATCATTGAGTTCCAACCCCCCTGCCCTGGGCAGGGACACCTCCCACCAGAGCAGGTTG
>JAOQGH010000006.1:10297463-10308515 GCA_025769975.1 Gallinago jamesoni | reverse complement strand
CCTCCAGGGATGGGGCAGTCACAGCTTCTCTGGGCAACCTGTTCCAGTGTCTCACCACCCTCACAGCAAAGAATTTCCTTCTGGTCTCTAATCTAAATCTCCCCTCTTCCCATTTAAAACCGTTACCCCTTGTCCTGCCATTACACTTCCTGACAAAGAGTCCCTCGCCAGCTCTCCTGAAGGCTCCCTTCAGATACTGGCAGGATGTCCCGCCGGGCAGAGACACAACCTCCCCGCAGAACCGACATCCCCTCACATCCTGCTCCTCAGCTTCCTCACCGCCCTCAGCCCCCGCTAATGCCGCCGGCGGGGCCCGATCGACCCTCCTCACCACGGGAGGGCCCGGACTGGTCCCCGACCCGCAGGGTGTGCGGGAGCCGGGCCTGCCGCCGGCGGGGCGTACCTGGGCGGTGGTGGCGAGGCCGCGGCTGAGGGCGGCGGCGGGACGGGCCAGACGGGACAGCATGGCGGGGCGGCGGCGGTGACTCCAACGACCTCCAGGGCGCGGCGCCTGCGCGGGAACTGCCCCCCAACTCTCGCGAGATTCCCCCCTCCCACTCCTCCCCCGTCGAGGGAGGAATCTCGCGAGATTTCGCTCTGACGTCACCCCCCTAACGACCACCGGGCGTCCCTCCCTAGCAACTAGGCGGGCGGGCTGTGGCGGCGGGTGGCGACGCTCGCCGGTGGTGGCGGGATGGCGGGGTTGGAGCTCTGCGAGCCCCGACACCTCTACAATATCCTAAACCAGCACCGGCGGTATCCTCGGCTGGCGGAGCCCCACTACCTGTGCCTGCTGGGTGAGCCCGTGGGCACGGCCTGCGGCTTGCCCCCTGGCCTGGGCCGACAGCCTGGGGGAGATGGGTTCTGGGGACTCTGACCTACAGGGAAGAGCACACATCACTTCTTGTAGTTGCTGGAGCCTTGCTGTTGGGGACTTTCTCCCTTCCCAGTTACAGGCTTTCATTCTGTACGCTCAGCAGAAATCGGTGGCACTAAATATGGGTGGCCTCTCGTGGTACTTAGCCCAACAGCAGAGTGTGAATGAGGAAGATTTCTGCCTACTGCTGTCTTTTCACTTGCATTTGGCATCCAGCTTCCTTCTCTGACCTGCTCCGAGAGGTTTTAGAGGTGGACAGAGTGTCTTGACCATTGCGCAGATTGCTGATAAGCATTTGCATCTTGCATAGTGCCACTACCGAGGAAAAGGTGCCCGGTACTGCAGTATTGTTAAATGTTGTTAAATTATTGTTAAATAACCAGGGAGTGTCCTGGTTTCAGCTTGGAAAGAGCTAATTTTCTTTCCAGTGATTGCTGCAAAAGGAATGCCAATAATGTCTGTTGTTTTAGTTGTTGCTAGGCAATGTTTATACTTTTGAAGGACTCTTCAGCTTCCCATAGAAGCTGAGAAGGAGCCTAGACAGAACGACAGGATGGCCACTGGAATATTCCATACCATAGGCATCATGCTCAGTATATAAACAGAATTTTGCTGGGGGGCTGTAATCCATGATCGCTGCTTGGTAAGGTACCAATTCACCAGGTGGTGAGAGTGACTTTTGTCATTATTATTACTGTTATCTTCCTTTTCTGTTGTTGTTCTATTAAACTATCTTTATCTTAACCCATGAGGGTTTTTTCTTTCCCTCTCCCCTCCTTTTCTTCCTCTTCTCCCTGCCCTTTCGGGGGGATTCCCTCCATTTCTCCCTCTTCTCCTTGCCTGTCAGGAGGGAAGGGGGAGAACTCAGTGAGCAGCTGCATTGTCCTGGCTGCCAGCTGGAGTTAAACTATGACAGGGAGTCAGCCAGTTTGGGAGTGGGGCTGGGATCTCTCCCGTGCCCCTTTCCCCATCTCTAGGGCAGCACAGAGGTAGAGATGCTGGACACCAGGAGCTCAGATCGTCCCAGTGAGTGGGACCAGGCTGTGCCACAGGGCAGAGCAGAACTGAGCTCAAGATTGGCGCTGTGGATGCTGCGGTATCACACTGGGGTCAGGAATAAAGCTGCTGGCATCACTTCATGTTACACATAGACTCACATCAGTATGGGAATTCCTTATATCCACATCAGAAAGTTTCAGTTTTTAAAAAAATTAATCCCTTTCTCTGATTGGTGTCAGTGCCTGAATTCCCACTGACTGGATTGTGAATTACCTTTAAAGCATCAAATAAGCCAATTGCTGTGTCTTGGTTGTTTTTTTCAGATGTCCGTACTCAGCGCGAATACGATGAGAGCCATATTATTACAGCACGCAGGATTGAGCAGGTGAGGGGATTACCGTGTGTGGAAGCCATCCCTGGATTTAGCAATTAGCAGGAAGGCCAAATTGGCTTAAAACCCACGGGAATTGTCCCAGCCTCCCCTGCTTATTCCAGCCATGTTCCATTTCTGCCACTGGGGGGATGTATTCTGTCACAAAGCAAGGGTGGCTTCAGTAGCCCGAAGGACTGGCACGTAGGAGCTGTGTATCAGGAAAAATATTGCACAAGAACGAACATGTTGTAGCCTTGTCTCACAAAGGATAGTGCTGGCATCTTTCCTGCTGTGGCTGATGAAGCAATCTGGTGTAGTTTGCATCATTTCTGAATTCTAACCGGGTCTTTCAGCGTCAAGTACAGACGTAGCCCCAGACCCACCCAGTAGCTGTAGATTAATAACTTGCAAGATGTTGGTAGCATTGATGCCACGAGAAAAGTTAGGAGCTGTGCTCCTGATAGAATTCCTCTGTGATTTTTGGTAGAGTCCTACAGGGGAGTATCTGGTACCGGACTCAGAGGAGCTGGGGTGTGTCAGATACTGTGTGGTGTATGACTGCGAGACCAGCTCTCTGGATTGCCGTGACTATGAGGAAGAGAAGAAAGAAAAAGGTACCCAGGACCCATGTCAGTGAAGACCTCACTGCCAGATAGATATTCTTCCCTTTCCTCATTTAATTTTATGACCTTATTGGAAGAGATGCAAATTTACCCAGTTTTATTTGAAAAAACAACATCTGTGCCATGCCTCTGTTTTTTTTCACTGTGTTGCATAGGTTGTTAGGCTTCAAAAATCCAGATTTTCTTTCAAAGCAGACCAGGTTTTCTATCTGTGGACCGATCCCTCTGAAGCTCCATGTTGCATGCGGGAAGTGGGTTCTTCTATTTTTCACATTTCACTGAGATTGGGCCTGTTCAACGATTGCCTTTTAGGGAGCAGTGCTTCTTCAGAGGTTGAAGACACTGACTCAAGTTCCACATGTTCACAGAGTGAGTACTTCCTTCCTTAAGAGTTACAAAAGGCTTTCACATTCTCATATTTAAAAAGACTTTAATGGGGGTGATGATTTGATGGAGTTCAGTGAGAAATCTCAAGAGCTGGAAACTTTTCCATGTAATTGTTCGGTTTTCCTTGAACCATGGAAATGTTTAACTTTCACGCATCCTTTGGCAAGGAGCTGTGCCATATGCAGAACCACTTCTGTATGTTTGTTGGGCTCCTATTAGGTTTATAAAGGCTACTATAGTTTTAGCAAAGATTTATGTTACTTTTTTAAGAAAAATCTGGGAGTGTTAAGGGAAGTGAATAAAACAAGCACGTTCATAAACACTCAGCGATGAGAATGTAGCAAGGGGAAGTGTGAAGGATCAGAAGTGGGTTTCTGTTGTGCTGATCTATTTCTAAACCAGGCATAACTAGAGGCAGGAGGGATGGATCTCTTGGGAGAAGGAGGGGGAGCAGCCATCTCGTGTAATTTGCTTCACTGAGGGGAGTGTTTAAAACCCTTGTGAAGAATTTATTCAAGATACCTTTTTCTTTCCCCCTTTGCCTAAAGCAGACTTAAAAAAAAAAAAAAGGGCCTCCATAAAACTAAGATTATTAGATTAAAATTAATAATACTTGCCTATTCCCAAAGAATAATGGGGAAGAAAAAAAACAACTTTATCTTGACCTACAAAAGAAACCAGGAGAGAAATAAAAGATCAGGACAAGAGATGAAAAGCAGGGTGCCTTGTTACTGACCTGCAGCAACAGTTAAAGAATGTCTAGCTTTTAACAATACTTTCTACAGACCCTTAGATGAAATGAAAAGGAGTTTTCTGTCGGTGTCAGTTGTCCAGATGTAACCCCCAGTGCTGTTGGGGGTACTCTAAACCTGCCCTGGCAAATTCCTTTCTGATCTCATTAGATGCTGAGGAAGGAACTGCCATCCAATACGCCAGAAGCTTAGAGCAGTTCACCCGCCATCCCGTGCTGGTCCTGAAGGGAGGATACAAGTATTTTTCAGCTTGCTATCATTTTCTGAGGACTCAGAAGATATTGTGGATGCCTCAGGTGAGACGAGAGTAATTTGTAAGTAGAAAACATTAGCATTCATATTCAGCTGATGATGGCTAATGAATTCAAGGTAAATGGTGTTGTAAATCTGCTATCAGAGTATTTTCAAACAAAGGAATTAAAATGTGATTTGAATTACTGTGCTTTCCCCGAGTCTCACTACTAATTCTTTTACAGCCACACTTTGCCTTTTTATCCTTCCTCTATTGCGTGAAAGGAAGCTCATGAAAACAACCTGGGAAGGTTTCTCTGATAACCCCAAAACTGGCCTACTGGAGAGTACAGATAACTAAACAAACAGTAGCAAATGATGAAAAGGAGCAGGTTCCTCTCTGACACATGGTTATCTGGGATGTTGCACAGTAAATGTTTTCAGACAGAAGTACAATTCCTTTCAAGCACCATGTTCCACTGTCTATAAAGCTTTTCATTGGGAAAGATCACAAAGTGAGTGCTGCTGCATTGTTTCAACAGGCCCAGAAAGAAAACAGGCATCCATTGGAACACTGGTATCCTAATCATTTGGTTTCACCTACAAACAATGATCTATTTAGCTTATGAGAAACAATTACCCTTGTTTCACATCTAGGACAGGACCTGAGGCAGGGCAGATTTAGAGGGTACCGGACAGCACAGAGCATCTCATGACAACATATCTTTTGCTTCTCTTGTACTTCTTCCCTTCTAGTTCACATGAAATAGCCCAAGAGGGTTATTACTGTGAGGGTGGTGACACTGGCCCAGGTTGCCCAGAGAAGCTGTGGCTGCCCCATCCCTGGAGGGGTTCAAGCGCAGGCTGGACGGGGCTTTGAGCAACCTGCTCTGGTGGGAGGTGTCCCTGCCCAGGGCAGGGGGTTGGAACTCAATGATCTTTAAGGTCTCTTCCAACCCAAACCACTCTATGATTCTAAGACACAATGCTAACCTGTGGGATGCTACAGCACAAGAGAAAAAATCAGTTCACTTAGTGCTGCTTCGTGATGGGTAGCAAACTGCAGAACTTCCCCATCAGATTCAGTTGGACATGGAGTACCTCCTTGCCTCTCAGTTTAAGCTGTCCTTCTCTGTTGCTTTATATTTTAAGGCTGCTGCTTCGTTCTGCTGTAGCATTAGCCAAGTGTCAGGTAGGGATGTAGAGGCACTGTCGACCACTCGTCTATTTTTATTCATGCTGCAGACAGCGGAAGCAGCTGCAGACCTCCATTGTGCCACTACAGGCCACCTGCAGCTCTGCAGGTGGCAGATGATTTCATTTAGCCCTGCAAACAGTAACTGGGGAGAACATCAAATGCATCTGTTGTGCTGCACTCCCTCCAGACAATGTAAAGAATATATGCTGCCTCCTGTTTAGTTAGGATTTGTGTCAAGTAATGCCACGATGACAGCACTGCTGTTAATTATTACCAGTAAATCTAGCAAGGACTTCAATATACAGAAAGTCCAGGTGATTAAATGAATCATCACACTAGAATGTGTCATGGGCTGTTCACTAATTGTGCGTTCAATTCTTCACACGACTTCTGTTTAAGAACTTACCAAGCTAATAGGAGCAGATACACTCTCTAAACCCAGTTTATGGTTTCTCTCTGGCAGGAACTGGAAAACTTCCAGCCATACCCTGTAGAAATACTGCCTGCAAAGTTGTATATGGGGAATTTCAAGCAGGCCTGTGATCAACAGATTCAGAAAGATCTGAAGATCAAAGCACAAGTCAACATCTCTGAACAGCATGCCACACTGTAAGTTAAATAGCTCAAGGTGTACCCTCACCAATGTCTGTGCCTGTGAAAAAAATGAGGTGGCACAGCACCAGAGCCCAGTCTCAGAGGAATCAGTGCCTGTGAGCTTCCAAAGAAACCCCTGGTTGGAGGAAAACTCTGCAGATTTGAGTGCAAATTCATGCTCATTTTTCTGATCTCCAGTTAGCACAGGAGCAACGCAGTGCTGCAGCCCTCTACCATGACATGTGCAGATTGGGTGAGAGGAAGATTAGGACTTTATCACATACCATCATCCTTTGGGAAGAACCTACATCTCTGAATAGCTTTCAGAGCAAAATCTTACAAACATATCAATGTAAAAACTAAATCGCTGATGTTTCATATTGTTCCTTACCCACATCTGCCCACGAGCATTGTGCTCGGTCTGGAAATGCCATTTCACGCAGTGAAAAATCCAGTGCCATTTCTCAAGCTGGTGGCCAAAACAAAGTAAATTACAAATCCAGTTACCTACCCCAGCAGATATTTCTCACAGTTTTGGCTCCACAAGAAAATATTCAAATGTCTCTACACCGTGGATGGTCTTCCCATGCCCTCTGCGTGACCTGCTTTCACATTTCAGAAATTCCTCACGGACGTTTTTCTCTATTCATTCTCTGAGTTGAGTTCTCTGAGCTTGTGAAAAGAGGAGGAAGCTGTCATAGAAAACCTCATGAAGTGAATTGGGGGGCTACGTTCACTAAACTGCCAACGTGCATGCTGTGAGGTCACTCTTGCTTTCAGTTCATCTGTTTTCATTTGGCTCTTGGATAAAGGAAGCTGTAGGTTAAGTTAAGACACCAATGCTGATTCCACGTGGAATGGAAAATCAGTAATTAAACTGGTTCTGTATTACAAGCACCTCAGTGTCTACCATAACAAATCCCTTATCATAATGTTAATGATGAGGATGATGAAAAACTCACACATATAACAGCAAACAAAATTATCAGCTCGCCTCCAAGAAACACATTTTTTCAGAGCTGCTTCTCTGGTCCATGTCACGCTGTCTGCTCTTTTTCCAGGTTTCCAGAAGGCGGCAAATACCTCCATGTATCTGTTCCAGATTCGCTCGAAGCAGATCTTTTTTCTGCCTTCAGCAACATTTGTCATTTCATAGGTGAGTTCCTAAACTGGAATTCCTGAGATCTTGCTCACTCTAGGATATTAGATGGGAGTGACTGCAATTCACTCCAACAGGAAGCTCAGGCAGGAGGGTCGTAATCTTTAAAGATCAGGGTACTCCCAAGCAAGCTCACACCCTAATGGATACCAGAGCTGCCATGCTGATGGCCTGATGAACAGAGAGCAGATTTTCCATGGCATTTGCCTCTGATGATCCTACTCACTTTAAAGAATACCTTGCCTTCTGATAATAGTGAGCTTTGTGCTAGATCTGAGAAAGCTTTGTCGTAGGATGTCCTTCAGGGCTTCATAGGATTCCCTCCTATTCCCTTGCTCTTAAATTTTCTTAATTTATGTCTTTATTTTATTTTCTTATAAATAAATGTTCTTAAATTGAAAGCCCTTTGACTCTTACCAGCCCAAATCTTCAACCACCAGAGCTGTATTTGAACAAGAGTGTGACACACACTGGAGAACTTACCACAAGACACTGCTAACCTTGGTGATTTGCAGTGCAGACCCACCGTAGGGCTTGGGAAGACTTTCAGGTTGGACGGCATGAACCTACCTTCAGCTCATTACATCAGAGAGGGCAAGAAAAAACATACTCTCCAGCTCAGTGCCTGCAGCAGCACAGCAGGCTTAGCTCCTGCAGCTCCATCCTGTGATGGTGCCCAACCGCGTTGTTATCTTTTATCACACTTATGAAATAACACCTGCCACAGACCAAGGCCCTGCTGAGCTGAGTGTTGTACAGGCCCAGAAGCAAAAAACCCAACCCTGTCCCCACGGACCTTATCATCCAAGTACAAAATAAGAAATGACAACTGAACATGAACAAAGAAACAAGGAAACAAAATTTGAGGCTATAATTTTCTAGTCCTGAGCCAAATGTCATGACTTGCATGCATTGAAACCCAAATATCAAAATCCACTTACTTGACTTTAATTTTGCCCCAGTTTGGTTTTGTGTTTGTTTTGTTTTTTTTTTCCCCAACTAGTATTTCAGAAGAAAGTGTCTTTCCCACATCAGTTAGTGAAATTTCCAAAACAGACTACAAGAGTTTATTAGCTGTAGCTCTTGTGGAAGTGTATGTTGTTTACTTGATAGTCTAACTGTTTACTTGACAGTGTAGAGTAGATGACTTAAACTGGAACGGTTATGGGTGAACACAAGACTAAAGCTCTCCACATACACTCAGAGGAGTGTGTGTGTCCTCATGCCAGGTGTATGTTGGAGTGAAGCCATTTCTACTCAGGTCTTAAAACAAAACTAGTATCTCATGATAGAAATAAGTCAGAAAACGCTGGTTTAGAGCTTCAAGAAAAAAAAACCACAAAACCCCACAGTCTCTTGACAGCTTTGCCCTATGGATTCTAGAGTTCAGCTGCTGATATTCCAAAAGCATGTCATGCTATCTTCTCTGGAGAGAGAGGAAAAGAATTCAAAAGGTTATTAATAAAATATGCAACCTTTCAGGCATAGATAGCAGAGTTGATGTGGTCAGGAGTGAGTGAGGGCATCCTGAGAAAGCCAAGCAGGCTTGGCTTTTGTAGAAAATGACTTTGCTGATCTTAGCAATTTTCACTGCAAAGTATCCATCATTAAAAGATCATAAAATCAGCGCTGTAGCTCGCATGATCACGCTTCCTGCTGGTTATCCCCACAGAGGGGTAAGGGACTTGAAGTCTAAGTCCCTCCCAGTTTGACAGCTGATTTCTCCTGCTTCAGTGGCAAACACCTTTAAACCTTTCCGGGAGGAGTTGGAGTAGCTGATGTGATTTTGAGCACAGCTGATTGGTCATGGTAGGCCACTTTTCTTCATTATCTGATGTAAAGGTGACACTGATCTGTAGTGAAGCATTGACTGGTCGTTGTCACTTGGTTCTGCTCTTCAAAGCCACGTTTTAACTCAGTGCATTTTTAAGAAAGGCAAACACTTACAGAAACGAGAGCTGGCAGTGCCCATCTGCTGCTGTCAGGGTTCATGAGGGCTCCTGTCACTCAGGCTGCCAGCCTGTCAGCTGTCACCGAAGTAGTGCTTGGCTGTACAACTGGAAGCTTGATTTCCCAAATCACTAATTTGTGATTGGCATTTCTTTACTCAGATGCTCAGCTGGATCACGGAGCAGTGCTGGTGTTCTCCAGCCTAGGGATAAGCCGGAGCAGCACAGTAACCATCGCCTATCTTATGCATTCCTGCCAGTTTTCCCTGAAGGTACATCACTGACTTATTTTCTACCAATACTGGCTGGGTCTGCAATTTATTCCTGTTTCTGAAGCCTCGTTACTGTAGTAATGAGAAAGACATTATCTGTGCTTTCATCCACCTGATGAAGTAACAGATTCCATCATATCAGCTTGCAGCTTCTTTATGCTGTTAAGGAGGTGGCCTAGGTGTGATGTTGGATCTTTGAGTCCTTTCCCTGGCACCTGCCATATTCTTGTATTTCGCCCCTTAAATACAGGGCTATAAAAATAAAGCTGTGGTTACAGATCTTAGCATTTCTGCTCCCCTGGGTCTGAGAAAGAAAGTATCTGGAAGCTACTGGAGTTAATCCCATCTCTTAATACCATGGGGTTACAGGGAAATTCAGAACCCAGTGCCTGCAGGGCTCTGATTTACTGCTGGGCTCAGCAGCACTGGCTTCTTCCAAAATCCTATTTTATTTCTCCAGAAGCAATCTCCTGCCACAGGTGGTACTGTAGAGAAGTCTGGAATGGGATAATGACAGCCCAGGAGGGATGTACAGGCTAAATGGCCAGTACCCTTTGTTCCATAGCTCTGAATAAAGAAAAATAATGACCAATGGCTGAGAACGACCTGGCTGTGCAACAGCCTGGTGGCTTCTCTCCAGGTGCCAGGCCCTTTTTCCCTCTGCATACAGGGCCTGGGCATGGTGCTGCTGTAGCCACCATCTCCTGGTGGTGCCTCCTTAGCCCAGAGCGGGCTAGTTCCCATGGGAACTGAAAGGCATCTCCTTAAAAACCCCTTCCTTGTTTGGAAAGTGTTTCCTCCCTTGGGAGCCTGAATGGATCAATCCAAGCTTTGCTGAAGCTGGGCCTAATCATTTAATTGATTTTGTGCAAACATCTGCAACATAAGAGGAAATCTTTTCCCCTCGCTGTGTGCCAAAGGGTAATTTGAGGCTGCGTGTGCCAACGGGGCTGCAGACACTATTTCATCTCTGCTACTAATGCTGGGTGCCATTGCTCCTGCACACTGATAACCATTTCCTTGCACGCTAAATTACTGGAGGTGCTTCCAACGGCCGTGCAAAAGTCAAATTTCTTCCCTTCTTCCCTTGCAATTTCTCTCAGTTGGTATCAACAGGTTGGCTCAGCATTTTGCCACATGCCAAAATAAAAAGAAGAAGAAAAGGTTGACTGGGCAGTGGTGTGCCGTGGCTGGCCTGGGACGGTGCTTACCCACTGTTGGCTAGGCAAAGCTTTCCTGGGGGGATTACCCTGGCAGCCAAGTTTGTTTCTTGCAGCCAAAAGCAGTGCAACAGATTCCCTTGTGATCCTTCACCCAATCCAGGCAAAGATCTTTGAAAGTTTTGAAATACGTGGATAATGGGGGGGAAAAAAGAAAGAAAAAAAAAAGCATATTCAGGCCATGTGGCCCCTGATTCTATAAGTAATCAATATGTGAGTAGATCTATTGAGTTCAGGGGAACTAGAGACACCCACACTGTGGGCCCAGAAGAGTAAATATTGAAAGATCAGCCCTGGAGCCTGCAGAATCACTGAGATTAGCAAAACAAACCAATGGAGCACTATCTTCTAACCTTTGGTCTCATTACACTTAAGCAATGCTCCAAGTGTAGGGGGAAGTCTCTTTTTAAAGCAGAAC
>JAOQGH010000006.1:10275739-10289401 GCA_025769975.1 Gallinago jamesoni | reverse complement strand
CTCTGGGTATACCCCCTCTGGCGGGGGGGTTGGACTAGATGATCTCCAGAGGTCCCTTCCAAGCCCATATGATTCTATGATTCTCTGCAAGGCTGGGGAGCTGGACCCATTGCGTAGCTCTGCGCTTCCCGAGGGAGCAGCTCCCTCCTACTCAGGGTGTAGCAAACCCTGGTAATGAGCTGTACGAGCCGGGCGGGAGGAACTCCCCGTCCGGAGGTGGTGGGGGAAGGTGGAGCAGTGGTTGGAAGAGCCCCAGCCCTTGGGTGCTGCACTGGGTCCTGCTCCTTTCGTAACCAGCCCTGCTCCTCACCTTGCCCTGGGAGCTGGGGGGTGGCTGGTGCTGGGCTGGCTCTGCTCGCCTGCTGCATGTTTGGGTCTCTAATGGCACTCAAGACCTGACGCCCCTTGCCTGTGTCTGCCTTCCAGAATCAAAGGCTGGTGGGTCTTCCATCACTACGTCTCCACCTTCCTCTCAGGTGTCATGCTGACATGGTAAGTCTGTGTGTGTCCCCCCCAAGCCCACTTGGGCTGTGGCCAGCTCAGGTGAAGCTTCTCTGCCCTAACCCATAGCTGTAGTCCTGCTCTGTGGACGTTGGGATCTAACGGTGAACTCCACACGTTCCTCAGCAGGACCAAGCACCTAAACGAAAGCACCTGTGTGTGGCAGGCGGGGTCCCTGGGCTGGGGAATGTGAGGTGTTGAGCTGGGGTGTCCCCCTGTTCTGGTGGGAGGTAGCCATTGCCCCAGCTGTGGGGCAGGCAGGGCTGGCTGTGCCCCCTCTCAGCCCCACGTCCCCCAGCCAGCATCGTCTCTCCACAGGCCGGACGGGCTCATGTACCAGATGTTCAGGAACCAATTCCTCTCCTTCTCCATGTACCAGAGTAAGTGCTGCCACGTGTGCTGGGACAAGGGCCTGGGACTGTGACTGTCCTCAAGTCCGACCATGTCTGCAACACATGGAGCCCCAGCTGGAGCTGCTCACAGCTCTCACGGGGTTTTGTCTCAGCCTTTTTCCACCACCCTGGCACCGGGACGGTGTTTGTGCGCAGCAGCACCTCGGAGCCAGGGTGATGCTGGGGCTGAGAGCTGGACGCCTGGGCACCTGCTGATGGCAGCCACGCTCTCCTTCCAGGCTTCGTCCAGTTCCTCCAGTACTACTATCAGAGTGGGTGCTTGTATCGGCTCCGAGCGCTGGGCGAGAGGCACAACATGGATCTGACTGTGGGTAAGTTGGGATTTTCCCTTTCTGGTTGTCCCAGGCCAGCTGGACCTGCTGTTGCTGCTGCTGCAGGGTCTGTGGTTGCTTGCAGCCCCCCTCCCAGCACCAGACTGGTGCTTGGCTAACTGGGAGCTGTGGTTTATCAGCAGCAGAAATGGTAAAAGCTGCACATAAGGCCAAAGTTCCAAGAGCTGCATCCCATAGACTGGATACCGCTCTCCACCTGCTCTCCTGGGGCCACCAGCCCAGGGCTGGCTCCCTCAGGACCTGAGGTAGCAGTAGATGTGGCCTCTAGCCTCCGAGCTTCCCCCAGGAAGCTGCTTCAGACATGAAATGTCCCTCCAGCACCCCACATAGTTGTGAGCTGCCCCCTCCCCATCCCCTGTGACAGGGAGTGCTCAGGCTGAGGGACAGCAGCCACGGGTAAGGGTGGCTCTACCAGAGCAGCTTCCTCCAAGTCCCACGTTAGCCAAGGGCTAGGAATCCCTGCGAGTCCAAGTGCCCACGGCAAGGCTGCATTAGCCTGGCAGGACCCCCCTCAGCCAGGCACGGGGTGGCCACTAAACCTCCCTGCCCACCACCTCAGGAGCTGGGCCCCATCTGGTTCCTCAGGGAGCACGTTCTCAGGTCTCCATCTAAACCTTCCTCCTTTGCAGAGGGCTTCCAGTCCTGGATGTGGAGAGGCCTCACGTTCCTGCTTCCCTTCCTCTTCTTTGGGCATGTGAGTATCCACCAGTCCTTGCAGGGACCTGGCTAGAGGCCAGAGCCTCAGGTGGGAGCAGATCGTGCCACAGCCCCAGCTACACTTGGCAGCCTGGCCATCACCCAGGTCCCCGCAGGCTCTGCAGCTGTGCAGGTGGGTGCCAGGGGCAGGGAAATGCTTTGAACGAGGGCTGAGCCTTTGCTTTTTTTCCTCCAAAGCACCTCCCACCTCCACGACTTGGCTGCCCGGGGTAGTTCTGCCAAGCGCTCAAGTGAGGTGCGAAATACAGCCAAGGGGCTGGCTCCAAGGACCCCTTCAAAGCCCTTCTGGGCTTCAGCTCTTGGGCTGCTGCTGCTGAAGGACCAGATCTTCCTTGGTCAGATCGTTTAGGGCAAGAGCAGGAGGCTGGTCTGAGGCTTCCTCCCGGCTGTTGGGCTCCAGGAGGTGGCAAGAGAGGAGATGTCGCATCTGGGGTCTTCTGGCCCCAAGCCTGGATGGGTTTTCACTGGGGCAGACTGGCCTCACGCGAGGTCTGCCTGGGATTTGTGCCCAGAGGGAGCTGCTGGATAAACATCAGCGTGGGCTCAAGCCTTTGAAAGCAGAAACTCCCTTAAATCTCCTCTCTCCTGCAGTTCTGGCAGCTCTACAACGCCGTCACCCTCTTCCGCATGATCCAGCACCCGGAGTGCAAGGAGTGGCAGGTAAGGGGGTCCCAGGCTGCTGCCCCGGGGAGGGGGATACCCCAAAGCAGGTCCCTCCTGCTGACTTCCACCTCCACGGCTCCCACAGGTCCTCATGTGCGGCCTCCCCTTCCTCATCCTCTTCCTGGGAAACTTCTTCACTACCCTCCGCGTTGTCCACCAGAAGTTGCAGAACAAGAACAAAGACACGAAGCAGAATTGAAGGGGGGCAGCATGGGGGCCAGGACTGTTTCTCCCCACCAGCTCCATCGACCCATCCCCATCTCCTCGAAGCCGTCCAGACTCTGGTGTCTCACCCCATTCCTTGGAAGCCTGAGTGTGGGACAGAGCTCGGGGCCTGCTCACCACCAGCTGTGCGTTTGCTGCGGTGCTGGATCCGAATCACTCACCCGGAGGCAGGAGCACCCTGCAACCCCTCTCCTGGCTGCCTGGGACAGCTGCTTCCCTCCTCTTTGCCCTCAGGACACTTACTGGGATGGTTTTCTTGGGTTGAGACCAGCTCTGCTTGTGCTCCCCACCCCACTGCAGGCAGGGGCAGCCCGGGGTGCATCACCTCCCCTGGGACAAGGGGAGGGTCTGGGGGTGATGGCCAAGGTTCTCCTCCGTCTCTCCCCAGCCCTGAAGCCAGGGCAGCCCTTGGGGTGTTGAAGGCAAAAGTAGAAAGGCCCTCACATCTCAGCAGTTGGGAGTAATAGCTCCTCCAGGAGCCCCCTTTTGCGTTTAGGGACAACCAGAGGCCATCCACACATGGTGGCTTCCAGGCTGTGTCATACCCCAGTTCTTCCTGCACCTTCAAGCCACAGGGTGGGAACACCACGAGCCTGAATCAGGCTTCACCCTGGAGCTGGGCAAAGAGCACCCTGGTCTTGCATCTCTGGGGGATACACGTGCAAAAAAATAAAGGGAAGGTGCTGCCTCAGGTGTCTGGGGTGGTCTCAGAACATCTCGTGTGCTGCCTGGTTTTGGCACATGCAGTAGTGGTCCCCCAACACCACATCATGGGGAGGGAAATAAAACCAGCTCCAGCTCCTACTGCTGGCCCACAGAGCCCCATGCCATGGGCTGTGGCCAAAGCAAGGCCCAGCAGGGCTTCAGGGACCCCGGAGACCAGGGGAAGAGAAGTCCCACGCTACTACCAGGAACTGTGCTTCAGTCCAGAGCCATCCACCCACCCCAGCAGGGCTCAGCTTAAACCCAGAGCTGCCACCTGGTTCCCAGGTTCCCTCCTGGTCAGCAGCCATCCCTCCCTCTACCCAAGCAGAGGGAGGGCAGGAAGCAAACAACAGAAACAGAATTTTTATTGCAAGGGCAAATGTATTTAAATAATTTACAGTCATTGGAAAAGCCTGAAAGTTGGTGGGTTTTTTTTTTTTTCCCCCCATGATTAAATCACAAAAGATGTTAAAATAAAAACAGTATTTAAAAAAAAAAAAGACCGTACACAGCACGAGGGAGGGGCTGGGCACAGGGGAGCTGCCAGCTGCAGGACCCCAGGGAGCGAGCAGGGCCCCTGGGGGCTGAGAGCCCCCCAGAGCAGGTCTCTTCTGGAGGGAGAGGAGCCATCCCCTCCCCGCTGTGAGCCAGAGCCAAGGTGGGCAGCGGGGGAGAGGAGGAGGGGGCCTGCGGGGTCCTGGTGGTGGGGGGCAGCTCTGTGCCCAGAGCCAGCTGCCAGCCCCACATCCTAGAGCTGGCCAAATGGGGCAGGAGGGAGGGAAGGACAGATCTCTGCTCCACACCAGGCCCTCACAGGCAGCTGTTAGCTCTTCCACCCCTCCCGTGTCCCCAGCCCCAGGGGATAAGGCAACACCTTGTGTTCAGGGAAGGACCCCAGAGCTCCCCCCCAGCACCATCTGTCCCTCCCTGTGCCACATCAATTGTGTCCCTGACCTCAAGGCAAACCCTGGTGCCATGAGGTGCTCACTGGGGTACCGGGGGCACCATGCCTCCTGGACAACAACCTCAGCTACACCCCCTGCCCCTCTCAACCCTTTCCACCCCCCAGGGGACACAGCCTACCCCAGGGGGCTGCTGTAGCCAAAAGAGGGGTTGGGAGTGACACTGGGGTAGCTGTGGGCTGGGGATGACACTGTCACCCACAGCAGCAGTGGGGGAGCAGGCACTTTCCACCTCCTGTGGGCCCACGCCTGGGGACCCGTTCTCTCCCCAGCCCCGCCATCCCCGCTCTTAGCTCCAGACATCCAGAGAGTACCGGCCCTTCGTCATCAGTTTCTTTACATAGTCCACGGCCTGGGGCTGGGTCATGTTCCCAAACTCAGCCACAATCTCGTAGAAGGTGTTCTGCACGTCCCGGGCCATGTTGCGAGCATCGCTGGAAGCAAGAGGACCATGAGTGAGGTGGTAACACAGAGTCTGGTCACCTCTGAACACCCCAACCCAACCGCACGCTCTCCTCCAGAACAAGGACAGCACAATCCTCCCAGGGCTTGTAACAAGTGGGTAAACTGAGTCTCGCTCGTTTTCCCAAGAATAGGAATGTTTTCCCCAAAGTCCCTTCCTTCCCCACCTCCGGACTTACCCGCACACGTAGATATGAGCGTTCCCCTCGTTAATCAGCTTCCAGATGTTTTCCTTGTTCTTCTTCAGCAGGTGCTGAACATAAACCTGGTGAGAAACAAGGTGGAGGTGAGCTGAGAGGGGCAGAGTCCCACAGCACCACCGAGCTGTGTCACAGCCCCTGGCCAGGGAGGGGAATCATAGAATCATTTGGGTTGGAAAGGGACCTAAAGATCGAGTTCCAACCCCCCTGCCATGGGCAGGGACATCTCCCACTACACCAGGTTGCTCAAAGCCCCATCCAGCCTGGCCTTGTGGGCCAAGCCCATGCTTCCTTGTGGAAGCCAAGCCCATGCTCACGGCTCCACAGGACAGCAGAGGAGTGGGCTCAAGGCCCCAAGCTGGGAGTCTCCAGCCCTCAGGACCTTTTCTTCCCCCACTGCCACGGGAGTGACGCTGGGGACTGGAGAGGTACCTTCTCGGCCTGGTCCCTGGAGAAGGCAACGTTCAGCTGGGTGAGGACTCCCTCCTGATGGAAGCGGGCCAGCTCCTCACGGTACAGGTAGTCCTCCCGCTCACGGCGGCAACCGTAGTAAAGCACCGTATCGCCCACCTCTTTGCCTGCAGAGTCACACAGCGCCCATCAGCTGGGTCCCCACAGCCCCCAGCTCCGCCCTCCCCGTGTCCTCCCAACCCAGAGCTGCTGCTTGTAACGGGAAGCTTGAGACTCCCATTCCCAAAGGTACCCCCACCCGTCCTTCAGAAATGAGTGACTTGACCGTGGTTATTTGGAGATGTGGTGGCAGAGGGTCAGAGAAATGGCTCTGCCCTCTCCCAAATGTCCTCTGTGGCCAAGATTGGAGGACAAAGCACCTTCACGCTGGACAAAACCACTCAGCTGCTCTTCACCCTGCTCTGCTTTTGACCGGACCCTGTCAGCGATGTAAGCAGCACCTTGGAGACACCAACTGGTCCTGCAGAGCACCACCTTGAGGAGCTCCAGTCCTCATGGAAGTCTCTGGGCACCCACCTTGCTGCTTCAGCCAGGCCCGCTCCTGAATGAAGCCGATGAAGGGGGCGATGCCAGTCCCTGGCCCGATCATGATGACAGGCGTGCTGGGTTTGAAGGGCAGTCGGAACTGGGACTTCCTGACGTACATGGGCACCAGGGAGTTGCTCCTGTTCTCATCGGGCACCTTGTTCTTCAGCCAGTTGGTGGCCACCCCTTTGTTCAGGCGTCCCGTCTTGGTCTCGTACTCCACCGTCACGGCACAGATGTGGATGGCGTTGGGGTGAACCTGCAGGGAAGGGATGTCAGCAGTAGGCAGAGAAGATCCCCAGATGATGTCCTGGGCAACCCCACAACTCAGACAGGGATGGGAAGAAGTTTAACCCATTGTTAGTGTTGGGATAGCTACTCCTCCCCTGGCAGATCAAGCCTCCACAGGACCACTGAGCTTCCCTCAGTATTGCCACCAACTTCAGGGCTTCAGGCACAAACCAGAGTGAATTTTGACCAACCCTTAAAATGTCACCTTGCTTCCAAGCCCTGGGTGAAGAGGAGCAGGGCTGCAGGGAGGGTGGCACAGCTGGCTGCAGTGTGGGAAGTTGGGACAAGCCCCTCTTCTCTTGCACAGAGATAACTAAAGCCTCCCCCCCTCACTGAAAAGTGTCACCTGGGCAAATCCCCCATTGTCCCATCCCCAGCTGAGAGGGAGGACGGTGGCACTGTGGAGCTGCAGCCGGGGTCACCCAGCAGCCCCAGTCCCCACTGGAAGCACGCTCACCTTGGAAGAGGAGGCGATGGAGTAGTAGCGGGCCTGCAGGCGGGGCAGGAGCTCACACAAGTGGTCGATGGGGGGACGCAGCGAGGGCATGTCCTGCAAGATGGCCAGGATGTTCCTCCGGGCCTCCACCACCCAGCTGAGGTAAAGAGCCTGCAGGCAAGGAGGGCAAATGCATGACTAGTTCCCTCCACAGCTGGCAAACACCCTCACTCACCCCCTCAGCTCTCTGCATGGGGTGCCCCACAGTCCTGCATCCCCTTTTGGAGATCCCCCAGCACCCAGTTCAACCCAGAGGCTTTGGTGGGGTGGCTGCAGCTCCCACCTTCCCCTCGGCAGCAGACGATGCCATTTTGCGGAGGCGCTCCTGCTCCCCGGTGTCCGTGGCGTACTGGGCCAGCTCGTAGAGGACATTGGTGCGGGGCGGGTTGGTGATGTCCAGATAGTAGGTCAGGGCCGTACGGTAGGACGTGGGGCAGGGGAAGGGATGTTTCTTATTGGATTCCTCTGGCGGAGAGAAGAGAGACCAACAAAAAAAAAATAGTTAAAAAAAAAAAAAATCAGCGACTGCACGCTGTTATGTTAGAGATTTCACGCCAGCAGCGTACGAGAGCTGGGGACAGAGCAGGGGAACTGGCTTCAGGGAGGAGAGAGCCACCCCAGGGCTGAATCAGTCTGTTGGCCAAAGCCCTGATCCTACACTGAAGCAGCTCCCTCTCCAGGCAGCTATGCCTCCCAGTAGCCCGTTTTGTGTTTCCCACATGCTGCCTAAGAGTTTATCAGCAAAAAAACCCAAACCCTGTGCTCCCCCGTGGGGTGCTCTGCCCCCAGATATCCACACACCCAGCAAACTCCCGGCCCAACTCCCATTCTGCACAGCCAGTTTGGCCTTACACACTTGCATCTCCTCCAGATCTGGCCTCAAAAGCCTCCTCAGCCACAGACACTTGTGCTCAGAGCCCCCTTGGGAAAGGTTAAGTGCCAGCAGTCAAGGCTGGAGCTGTTCAGTTCAGATGACTAAGAGCCTCATTAAGGGACACGAATGCCAGCGTGAGGCCAGACAGCCTGGGACACGGCACAGCTGGCCACAGGCTCCAGCGCTGCATTGAAGCCACTTTCTCTCTGGAAACCAGGAGCCACCTCTTGGGCTTCTGGGCCAGCACCTCCAATGCCTCGGGTCAGGCTGCGCTGCTTCAGGAGCAAGATGGGCAGCAGCTGCTCCCTGTCTCCCTCCTGCCAGAGCCCAGCTCCGCTGGGAACGCTGCCCAAAAAAAAAGCTCTTTGTGTCAGCACAAGTGCTCCCTCCTGTCCCCAGTCCCCACGCCTGAGCCTCCTCCGAGGACTGAATAACAGCATCTCAGACAAGAAGGCCCCCCGCTGAGCTCCGGGCCGGCTGTGGCCCATCGGGACGCTCTGATGGGCTGATGCTCTGTAATTAGGAGCGTGCCGTTACATAATTTGTTGTTGAACGGGGCACACCACGTACGCTTCACAACCGACCCACTTCAGCCAAAACAGCACTGCATTTAGAGCAGCCACAGGAACCCTCTGCCCAAAAGTGCCCTACGGGACCTGAAGGTGACCTGCTCTGGTGGGAAGAGGCCACAGCTGAAGGAGAACTGCTGATGATCAGAGGTGATCCATAACTTTTCCAGTCCTAAAGGAGGCCTTCCAGTCCCTAAATGGAGCTTACAGGAGAGATGGGAGGGACTCTTGATCATGGAGTGTAATGACAGGACAAGGGGTAATAGTTTTAAACTGAAAGAGGGGAGATTTAGATACTAGGAAGAAATTCTTTCCTGTGAGGGTGGTGAGACACTAGAACAGGTTGCCCAGAGAAGCTGTGGCTGCCCCGTCCCTGGAAGTGTTCAAGGCCAGGCTTAAGCAACCTGGTTTGGTGATAGGTGTCTTGCCCGTGGCAACAGGGTTGGAACTCAATGATCTTTAAAGGTCCCTTCCAACCCAAACCATTCTATGATTCTATGACACTCACCATCCAAATTGTTCAGGGACATGATTGTGTCCAGATCTGTGCCCAGGATCTCGCCAATCTGATTCACCAGAGAGGAGTCGTTGGCTGGGTACACCGCCACGTGGTCCCCAGACTCATACCTGGCATGAGAGCAAGAGGAGAGCAGATGAAACACAGCCCCTGCACAACCAGGGACCCTGAAGAGCCGGCAGTCACAGCTGAAAGGACCACTGTGGAACAATGGGTTTAAGAACCAGGTTTTTCACAAGGGACCTCCAAGACACCAGCAGTTTTGCCCTAGACTTCAACGAGGCCAGACTTCCAGCAAGGACAGGCCAACTCCCTGACAGGCAAGGAGCAATGTGGCTCAAAATCCTGCAGTATTTTCTGATGTTAAGTCACCTGGATTGTAGCTTTCTCACAAGCACAGACAGAGAAATTTAAGCCAGCAAGAGGGTTTTTAACAACAGGGCTTTATTTCCCTTATGCTTGTACACCTAAGCCAGGCAAACACCCAGGCACAAGCCATCACCAGCTCTCCCCTCTCTCATAGCTCAACTACCCTCTTATTTTTTGAGTGACTCTAGAGAATCCTTGCAGCTGGGACTGCTCAGGGCATGCACAGCCAGCTCTGGAAGGGCACAGGGCCACCTGGGAGAAGCTCCTGACATGAGGTACCTGATATGTGGTACAGAAGCCCAGAGGGACAGCATTAAGTAATTATGAGAACAAGGCCCCCTCCTTGCTGAAGTGCTGGATGAGGCCAGTGCCACATCTTTATTCTCTGCTCCTGATGCAGAATGGTCCTGCCAAAATAGAGGACCAGTCTTCTATGGGGACCTACCTGATTTTGGAATTGGAGATATCCAGCTCCAGGTGCATAAGGTGTCGCTCTCCACCCTCGTTCAGCTTGCGGTTCTCCGTAACCTGGGCCAGGAAGGGGTTCTTGGCATCGAAGGGTCTGGAAGGAAAGACAATGACCTTCTGGGTTACTCTCCCGCAGGTTCATGCTGCTGGAAGCTTTACAGGCATGTTCCCTCTGCAGGCAGAGCAAGCTCCCATGATTGGAGCCCAGGGCTGTCCTGGTTCATGTTTCAAAGCCCACCACAGCACAAAGCAAACTATGATCCTGCCGCTGCCCACGCTGGCACAGAAAACTGACAATTTTCCTTCTAAGCACAGCCCAGCAGTCAAAAGCTGCTGTCCCATTAAGAACACGTGATGAAAAAAGGCATCAGAGGGACCGTACCATCTCAAAGAAATATTTCAGACTGGAATTTATAGAGCTCATCTCCCCACAGCAATACTGCCACCTTCTCAAACACTAATGATTCATTAACTGGGGAATCCTTGTGTGTCCCAGTACAGATCTGAGCCCATTTCTTCTGGGGCAGAAATCTGCCACATGGCTGCATTGTAGAAGTGACACTGGTTGTGTAGCAGGTGTTGTTACAAACACCAAGGACCCATCAGCTGCAGCCTGGCCCACGTACATCCTGCCCAGGGCAGTTTGGCACTTACGGCTTCTGGTTCTCGTAGCTCTTGAGACGACCCATCTCACCGGTGTAGACTTTGTTCATGTTCACATCTGTGTGCACCACCAGCTCATACTGACGGATGCTAGAGGAGGAAGGGGGAGAGAAAAAGAGGAAAAAAAAAAAAGTCAAACCCAAAGTCAGAAGGTACAGTTGGAACCATTGTCTGAGTTGCTGGATTTACAGCAGTTCAAAACCAAATGCAACTTCCACCCCTCTCGAGAGATCAGGGAGCAGGCAGAACGTGCAGCCCAAACCAAGAGGAAACATGAGCTCCACAGGAAGCATCACCACAACCCAGGAAAGCCATCCATAGAGGAAGCAAACCCATCTCATCACCCATCCAGAACAGAAATCCAGAGCTGGGTTCAGATTTACACCAGGACAGCCTCAGTCTGAACAGCCCCACTCACTGTTCTACTCCACATGCACCCTCTCAAGTGCAGAACGGGAGGAAGCGCACAGCAAAGGGGACAGCAGCTCAGGGCCAAAAGCCCAGCCACCAAAGATGGCCAAGTTTACTGGCACCCAAAAGAACCCACTCCCATACCCACCTGGACTCTTCTCCTGTAGCCTCCACCCCAAAGTGCTCACACACCGCTGGCCAGAACTGCTCTCTCCAGGTGATGAAGTCTTCTTCCAAGCTAGCCAGGGCAAAAGAAAGATTCAATAACCTTGCCCAAGGGGGAGTAGAGGGGCATTCCCAGAGGACCCATCCAAAATCCCTATGGACTTCTTCCCTTTCTCCCTTTCACCATGGGAAAAGGCATTTGCCTTTAGACCCAGGCAGTTTTGGTACCTCCACGTGCCCAAAGATCAGGAGAACATCTTCAAACCACTATGTGAGTGGGAAGGAACTTATACCAGCCACCCCTCCCTTCACCAGGTCTGCTAAGGCACACTTTGATATTCAGGCTCAGTCTTTAGCCAACTCAGCTCCCCCTTTGCCCACTCCTGGCATTAGGTCACCTTCCTAAAAGGCAGATTCCACCACAGCAATGATTATTTTTCTGGGCTCAGAGCCTCCCACACACAGCACATCCCTCCCATAAGATCTTGCAGCCCTTAGAGGCAAAGTTACAGGTTGATGTAATTTTCCAGGTTAAGCCACTACCAGCAGGGTGCCCAGGTGAGCAGAGAGAGGTCAAAAAAAAATAAATATCATTGTCTAAACTGGAAAATTGCTGCCCTTCACCATAAAACAAAAGTTCACAAAAAGATGGAGTTTGTCTCCTCCACAGGGATGAGTGAGCCTACCCAGACAGGCTGGGGTCACAGTGGAGCTGCAGCAGGGCAAAGGCAGAGGCTGCAAAGCCCCCACAGATGCACAACTATGGTCATTTAAAGCTGATGTAGGATTTCACCAGGCACAGGATCCCCTAGGATGTCCTAAGTGTACAGGGATCTGCTTGTGGGAGAGAGAACAGACACGCAGAGACATGTCAGCTCTCACAACTAGCCCTGTAGAGTTTACTTTTGTCTTAGTGGTAGAACCAACTCCCTGCCAAGGTCCCCTCCACGATGCTTTAGGCAGCCCTCACCAGCCTCTCAGGCCATGCTACTCACTTGCCATCGTCATCTCCTAGCCCAAGTTCAAAGATGCGCTGGGCTCCAAGATCCTCCAGTCTCTTGTCCACATACTTTCCCATGGCATTGAAGTGCTCATATGTCTTGTTCCCCAGCCCAAAGACCTGGAAGGGAACACTCTTTAAGCATGGAGAAGCAGAGGTGGGATTTTCCCCATACAACCATCATCCTCTGGCAGTAGCACCCAGCAAAGGATACTGAAGAAAATGCATGGAAAACAGACAGCAAGACCTTTCCCCAGGTCCCCATCAGCTATTTGTGGACCTCCTGAGTAAGAACCTACCACCAGAGCGCAGTCAGTACCCACCACCACCTCCCTGCAGCCAGGCCTCAGGCATGTCCAGAGGACACACGTACAAGAGCTGCCTACGCCATCTCCTCAAGGGACCAGTAAGAGCTTGGACCGCCTGGAGACTAATTGCTGTCCCCTGCCTCCCACAAACTGCTCAGCAAATGTTTGCTCACTGCTTTACACAGAGCAGCTTAACATCTCCAGCAGTGGATTTTCTCCTCATTTGCAATTATTGTGCTGCCTAAGGAATTTGGCCGGGGTTTAGGTGAGACGGTTGTATCTCAGCCAACTATTCAGCTCAACACAGGAAAAGAGCTACACGCTCCTCCAAGTGATTTAATTTGCAGGAGAAGATCTGGCCCAGGGCTGCCCAATTAGCTTCTGAACAGCATCATCAGCCTGTAACTCATTTACAGGCCTCGTATTCAATGCCTGCTGGGCTGTTTGTGGCAAGACATTACTAGGGAACCCTTGTGATTTAGGAAGTGGAGAGAGTACTCCCACATCTTCATTTAAAGCTCCCAGATATACGTTTGCAAGCATCCATGAAGCTTGGAGAGGAAGACAATAGAGACCGCATCCAACACAGGCGTACAAGGCACAGATGTCATGTTGTGCCTTTACCCAAGCCACGCGCGCAGGCACAGGGGAGGATTTTTGACTTTTCTGCCCAAATGCAACACAAACTGGAATCGAGTCACTTACTGCAAACCGGAGACCCGACAGGTCAGCGTCCGCCTCCTGCAGCCAGTCGTAGAAGTCTTGGGCATTGTCCGTGGGATCCCCCTCGCCGTAAGTGGCCATGCAGAACACAGCTAAGGACTTGTCGATCTCAGAGAGGCGACTCAGGTCCGACTACG
Organism: Gallinago jamesoni; assembly: GCA_025769975.1. NCBI lineage: Eukaryota > Metazoa > Chordata > Aves > Charadriiformes > Scolopacidae > Gallinago > Gallinago jamesoni. Next base: position 10,276,234 of record JAOQGH010000006.1, on the reverse strand, counting down.
ATGAAAGGAAAGAGCAAACCCTCAGGAATCCCACAGCGTGGTTAGTGGGCAAGCCTGTTCCTACAGTGCAGCTGCCTCTGGCGTGCAGAGCAGCACCACATGATGTCAAACAGCTAATTACAAAAGGGGTTGGAAAAGGTGAAACCCAGCCAAAATAGCAGGGTAAATAAAGCTAACCACTCTCACCGGATGGCAAGTCAATAATTCTATCCCACCAGAAAGGCAATGGGATTTTCCACACAAGGCTTTAAGGGCCCAGGATTGTTGTTCACACTGGAGAGCAGCCCAACGTCAACGCCTCTGTGCAGGACTGCAGCAGTTTAATGCTAACTGCACACTCAGCCTCACCTCCATGCCTGGGAAGATCATGGAACAGATCCTTCTAGATGCCATGCTTGGGCACATGGAGGACAAGGGGGTGATTCATGACAGCCAACATGGCTTTACTAGGGGCAGGTCCTGCCTGACTAACCTAGTGGCCTTCTATGATGGAGT
>JAOQGH010000006.1:10264704-10275639 GCA_025769975.1 Gallinago jamesoni | reverse complement strand
GAAGGCTGGGGAGAGCCTGTTTACAAAGGCCTGCAGGGACAGGACGAGGGGCAATGGGTTTAAACTGAAGAAAAGCATATTTAGATTGGATCTTAGAAATAAGTTCTTTCCAATGAGGGTGGTGGAGCACTGGAAGAGGTTGCCCAGGGAGGTGGTTGATGCCCCTTCCCTGGAGACATTCAAGGGGAGGCTCGAGGAGGTGCTGGGCACTGTTCTAGTTGGGGGTGTCCCTGCTGACTGCGGGGGGGGTCAGGCTAGATGGCCTTTGGAGGTACCTTCCAGCCCAGATGATTCTACAATAATATGAAGCAAGTTTCATGCTGCCAATCTCTCAATCCCAAACACTCCAGGCCACCTTCCTCTTTCAGTTGCGTAGCAGTGTTCACCCCAAACCCATAGACTGGCAAGGACAAAGCCCACCTCTGCACCTCTCATGGCAATCCAATTTCCTTTTCTCCCCTAAATGACACTACTAAAAGGACAACTGTCCCTTGGCTAGGTCCTTTCTGTTTTTCTAGGGGACACTCAAAGCGTGTTACCTATCCTGAGGCTGTTCACAGCTAAATTACCAAGTCATACTCCTCTGGATCTGCAGCCATGCCACGGAGACCATAGCGATGAGCGTCTTTGGAGAGGCGATTGGCAAACTCCTCTGCCGTACCCGTCTGGGAACCATAGAAAACCACTATATTTCGCCCCTGGTGAGAAAAAGAAAACCCTGTTAAATGGCAATTACTCATTCAGCAAACACATGGAGGAAGCACATCTTGTCAGAGACAAAGAAGATGTCTGAGAACAGGAGCAACCTAAAGGAAACTCGGAGCCCGAACTCATACGGGACTCCACACTGGGTTTGCAGCAGAAAACTCAAAGCTAAACTGTTACTAAGAACATGACTTGTCAACCTCAGAGAGGTGACTCAGGTCAGACTAAAACCCAAAGCAAAGAATAAACCATCAAGATTTATTCTCAGCTTGGGGACTGACTCCTGGAAACAGGGAACTCCCTGGAAGAGAAAGCAGACTTGCCTAAGCCCTGGTAAAGCGCCTAAGCGCCGGAGCTCCTGCTCTGCTGCAAGCCAGATACTTTGAAGTTAAACTGAAAATATATCCAGCCCTTTCTTCTTCCTCTGCTTCCTCTTGCATCCAGTCCAGCAGAGTCAAAAGCTGCTAGTTCTGTGTACAATTCCCATTCCAGAGCGAGACAGTTTGGGAACCAACCACACAGATAAACTGCTGCCAGCCAATGACTTTAAAGTCTGTGCCATTTCCCTCCTGACTTTGATCTCATATTACACTTAATATATTTTTTTTTTCACTAAATTTTCACTTTAATTTCTTCTCCGAGAACAACTCTCAGGCGTAGACTGAAAGAGCTATTCCTGCCTGCCCACACAGCCTTCCTCTGGACACTCTTCGTAGCAGACATGTCTATATCCAAACTCATGCCTCCTGCTGAGAGCCGGACAGTCTCCAGGGGGAACCAGGAAGGACAGGAGCTCCCCCACCTTCTCAGCACCCCGTGTAGCCAGAGCCAGCAGCTTACCGTCTTCTTCATCTTCTCAATGAAGCTGCTGTCTCTCACTGGAGCTGCTCTGAAAGACAGGAGGAACCTCCTTTCAGATGAGCATGTTCATTATTTAAGGTCAGGAATAAGCAACTGGGGAAAAAGCTGCCCCCAAACCACCCCAGGTCTCAGAAGGTCACCCAAAGTGGTGCAAGTCCCCATCAACCACTCTTATTCACCCTGTCCCAGGGATGCCCATGGCTCGGCTGCAGGGCTTCTCCTCTGCACACAGCCATGGACCAGAGACTCTCAGAGCACAGGGGAAGAGCTGACCCCCTGCCTTACCTCCATTGATAAATCCCCACTCCCCAGGCAAAGCCCAGGCACTCAGCCCTAGGCATTAGGAAACCTTTATCAACTTCTCTGAGAGGTTTCATAGCCCAGCAGGTTACAAGGATCTCATAGAGCTACGATAAAAGAGTAGGTCTCCAGATAAACCTCAGGGGCCAAGCCATGGTGGGAGAGAAGGAAACAGAGAGCTCCCTGCTTCCCTGCACCACAGGGGACAGGCAGGGAATCAGTCCTGAGCCATGGCCCCCAGAGTGGACTCCCCAAGCTTGAAGTCAGACAGGGCTAAAAACCCACTGTTCCAACCTCAAAACAACACGCCAGACGTAAGTCCCAGAGCTGGAGAGCCCCACAGAGCAGACAGACACAGCTAATCAGACCCACAGAGCCTCCAGCCAGGCAACCGCTGCCTGCCGAGGTCCCGCAGGGCCCATTCCCATGTTCATTCCATCCCCAGCGTGGACCTCTGGCACAGAGGGAGTTTGAATTATCACAGGGAGGTGGCTTTCTCCATCTCAAAAGAGGGCCAAACCACAGCAGCACCAGAAATGTCGAGGCAGAGATTCACACCGCTATGGCTACCCTGTTGGGCGGGGAGCCAGAAGACCTTTGCCATCCTAAGCGTACCCATGGGTTTTCAGGGTCACAAGGTGGAATCAACCCAGCCCCGGGGACCCCAGGAGTCCCACAAGCAGAGGTGGCTCTAGCCACAGTCAGATTAGGCACTGGGGTCCCTGCAGGGCAGGAGGACAAGTCTCACTCGCTGTCTTCTCCGCTGGAGCTTCAGTAGCAGGGAGGAGGAATGTGGGACCCGTTCCCGTTTCTTTTTCACAATGGAAGAATGCGAGGCTGGGTCTCTTGTGGGAAGAGAGAAGCCTCCAGGCAAAAAACAAATGGTTTTGGCTCCGGCCCATGTGAGAATGTGCAGAGCTCGCTAACAGTTTCCTAAACTCCGCAGCCCAGAGGGAGGGATCTCTGAGGATGTGCCGAGACATTTGGTGAGAGCATACACACAGACACAGAGCAGGAAGATGGGGGACATTCAGGAAAGCACTCCTTCAAGCACCCCCTTCTACCCAAAGGTATCGAGGAGCCCCATAAGCAGGTCTGACACCTCCAAGCACCAACATGGTCTCATACAGTGCACACAGAAGATGAGCAAACCCTACCCAAAAGCCACCCAAGGCAGCCACGCTCCCAGGGAAGAGCTGCTCCATGCCCCCCACTTTGCTCTCCCAGCATTTAACCATCTCTCCATGTTGTCATTTGTCCTCTGTTCGAAACAGGGATATCACAAGCATCTTTGAGAGTGCCCCAAAACTCTGCCCATGCCACTGCTGGGACAGGGACTCAGAGCTGTGCCCCCAGCCCCTTCAGACTCAGCTCTCACTTAGCTTTTGGCTCCCTAGTGAACCTCTTCGATATACTGCCCTCTGCAAATAAGATCCAATTAAAATAGCTGTTGGGTCAACTGCTAAACAAAACACTTTTAAAGGAAGGGATAAACAAAGTACAGCAACGCTGCACTGGAGCGCTGTGGCAAAGAACAGTCTGTGGCTCAGACACAGAAGAAATAATGAGTCTGGCTTTTGAAAAAAGGCTACACAAGTCCCCAAGATTGCTTCATCAGGGTGGCTCCAAAACTCTGAGCTGCAAAAAAGCACAGACACTGAAGACAAACATGACACTCATTTTCACCACTCAGCCAGGAAAACTTAGAAGAAAAAGCACGTTTTCAGCAACAACTGCTCTTACAACTTAGATAGCTCAGGGTAGCAACTAAGAGTTAGAAGCGACGGGTGGAAGAAAAGGGATTAACTCCATTGTCAGAGCAAGTCCTTGGCTTGTACAGATTGCCCACCCTTGGTGAGAGCCCACAGCACAAGCGACTCCCAGGGCTCTCTGTCACTTTGACTTCAGAAGGGGAAAAAAGGAAGGGAGAGGAAGTTACAGACAGCCCAGCAACGATACCAAAGTCTCCATCTCAGCCGAACCCCTCTCCTTCAGAAAGCTCCCATGCCTGTGGCTTTCCTCCTGAAAGCACTCGCACATCCAGAAGTGAGAATGCAGCCTGGACACGGCACAGAAACCCAGCGCTGAAGCAGGGTCTCCTCCAGAGCAGCCTGTCTCAGAGCAGAGCCTCTCCTCTTCCCTCTCCTCCTGCCCCAGCAGGGAGAGGCACCCCATTCCACCCAGTTTTGGGCCACCAGGAGCAACACTCTGAGACAAAGCCATCCCGTCGGGCAGATTAACTCACCTTCCCACAGCCGCCTCTTCTTGGGGGGCCGAGTAGACGCAGCCCATGGTTGGGGCAGGGAAGAAGCAGACAAAGAGTCGCAGGGCAGCCGTGTCTGTCTGCAAGGGGAGGTGTGGGGGGGAGGACGGAGGGATCTAACTTAGCTCTGGAGCAACACGCACGCAGGCCTTTCCATTCTGCTCCTCCTGGGCGTTAAAGCCAAGCGTCAGCCTTTTGTTAAGGAGAAGAGAGCCAGCACAAAAGGCCCCGGCACGGGTCATAGCAGGAATGGTCCTGTCCGCTCAGATCCCGGTGGCAGGGCTTTGGAAGTTACCAAGTGGATCCGCACAGTCCTGAGAAACTGCAACATCTGGCAGCAGTGGCAGAAAGGAATTAGGAGTGGAGAATGAAACCTCCCAGGATCCTCCGCAGCACACGTCCCTCTCCCATCCGCGTGGAGCAGGGGGAACGGGACACAAAACCCTCCCCCAGTCTTGTTACCTTGGAAACTGTTTATATCGCAGCTGCTTTTATATATATTCTTCTTTTTTTTTAAAAAAAAAAAAAGGAAAAAAAAAAAGTCGACGCTGTAGCTGAATGAAACTATTCCAGACACTGCGTGAGCAGCGCTACGGGTAACTATGGCAGTGCCATTAAGGAGGCAGCTCAAAGGAGTTTGTTCTCTTCAGGATCCTATTAAATTAAATTAGAGATGGTCTCTCTCTCTCTCTCCAACGCACACACAGGCAGCAAAGAGCGCTAATCAGGCTGAGGAGCTGGAGCAATTCCTGCCACAGGAAGCCCTACAAGCACCAGGGAATGGATTTCTCTATAGCTGCAGAATAGAGATAAGCCGATTTCTGCCACAAACAATGTTAAAAAGGGAGAGAAGAAAGGAGGGGGTGACACCCAGCGTACCAATCGATGTCTCGCCTGCGTCTCCCCAGGGTGACAGTCTGCACAACTCCAGAGCGGGGACACAAGAAAGGAAAGAAATCTGTGACTGAGGAAGACACAGAGGCGGCGCAGCCAAAGAATAAAAATAAATGAGTGTGTTCCCCAGCAATGCCACCACGAGGAAGCACGGTGGCCTCAGCTGCGTGGCGATCGGGAAGCCGGTCTCCCTAATGACATCTGCAGAGCAGGCTGTGGGGAAGGCTGCTCCGGTGGTTTCAATTAGAGTCTGAAAACGGTCAAAACGCAAGCCGTGCTCAGCCGGCAGCATCCCGGCCTGCCCCACGCCTGCGTGTGTTACACAACCCAGGTTCAACACGGCTTGTGCACAGCAGGACCCTGCCCCTTCTCGGGGGGCTTTGGGCAGGAGAACGGGTCCGTTTGGCCGCGAGAGCAAGGGATCAGCAAGCACCTGAGCCAAGGTTGAACCCAAGACACGTCGCCAGGGCAAGACTGTGACCGTTCCCAGGCCACGCAGGCTGGTGGAGCCACACAGAGTGAACCCAGCCCAAACGCCATCCAGAACAGGGTATTTTGACCACGCGTCTGTTCTTCCACAATCGAGGGCAGCTGCAGCAGCAGCGTGGCTGTTGGAGGCCCTGCTGCTGAGCTGACGTGGGTTGACCGAGGCGTGCTGCTCAGTGGCAGCTCCCAAAAACCCCCAGGAGGGCAACGAGGTGCTGGACACTGCGTTGAGGTCGGAGACTGCTTGCGCTCTCCCACGTTGCAAGCAAAGCCATTAGAGCAGCAGCCACCGTGACGCCTCTGAATTGCTGTTCAGCACTTCCATCCTCCAGTCTTCTGAGGCTGAAGCTAAAGTTGGGGGCCAAAGTGACAGGAGAAGAAACCATCACCAGTACCATCAGATAAAGCAGTTCAGGAGAGTTTGACAAGTCAAGGCAGGGCTGCGGACAACATGCTGAAGAAAAGCAACATCTCTTAAGGTCAAGGCTCTCCACTTCAGCCAGAAACAGCCCTGCTGTGGGCCTTCTGCCTTCATGGGTCCAGGACAGCTTCCCTGCCTGCAGATGGGCCTGCCCATGGACCAGCTTGCCATCCAGCCAGCCACAGGCAGCAGCTGACAGTGTGATCCTCTATCTTGCTGATTTGCTTGTTCACCAGAAAGGAAACTCCACCCCGGACTAAAGGATGACAGGCGGGAAGGAAACCCAAGGCTGAATAAGATTGTTTCCCCCCCCACTCATTTCCCACCCAGTTTCAACTGTGTCCCATAAAATAACCCTACAAAAGCCGTAGGAAGTTGCTGTCTCCGTCCCAGAGGATGGACGTGCCACCAGCCACAGCCTTGGCCTGTGGGTCCACACTGCCCTCAGACCACAGCAGGGCTGCAGCAGGCAATGGCAGGGTCAGACTTAAAGTATGGGGAAAAACTATGTAAAAGCTTCCTTGCCTTCTTCACCTGCCTGGCCGCTGCTTTTCCAAAATGCAATTGTGTCAGACGAGGTCTGGGGCAACCTCATCTCTCCCTGCTGGTTATCGGTGATGGGAGGAGCTGCTCTTCCAGAGCTCTCGCAAGGAGCAGTGGCACAGTGCTCCCTGCCAGACACCTCCCACGCAGATGGAGAAGTCAGCACCGACCACACACAGGAAACGCCAGCAAAATCCCCGTGAGTCAGCTCAAAGCCAAAACCCCCAGCCAGTCTCAGTCAGAAGCCCATGTGCTGAGGTCCTGCAGAAGGAGAAGGTGGGAACACATCCCCCGGGGTGGTCAGCAAGTGCCTCTGCAGCGTGACTTCTCTGCAAAGTCATGACAGCCTCTGGAAGAGCGGCACGTGATGGGTGGAAACTGTCACAAGGACGGTGAGCACGGGAGCTCTCCGAGTTGATCTGTGTTGTGTCAGGATCTAATTTCAGATTGATAGGGCCCTTTCTCCTGCCAGCTCAGCTCTCATCACAACACAGCCGGTCTTGTTACAACCTCCAGAGGTGACCACACACACTGACACACACAGCCCTCACTTTCCCTCTCGTGCCCGCAAGAATCTGGCTGATCCAACACAACAAATTCCCAAGTTAAAGCCACAGAGGCATAGACAGACAGGTTGCTACCAGCCTCACATGCAGGGACTCTGCCACAAGGTACCACAGCCAGGGACGTTTGTTTCTTTTAAACCCTTCCCAGCCAGAAAACTTACTTTCTATCCTCCGATAACACCGGTGCACACAGCCTGCCTGAGGGTTTGCTCTGAGCTGCGTGCTGCTCTTCCCATAACCTGAGGGTTTCACAACAGGTATCCATCCCAGGCTTGCCTGAAAGCAGAGGGCTCTGCCACCAGAGGAGAGGGCCACCTCTGCCACCACATCTGTCCAAAGCAGAAACAATGCGACCAAAACTGCCACTTCTCAATTATGACCCGACTCACAACATAAACACTGGACAACGAGCCCTGAAAACTGAAAGCAGCATAAGATAGATGTAGAGGTATGAGATAAGACCCACAACTGCTTGCTGTGTTTGGAGCATCAATCCCCTGCTGAAATGCCTTCGCCCATCAGCAAATGTCCTCATCCGAGCAGCCTACGGACAGGTCCTGCCACAGCTTCTTTCCACACCAGGCTGTAACACTTTGAAATGAAGGACTGACAAGTATTTCTTGCCAGAGCAGCTCCCTTAAAGTGCCATGGTGAGAAACCCACTTCACACAGGATGCTTTACTGGTGCAACTGTGTGCGTTACATCTTGAACCTACTGCAAGCAGCCAGCCATCGCTCTTCCCTCCTCGTGGCACAGCCTCACGACCACCCACTCAGGGCTGGGGGGGCCTCCAGTGAATTTGGAGCTGGCATTACAAACCCAGTCGATTCACCTTCATTGTGTGGTTCCCTTCTGCAAAAGGGCAAAATACTGGAAAGGGCAGAGCTGTGCTAGGGCTGAGGCTGCCTTCTCTTTGGGGCAAACTGCACCCAGGCACGGAACAGATCTCAGGAGAACGAAGGGAGAGGTATTGCACAACCTACGGTCTCTGCTGCAGTGGGTTTCAAACTTCTTTCCTGCTCTTACCAATGCTCCAGGAGGAAATGGAAGGAGTGAGAGAAAAAGCCCAGCAGAGAACTGATGTCAATTTCGGTACGTGACTGAGACAATGAACCAAATGCACCCAGACCTCCACCAACGCGGCACGCTCCTGCCCCTAAACGCTTTGCAGAAGACAAGGTGGAACAAGGACCTCTCCCTTTTCAAATCCAGTCTCCTGATGCTGCGGTAACCCGGCAGCAAAGCCAAGCAAGTTTCACATGAGCTGCCAAGCAACTCATGCCCAGGAACTCTCTCCCAACTCCCCAAGACTATTCCTTCTCTTCTTAGCTAAGGGTAGATAAGATTTCCAATAGGAAACCCGCTTAAGAGCAAGTCCACCTTTCTCCACATTTATCAGGGAACAGCCAAAGCAATCCTTAAGAGTTCTGAAATACAGCCAGAAGCTTTTCTGCATTGCCTTTTCCTGCCTCACTTGGGAAAGGCGAAGTACTGATTTGGGCCACAAGGTGGGGTAAGGCAGAACTGCAGCCTGGCTCTTCCACGGGGATTTCTGCATTGCGAGGTGAACAGCTCAGAAGAAACGCGAGGGAAGAGAAATGCACTTTGGAACTAAGTCTCATCACCTGAAGTCCTCCCAGAATCCAGCTGAACTTCCCACACAGCCTCCAAGGACCCACCATAAGCAAGACAGAGTCTTACACTCACTCCGTGCTGCCTGAGAGTTGTTACTTACACTGATTGAATTTTGGGGAGGTCTGGGATTTCCTCCTTTTTCTTACGGAAGAAGAACCAGTAAGTAAAAAGCCCGGTGATGAGTGAGATGAGAAACACGTCCGTCATGCTGAAGAGGGAGTCCTGCTGTGCAGTGGTGTCAGGAGGGGAGATATTTGCTTCCATGCCGGCATCCCCCATGTTGGTCAGAGGCACTGTAAGCAAGGAAAAACAAATTAACACCAGTAGTCACAGTGCCACAGAAGAGCATTAAGGGACATTCAGAACATGCGTTTCCACTATACACTTACTCCTAGGAGCATAAGGCAGCCCAACAACTCTTTGGAGAAAGGCTCTGCACCACAATACTGCGAGATACTTTTGCACCCCAAGGTATATCACTGTCCCACGAAGTTTTTCCCTTCCCATTGCACCCAGGCTGATCTACTAGAAGTGATTTCTGCTCTCCCTCCACCAGCATCATCAGAGCAGCCCCACATTCCAGCCAGGGAGCCCAACCTGGCTCATACTAACACCCCAACAAGACTCAACAGGGACTCATGACCAGCCTTTAGTAAAGCCTTTCCCACAGAGCCCATGGGGTGTTAGTGGAGGAAGATCGCACCCTTCCAGTCACCCCACAGATCTGGGGCTTTCCCCCTCCTTTCCACAAGACTATGTGATGCCCTGGACCTGCTGCTGTGCTTATAAACTGCAGAGCAGGACCGTGGCACGGTACTTCTGTCAGCATCCTCCACAAATTAAATTACTACAACACAAACGATGAATACTTCTGATTTATTATCCATCTCTACATGCAGATTGGATTTACCATCCACCTCTTTTTATGCCTCTGGCTTCCCAGTCCCCTCCACTATTTTCCCCAGTTTAACTTCCATCTCCTTTCCACTTGCCAAGGCAGAGTTTAAACAACTTGTGACTTGCCCATGGCCATACCTTGAGTCCGTGGTAGAGCAAGGATGAGCAGCCAGCCCTCATGTCCCCAGCTAACCCTATGGCCCCTGTCCTTCCCCTGGGCAGTCACCCATCACTCTCTCCCTCCCACTGCTCTGCCAAAGCTCTGAACTCCTCTGACCCTAGTCCAGATCGCAAGATTATCTTCCCAACACGCAAGGACACACTCTGTCCAAGCAAACAGATAATTAACTCAAACCTTGATTTGTAAGGGCAAAGTGACTCTCTTCTTGGGCTTGGGCATCCTGCCAACCCAGGAGACCATGGACATTTGAACTTACACACAGAGAAGTGACTCAGAGCTGTGCGGGTGCCACCAGAGAGAAAGGACATGTTCCCTGGCTGAGCCATGAGGGGACAGTTAACATATTTAGCAAACCTGTGCCTGGCAGAGAAACGCTCCCATGCAGCTTTCTGCTGGGGGGGCTGAAAGAAAAGCAGCAAACCCCAAGTTGTGCCTGCGCTGAGAGATAAAACTGACTAGATTTTAAGGTTATGCTAACGCATTCAGGAGCTGGGGAAAAAAAGGGCAATGGTTAATTAGGGATGCACTAACAAAAGACACCAGGTAAGGTCTTCAGCAAAAAAGAACGCCTTGTTGTTACTCCATGAAGGAAAAGTCCAGCTCCAGAGAACACCAAGTACTCTGCCACAGGCCACCAGCTATAAAAGTCAGCCCTGTGGAGTGCAGGGAAAAGTCCACAGCCACCTGGCAGCAATCATGGATGGACTACTGGGTATTTTCGCAGCCCAACAAGCTCTTGGCCCTATGAGAAGTTTAATTTAGATGAGAACTTGGCAAGTGACTGTACTACAAAGGGCACTAAAACACCACTGTGAAGCTTTCCCATTAGGTTCCCAGAGATGACACTAAGCAGGGAGGGTGGAAGAAAAATGTTAGCGATGCGACTGCAGACAAGCAAATTGCCCATTCATCTCCATCAGGCAGGTCACCCTGTCCTCCCTCCCTTGCAGGCAGGCTTTCCATCGCTGGATCTCAGAGCCAAGCGAGAACTGGGTGTTATTTCTGTACAACTGTAGACTAAACTGTTAAGTTAAAGCCTCCACAACTGGAGTTTAGTTGCCAACAACGCACAGCTCCCAGCAGGATCCCTCTCCTCCTCCATGCTGGGTTCCAGTAAATCAGTGAGGAGCAGGTCCAGCAACTGACAGCAAGGGAACACACTGGGGGGGGGGGGGGGGGGGG
>JAOQGH010000006.1:10243337-10264604 GCA_025769975.1 Gallinago jamesoni | reverse complement strand
CCCCCCCCCCCCCCCCCCCCCCCCCCCCCCCCCCCCCCCAACACTGGTTTTAGTGCTTTTATAAGTCCTTTCCAATGGCACATAAGGCAATGACAAACCTTTGGTCTGAGGAAGCCATGGAAAAAACCCAAGGCTGATGGGGACCACACTAAGCTGGTTTTGGGCTGCATCCCTTCCTTTCCAAGCACCAAATCCAGCACCCACAGCAGCCAAGCCCTAAGAAAGCTTCCTCGCACAGAGGACAGCAGCATCCCCTGTAACAAACAGCACGTGGAGGAGAGTTTCCAGTCTTTGGTGAGGAGCAGCCAGCCCAGGGTGGAACACACACAGGCTGCACACCCCTGGCCCCACAGCAACTCCCTTCCCAGCTTCGGAGAGCTTGGATGGGGACATTTGCCAGCTGCCCTTAGATAGAGGAAAGGAATGAGTTCCTGGGCTAATCAGCAAAGCGAGGGCTACACCTTCAGCAATTCATTGCCATGCCCCAAGCAACAGAGCTTCTGGCCTCCCAGAGCAGAAGGAACAAGCAGGAGCTGCAAGTGGTTTTGGTTTTTCAAGGCTCCAGAGGTGGTCTGCTCTCCCAGGCAGCGATGCCTTGGAAGGCGGCATCTTTAGGAGGGAAACTCCTGGGAATGCAGCATGAAGAGACACGGGGGAGGAAGCTGTGCTATCTCCTGGCCTTCACAACGCTGCAGCTCTCCAGCACTTCAAAGGGGAACCCTCCAGCTGCAGTCAGACCACCGGCTGGCTCCTCACACCCACAGGGAAGAGCACCATTTCTGGAGACTTTTGGGTCTGGTGCATAGACCAGAGTCTTTGTTTGGTCTCCTCATTCACAAGACTCCATAGCATGAAGGTTATACATTGACCTCTTAACTCTAGAAAGAAACACAGTCATTCTCCAATGAAGGAACCACAAGAACTGCTTTAATTTTCATGATGGGCACCACCTGGTCCTGGACATTCAGTTATTTGAATCATACATCCTAGCTACGGGTTTTTCTTTTTGCTATCCACTCTTAGGAAAAGGTTTGCTTAGATGTATCAAGAGAAAGGCAAAGGATGTGGAATTAGACCTCATTTTTTTTTCTTTTAAAGGCTGTTATAACTCAGGAACTATTTCTTTAACCCCACATAGCACAGGAAGATTATTCCTCAATTTATCTGTCTTACCTAGTTGGCTGTAACAATTATTTTTTGGAAGTTCACAGCAATTCATTTTTAAACACATTTAAATGTATTTTAAATACATTTTCTAAGTTTCTAAGTCATTTTCTAAGTTTCAGTGAAATGAAGTTTGACTCTTACTTGGAATTTAGCTATCCTGGGAATTCCGCAATCTTTGGAAGGACCCCGATAGAATCAGACTGTTGGGTTTTTTTCAAGGGGGGGAAGAAATAAATAAATTTATGAGTCAGAAGTTCCCCTGACACCAGTTTCAAGGGCAGTTATTTTATCCCCAATGTTTATTGTACCTTCAATCAAGATAAAAAAGGGGAAATGGAAGTATGCCTTGGTTTGGGGTGGTGTGTTTTCTTCTCCTTTAAATCATGACTCCGGTTCCTGGATCCTTGTTTATTCACACAGTATCTGGTGCAAAGCAATCAGCCTCAGACAAGATGCGAGGCATCTACATCACACAGGAAAGTCACAACGTTTTGAAACATCACAATCAAGCAGTGCTGTATTTTAGCACCGCTTTTCAGCCTCTGAATGTAGCTCCTAAACCTGGAAATTTGTTTGATACAATCATTCCAATCACTGGGGATCCTCTCTGCACATCTCCACGCTACCAAACAGATGCACTTCCTTCTCATATTAAAAAACATATTCCTAATTCTCACGCACATCTCTGAAGCAAAGGATTGGAAGCATTGTCAGCGCCAGGCATCCTCAAATCCCCCATGATTTCCATGTAGGCTAAAGGTGCTACCACATCACAAGGTTAACAACACTAAAACAGAAATAAAAACAGTATTACAACAAACAAGACAGTATTGGGAGCGCCTGAACAACCAAGTTGTCATCAACTTGAAGAGATCTATTCTTCCCCCGCTCTCTCTTACACAGAGCTGGCAGCAGCATTATTAGGAAATGGTGCAACAGATGCCCCCAAAACACACCACGGTCATGAAATGTGGCTGAGAGGTCTCCCTTTCTGCCCACTGCAAGGATTTTTCTGCAAATCACGTTGTAGTACTATTTTCTAGCAACCAAAAAGCCTTGGCTCTAAAGCTAAGTTGGTCACTTGGGCAGGAAGTTAGTTCTACACAAACTTGAAGTAGCCTTTTTTTAACATGATGTCTGTGATAAGTTTCAAGTATCTTGGAACAATTTGACTTTCCAGTCCCAAACCAGGACTTACCCTGCAACTCTTGCCCCCAAAATGAGTGACCAAGCTCTGTGCTTGACTCTCCTTTGCCCTGTGCTACCGTAAGCACAGTGGGACCCGTGGTGTCAGCCCTGCTCATGTGAGAGGCAAAGAAGAAGGAAGATTGCTGACCAAGCCCAGCCCTGGGCTGCTCACTGCTCCTACCTCCAATAACCCTATCTCCAGCTGATCACCACCTGGAGCAGCAACAATCTCCCAAGATCAGCTCAACACAGCACACTCCCAATGCCCCACACCCATGGAGTGATAGGCATGAGTCGCGCTGTGCCCTATGGACCCTGCCTGACCCGGCAAGGGGCAGCACAGAAGCTGCACTCCCACGTCCCCGTGCTTACTGAGACAGCCAGAGTCCTCCCAACGGGAACCCAGCCGCATCAGCACCCTTTGACCACCTGCAGATAAACGCAGGAGCTCCAGGCAGAAGCTCTATTTTGTAATACGTACACACAAAAATCTGTGATGACCGAGGGAAAGGAGGAAACGAATGACACAAACACAGGGAATGCCATTAGTCACCCCATACTCACAACGGTGCCAGGCACCATTCAAATGGAGCCAAGCCTTTCCCAGCCCACAGCAAGGTCCAGGCTGCCTCAGCTAATTGCTAGCGGGGACAGCAGGTAGCCTGTTTGAAGTGAAACCATGCCTGCAGGAACGAGCTCACCACACGTCTCGTCATGCAATACCATCACACCACCAACACAAGCCCTGGAGTGCCCAGTTCCTCTATGCTAGCCACCCCATTCCCATCCAGCAAGGACACTTACCAAAGGAACGCTTTCTGGTTTCTTCTAAGCAGGAATTCATGCAAGTCACCACCACCTCCAGCAGTAGCACAGGCTCAAAAAACCACTGGTTCTTTCAGACTGGCTTTCTCCAGTCCAGGCTCCCAGTAAAAGCCCCACACAGCCACACTGGGGAAGGGGACAAAGGGGCAGTGCTGACAGAGCCACCCTGGGAGAGCACTCCTCTTGCTCCCTGCAGCCACATGATGACCCTCGTGTTGCTGACTCAGCACAGGGGTTGCATTAGAGAACAGAGCGGAAACACAGCTGTCAGGATTCCTAGCGCTGGAAGCTCTGCAGGGCAGGGGATGTCAGCATTATGAGATCTGCAAAAGCAACTCTTCTGATGGAAAAAAGGACCAACTCTAATTTCCCCAAGTACGGGTGGGTTTGCACGACAAGACCCCCCTTCTCCACACCACGTGCCTGGCCTGCCCCAGGGATCACCCTTTCTGAGCATCCTTGCAAGGGACCATGGCACGACACAGATCAGGGATATCAGCAGCCTTGAGAAGAAGCCTTAAAGAAAAAATAATATAGTTTTAAGTTAGAGATCAGTTCCTTCTGCTAGCATCACAGAGGGGAAACACTGGAAATGAGCGGCCAAAGCAAATGGAAACTCCTCTTTGCACAGCACCAGCCTGCAGCCCGAGTTTAGAAACAACAGCAAAATGGGAAGACTGTAAATAGAAATTAACTTAAAAAACAACTAAAACACCTGGGAGGTAAAAAAAGAAAACCACTAAGCAGAACTCTCACAGGTTCCTATTCCCACAGCATCTGCAAAGCTCATCAAGAGCTCACATGCACAGCAGCACCGAAAGGAAGCCACAGCGAGCCCCCATCGCTCCATGCGGCAGTGGAGAAGGAAGAGACTTCCTTACAAACAGGAATGGAGTCTTGTGACCAGCAAAGCATTTTCTCCTTCTTTCACCCGGTAAAGATACAAGACAGGCGGGTTACTGACCTGTGTCAGGAAGAGGAGACCCACAGACACAAGCCCATGAGGAAGGAGGAGGGTTGGCAGCAGAAGAAAGAGAGCAGGGCTGCCACGGAGGTGGCATTTCTGCCCAGACTCCTCTGAGCCCCACTGCAGTGACGCCTTTCCTGCGTGTTAGTGTGTGGTATCAGGCCAGGAGACCCCAGGGCAAGAATAGATCTTCTCTGGTTCCTCTTCAGGTATGAACGTAACCGATTGGAATAAAAAACTCTGTTTACACCAGCCTGTGCCAGTTACTGGCCAAGGCAAGTCTCAAATTAGCTCTTTTTCCCTTCCTTTTTAGTAAAAGGAGACCTGGCAGGAAAAGTGGTCCTTTCCAAAACAAAAGCAGACCATTGAAGTTGGCACTCAGCCGCAGGTTATTTAACATTGCCTTCAACAGCCCTTGAACCAGCCTTTTCTCCATAGTTCTGCTGCGCAGAGATCACATTTCCCCTCAGTAAGGGGCCTTTGGTCTGGCTAGATGAGTGGCCCTGCTCACTCGGGGTCCCTGCTTTGGGTGGCTTCACCCTACGAGAGCTCCTGGGGGTCCTGGTGGGGAAAGAAGCCATGGTGGGAAACCTCACGGCTTCCTTGCCCCATCAGCCTCAGGTCGAGCGTCCATGTCGGTGCTCACTGCACCTGAGCTCTCCTCATCACAGCGATAACGAGCAGTGACCCGGGGCTGAGAGCCACCGCTGCGACAACGGGGTTTGGCTTTCACAACACACGAAGGCTCGCTACGCCTAGCACTTCCTTACCATTTTCTTCCCACATCTTTAAAAAAAAATAAAAATAAAAATCCCAGCACAGCCCACAGCTTCCCATTTTAACCAGCTCCATCTAGAAAGGTGGAAAGCAGCAGAGCCCCTCACACACAATACTGGGAAAGTGCCCCTCCACACAGTCCTCTCGGCACCTCACCAACTCAGAAACCCCAATCTGAACAGAGGACTTGGCTGCAGCAGCACCTCAAGCAGGGTTAAGAAACACAAAAGCTAGATATTTTTTTTCTTTTTTGTGGAACAGAACAAATGACTCTCGCTGTGCAAGGTCTCTTCTAACCAGACCTTGACACACCGGCTTAGGCATCAGCAGAGCTTCTATTTTAGGCACGAGACAGATGTGGAGCGTGCATCAGTCCGTCTGGAGCTTGAAATACTGCATATTTGAGCTTTCACTGTCACACTTGGATATATATATTTTTTTTTTTCTGGCCAATAGGTCTTATTCAAGGACAGCAGCTGTAAAAGCAAGAAAGAGAACAAGGAGAGGAATAGTTTTACTGAGGCAGAAAGCAACTCCACCCTCCAGAGAGACCAAGGTGGGGCTCAGCAGTAAGCCCAGTACAATGAACCAAAGGACTTAAGACTTTAACACAAAAATGAGTTCAAAAATCGCCAAGCTGCCTTAAAAGAAAGCAACCCAGCATTACTGAATTTGCACACTTCCTTTCACCAGGTAAAAGCCTGTCTTCTCAACCTTTAAACAAGGATGTGGGGCATCTCGCCAGCTTAGGCACCTGAACACCTTCCTTCATGCAGAATAACACGAGCCAGTAAAGAAAAACAACTGTTGAGGAGGATTACAGCATAAACAAAACCTGAGAATGGCAGGTAAACTGAACCCCCTGCTAACTCATACTGTTCCTCAGCCTCCCTTCCCAGGGAGGGACAAAATCATTGCATCCTGCTTCAGGCATCGCTTAAAAGGGGAACAGGGGTCTCAACACCACCATTTGAGAGTTGAGACAAGACTGAAGGAGTTTGAGACAACTCTTTTGCCACTACCGTGGGCCCTGCTCAGAGGGCTATGCTTAAAAAATCTCAGGAGCAACCCGTTCAGGCATATATTTTGCATGATTCAGGTCCTGCTGAAGATGGTTGGTTTTTTTTTTAAGATCGAGAGGGGAATACCTTATTTTTTCAGCAGCCTCTTTTGCAAGTGTTGCACCCAAAGCTGCCCCAGCTTTGGTTCAGCAAAAACCATCCTCCTCCAAACTGGATGTTTGCTCACCCATTTATCAAAGGTTTGTGTGACAAACTGTAGTTTTGCCTGCAGCCACTACAGGGAGAGGAACACTACGCACAGGGTTGGTAGCCACAGACTTTGACCTCTTCCATCAGGAAGATTTCATACAGCAAAATCCTCTAACATTGTTCATTTGGGGGATTTCCTTTGAAACTAACAGCTGGAAGAACATCACAGGGATGTGGTTAAATATATCCTGCAAAGGTTTAAGAACCATAAAGACCTCAGATCAGAACAGTATGATTTTAGGGAGTTATTTATTGAAAGAAAAGTAAGCACTATTTACATGGAACTGGAACATTTTGTATTATAAGGCAGTTTTACTCTGAGGATATGGAAGCATTTCAGTCATTATATGCCTGTCTCCTACAATGAGTAAGGGAATAAGGGGTTACTGCATGGTCCTTACAACACAGCAAGAGAACTGTCCTCCAGGTCCCAGACCCAGGCTACACATCTAGCTTGCCCTATTAGAAGTGTGTGCAGTCACCCTAGGAACCTCCCTGCCCACTATGGGTAAGGCAATCTGAGCTGTATTTTGTTTTTTTGAATACTTGTGAAATACAGGCAGCTCCCCACCACAGCCCTCTGCAAGGACACACAACCACATGCACTTGGAGACCCCAGCACATCAGTTCCATACCCAAAGCGGACGCCCCCGTGCCGAAAAGGGCCTCAGGACAACAGACAAACGAGGCAGGGAGTAAGTGGGGTCACAGGCAGAAAGGCTGACCACGAGTTGCCAAAACTACAGCTCTCCAACTCCATCCCAGTACAGTCAACATAAACAGAAGATACTTGACACAGACTTTTTCTTTCCCTTGGTAACACGAGCTGCTCCTCTTACCTCAAGCAGTTATGGGTACAGCCCTGTTACACAACCAGGGCTTGCACAATCCTCACAGGCATTTTATCAGCTTGCTCCTCCAAAGCCTGGAGTTAGCTAGAACCCAGAGATGCTGGCGATGACCCGTGAAAGCAAGTCAATAGATGCATTTCACAAGCAACCACGCAGCAAGATCCAGTGTATTTGCCAGCGCCACACAGACCCAACAACTCCCTAACCTGGTTACTAAACCTTCCCAGCAGACTTGCACATGCACTGCCAGAGCCAGAATTTCCAAGGAGAAAAATCCAACCCCATCTTTAACTCCAAAGCTCCTCATCTCCTACTCCACACAGCAAGAATGGAAAGGAAAAATAGCCAATAATTCTGCCTTTCCTTCCAAAGAAGTAACTGGAGGCCTAGAAGTGGATGATAAGCAATAATCTGTCACCGTAGGTCAAATGGTCACTCTTTGGACTTGTGGACCTAGAGCAGCCACCAGAGACACAAGTTCTCCTCTTTCACTCTTTCTGGATTTTGTGAGCCACCTGCAGCACACAACTGACTTGAATGTTTACTTGGGGAGAAGCAGCAAGAGATTATGAGCAGCCTGTAATTATTTGTTCTGATATATGAAATTTCAAACTCTATTAAAAAAAAAAAACCCACAAAACAATCTTGGCAGTGGTGCACCTGTCACTGCAGGGCTCATGACTCGCTCTCAACAATAGCGTGTATAAAGCAATCTCACCGCTCGGATCAAATGATCACATTGGGAAAGCAACTTATGCAAGTTCTACGAATTGTGTTTTTAGAGGTAGGAGAGCCCACGTCAGGAAACAGAACAAAGTTCAGTGTCAGCAGAGGTAACTGTCGGGTGGCTTTTCTGTTATATCAGAGGAAAGGGATGGGGAGGAGATGGCAGACCTGAGCAGGGAAGCCTTTTCCCCAGTCCTTCAGGACTGATAAACACATTATCTTTGCTGCGTGGCAACAGCCAAAGGGGAGAGTAAAGATCAAATGAGATTTCAGACCGGACAAGGTTCCACACGCTGCTTTCACTGTGGGTGAACTGGGTAAAGAAACCATCACTTCCAGCTCATCAGCTTTCCCTGCCAGACGTCCTCCCCAAACCCAGCTGTGCCCACAGATGCTCCACAACCTGCGACACTCAAAAGAAGGGGGTTACCTTCCACCAATGTCTCTGCAAGCAAGCGCTGACAGGGTCTGTGAGCTCCAGCACAAAGGGCGGTGAGCAGCAGGGAAAGCTTCCCTCAAGACAAGGAGTTTTGGTTGTATGGCCCCGCGGAGCTCCTCCTGCTGCTCTGGAAGAAATAAAATAAAAGTTGCAGAAGGCACTTACTCAACCCTGGCTACCCAGAAGGCACCACCCCAGAGATTATTGACTAAACAGGAGGCAACAAAGTGATGACAAAGTAAAAGGTTTTACTCTGTCACAATTAAAGCAGGACTAATCAACTAGTTAAGCCAGCTGTGTGACACTACCTCCTCCTTCCTACCCACTCTTCACATTACGCTCCAAGGCTTTTACACTCGGAGATTAAAAGAAAGTGCTCAGTTGTATCAGTTGTGGTTTTTTTTTTTTCTGTGCCACTGGTATCCTCCCTGCTTCTTCCCTGCTTTATGGGAAGGCGTTTTGCAAATATAGTTCTCGTGCACCATCACATCCACATGCAACACAGAGGACTCTCTGAATCCAGACACTTTGTGCCATGCACACCCTGTTTCAGAGCAATCAATCAGCACAAGATGCATATGAAGGAAAACCAAGAGCAGCCTGGCTCACCCTCCCTGACAAAACACCAATTTCCTCACTGCAGCAGATCCACTTTGCACGTGCACAACAGCTCATCAGGATTTCTCAGAGAACTACAGAAATACTGAAAGAAAGCATATTTCCTTCTACCTAGCAAAAGGACGTGTGTATCAGTGCACACCACTAAGCACAGCTCTGCTGGCTAACAACAACAAAAAATTAAGTCCCACAGCTCCTCACTATGTTCCCCCCAAAGTCTGGAGCCCTACGGAAGGAGGGTTGCCCCCACCAACACTGTTTCACTTTCAGAATTTAGAAACAGAGACTTACACTTTTCCAGCTTCCCAACTGGATATGTTTCTGCTTTTTTTTAAAAAGAGCTGTAGAAGTACAAACCCATTTCAGTTTTCCAGACTCATTCAGATTAGGCAGAAAACCTCAGTGATTACTCTTCTCTATATGCATTCCACTAAGCATTACTATTTCTTTTCACGTGCTGAAAGCTAGACCAAGCTAACCCATGAACTAAACACTGGCAGACCACAGTACGCTCCAAGCTACGCCAACTCTGCTTACTCCTGCAAATAAAATGACTTCCTAAGAATCAATTCCACATTGATGACTAACTCCCAATACTGCGATCCAGGTGTCTTTGCCCCCTCCAGCTTTAATATTCCCCAAAAGGGGGGTTTCCATTATTTCCTTTGGCAAGCACATTCCCCAAGGGAATAACTTTAACTCTCCAACGCAATGCCATCAGGAAAAGACGGGGATAAACAGTCTTCCAACACCACAAAAGTTTATAAAGAGAAATAGGCGGAACAAGAGCAAGGCAGACCAGCATGCAGCAGTGTCAGGGAGATGCTGGGAATAACTTTCTGCAGAGGAGCAGAAAAGGAGGTTTGTTGAAGGCTTTTAATCAGCAACAGCCTAGGACAGGTTAAGTACCAGCAACCCTTCAGAAGCAAAGCAGGGCAGACCTCAGCCCAAGCACCCCTCTCCCAGGCTGCTGGCCCAGGACCTGACAGGAGGCCCCAAGCACTGGCTCCTGCCCCCTCCTCAGCCTCACAACAGGGATCCTGGCAACTGAGTGCTGGCAAGCCCCCTGCCCCACAGCCCCCAGGGAGCCAGGTGTGATAGGGGCATCCCCCCACACCCCAGATAATTGGGGGGGGGGAAGTCACACCAGATCCCCCCAAAACAGGGGGCTCTGGTCATCCCAGTCCCCCCTCAAATAACACGGGGTCCAGTCACATCAGTCTCCCCCTAAATAACAGGGGGACCACTCACACCAGCCTCTCTCCCCATACAGGGGACCTTAATCATCCCAGCCCTCCCAAGAACAAGTGGCCCAGCCGCACCAGTCCCCCCATGTAAAAGGGGGGCCACTCATCCACCCGCAAAACAGTGGGAGCTGGCCCTCCTCTCTCCATCACAGAGGACCCAGGGGACGGCCCCCTGATTAGTCACAGGGGACCTCCACACCAGAGACCCCAAGCCCCCCTTCAGCCACAGGGGACCCTCAGGCCCAGCCTCCCATCAGCCATAGGGGTGCCCCTGGGCCACAGGAGAATCCCAGGCCCACCTTCAGCCACAGGGGACCCCCAGGGCCAGCCTCCCCTCAGCCACTGGGGAACCCCAGGCCCCCCTTCAGCCACAGGGAACCCCCAGGCCCAGACTTCCCTCAGCCACAGTGGCGCCCCTCAGCCACAGGGGAACCCCAGGCCCCGCTTCAGCCACAGGGGACCCCCAGGGCCAGCCTCCCCTCAGCCACTGGGGAACCCCAGGTCCCCCTTCAGCCACAGGGGGACGCCCAAGCCCGGCGTCCCTCAGCCATAAGAGAACCCCAGGCTCTCCTTTAGCCACGGGGGCCCTCAGGCCCGGACTTCCCTCAGCCACAGTGGCGCCCCTCAGCCACAGGAGAACCCCAGGCCGGGCCTCCCCTCAGCCACAAGGGACTGACCCCAGGCCCCAGCTCCCCCGTACGTACCCACCCACCCGCCCCCTCCGTCCCTCCCCAGACCGCAGCACGGAGGAGCGGCGCTCCCGGCACCCACCACCCGGGCCCGTCCGCCGCTGGCGCCCCGCAGCCCCGGCGCGGCCGGCACGTAGGGCGGATCACACCACCCGGGCACAGGCGCCGGGGGAGGACACAGACCCGCTCCGCCCCCCGCCGCCCGCCAATGGACTGCGAGCGCGCTCGCTGGAAGGAACTTCCCCCCCCCTCTCTCTCTGCGGCAGCGCGATTGGTACAACCCCACCGCGCCCGGCGTAAGGGGGGGGGCCTTAAAGGGCCAGGCAGCACTGGGGAGGGGGCTGGGGTCAAAGGTCAAGGTGTGGGGGTGTGAGGGTCTGCGGCGGGACCCCAGGGTCGAGACTGGCAGCCGGTCACCGCCACCCCCGATGGGGAAGGAGGGGCTGCTCAGGGCTGAGCGAGACCACTCTCCTGATTTTACCAAAAAACAGGGGAGATTGGCATGTTCTGGCCTTGCTCCCAGGGGACACTGCAGGAGCAGCTCCGCAACCCTCCCCAGAGGTGCCAAGCAGGAGAGGTTTCACAAGCCCAGGTGGCCAAGAAGGTCAACAGCATCCTGGCCTGTGTCGGAACAGTGTGGTGAGTTGGACCCGAGAGGTGACCGTCCCCCTGTGCCGGGCACTGGTGAGACCTCACCTCGAGTGCTGTGTCCAGTTTGGGGCCCCTTACCATAAAAAAGACATTGAGGGGCTGGAGCAGGTCAAGAGAAGGGCAACGGAGCTGGTGAGGGGTCTGGAGAACAAATCTTATGAGGAGAGGCTGAGGGTGTTCAGCCTGGAGAAAAGGAGGCTGAGGGGAGACCTTCTCGCTCTCCACAACTCCCTGAAAGGAGGGTGTAGCCAGGGGGGTCGGTCTCTTCTCCCAAGGAACAGGCGATGGGACAAGAGGAAAAGGCCTCAAGTTGTGCCAGGGGAGGTTCAGGTTGGATATTAGGAAAAATTTCTTCATGGAGAAGGTTATCGGGCATTGGAATGGGCTGCCCAGGGAAGTTGTTGAGGCACCATCCCTGGAGGTGTTCAAAAGACGAATTGACATGGCGAACATGGTTTAATGTTGGGGGGTGTGTGGTGTTTGTTTGTGGGTTTGTGATTGGGGTTTTTTGGGTTTTTTTGTGGGGTTTTTTGATGATTTTTTTTTTTGTGGTTGGACTAGATGATCTTTAAGCTCCCTTCCAACCCAGGCAATCCTATGATTCTATAAGCCAGACCCCCCAGCCCCAATTCCCAGCGACATGGAGGGACTGTCCATGTCCATGTCCATGTCCATGTCCATGTCCAAGAGGCTCTCCCCTCTCCTCTTTTGCTATGTCCCGGCCCCACAGCTGGCCCCAGCCCGGGGCAGCCCCACGGCCATCCCCTCACTGCGGGGTCACCCCCGGCCAGGCGCTGGCACACCACAGGTCACAGCCCTCCCGCTATCACCACGTCGATCCTCACCTCAGAGTCAATAAAACCCTGGGGGAAGGGACAAAGTCTGCACCGGCTGAGCTGGCTGAGCCCCCCAGGGGACAGGAGGGGTGCGAGGAGGGGGCACCAGCCCAAAAAGCCACAGCTCTGGGGCAGTGATGCCTGGAGCTGTGGGGACCACCCCCTTTCATGATGGCACCCAAGCAGAGGGCTCAGGTGTGTGGGGTGGTCTGGACATCACTGCCACCACATGGGCTCCCGGGATTGACCCCCGTGGGAGGTCCCCGGGGTGACTCCCGGTCCATGACCATCCCCCCATGAGGTGAACAGCCGGGGGTTAAAGATGGCAGTGTTGGGGATGTGCCCACGCTGGCCCTGACAGGACAGAGCTGGTCCATGGTTTGGGGTCATTGGGACCCTCAGGTGCCCAGAGAGGGGATAGGCATTGGGGCACAGCCCGTCCCGTTTCTGTTCCCAGCAGGAAGGGGCTGGGCTCCCATCGTACCCAGCCCAAGCAGACGGGGAAGCCCAGCCCGGCCACCCCGCAGGGACCTGTTGGGTTGGGGATTTGCCTCCACACATATTTCTCCCACTCACCATAGGGCACGTGTGAGCTCACACCTCTCCACCTCCATCCCCAGCACAGGAAGGAGCTCACCCCTCTCCAGCTCTCCTCCATCCCTAGCACAGGCTGAACTTTGCCATGGAGCAAACAAGCCGGGACCCAGTGGGACAGCCATGGTGGCTGTGTTTGGCCATACCCTCACCCAGCTAACCTGGCCCCCGAGGCCAGAGAACCATCTGCTCAGGTGTGCCTGACCACAAATGAACGAGCGACAAGAAAGTGAATAAAGACCCGTTTTTCTTCCAATATCAGCCTCCCCATGCCATGGGACCCCCCTGCTCCCAGCTGGGGTGGTGGTGTAGCTCAGCGTTGGTTCTGCATCTCCACATACCCCCAACTCCTGTTATCTCACACCACGGTGGGTGTGGGACAGCAGAGGGGAAGGAGCTGGACCCTCCATCCCACAGCAGCACTGGGGTGTCCCAGCAGGACTGTTGCCCAGGAAACAGTCAGATCAGATCCAAGCACTTCTCCCCAGAACCTCATCACTCTGCAGGGACCCCCCAAGGAAAAAAAAAAGGGCTTCCTGGAGTCACCGTGCACCCACCCCACCTCCAGGGTAGAAGCAATTCTGACCTTCAAAGAAGCAGCAGCTTTACTGGGAAAGCTCCAAGAAACACAGAATAACAAACCTTCTGGTTCCGCAGGTCCAGCCATCCCAGATTGAACTGGGGGGTTTACTGATAATGATTTTTTTCTTTTTTCCTCCCTTTCTGCTTTAGCAACTTTAATTCTCTGTCTCCCCTCCAAGGAAATAACCTGGTACTGCAACACGCGATCAGTAACATTTCTGTTAGCTCAGTTAGGCAAACGACAAGGGCCAACGAGCTGATGTTTTTTACCTTCCTCTTACAAATTTCATTCCTCTTTTCAGCCTTAAACACGCTTGCAAACGTCTTATCCCAACCCCTTCCCTCTCTCCCAGCAATTTCCTGGGTGAGGAGTTCTGAGTTTGCCACCAGCCCTGGGGAACTGGAACTTGCAGACTCCACTGCTGGAGAAGCAGAAGGTCCTCGGTTGATTTATACGACAGCATTTCACTGTGAAACGTCTGCCCTCGGGAAAGGCAGGGAACAGACCTTGCTAGAAATCATCTTTATCTTTCCAAACGTCCGTCTGAAGGCTGCTGAACCCAGGAACGACACATTTCAAGGGACAGGTAGGCACTGGGCAGTCGTGCAGCTGGACCTGGAGCAGCCCCAGGGACACGCTGGAAGTCACAGAGATCACAGAGAGCATGTGATCTGCCAAGGTCACCAGGCAGCTCACGACAGAGCTGGGAGAAGGAGGACAAAGCCCCAAACTGTGGGTTTGTGCCCATCCCCAGGGCTCACCCGCAAAGCTGTGGAAGTTACCTTGTCCCAGCATGGAGAGGTTAACGGCTGGCACCTGGTCCCTTGCACATGGACATGTCCCCTGCTGCCAGCACCACGGGACCCACTTTACCTCCTGGAAGGAGCTTTGCTGTCTGTTCCCTGCACCAGCCGGGCTCAGGGCTGTTCTCGCTGCCGGCAGTGACACTACGGTGACTCTTACAGGCCAGGGCTTCCTTTACCACCATAAACCCATGAAACTACTCCCTGGAAACGTGCCATCCCTTTGATGGCCGTGCAGGGAGAGCGAATCTCTTACCAGATCAACCGATAAGAGTTGGAAAGGAAAAGTAACCCGTTTCCAGCCCCAGGAGTGTTTTCCAGTTTGCAATACCACTCATTCCCAGTGCGTGTCCTTTGTCGCCAGCCAGACATGCAGCGAGCACCCACCAGACACCCACAGCCCTCACGCAGTCGTCCCCCCCCACCTGGAGGGGCACACTCCAGCTCCCCAGGTGAAAGCAAACCCAGAGTCGGAGTAGTTTGTCTTTCAGATCATGTTTCAAACTTACAATTTGAAAATAGACAACATCTGTGATTGCTACCAGTCCTCATCACCTTTCTGCAGGTTTCTGGAAAAAAATGGTGATAAAATTCCTGGGTTTACAGGCGAGGATCTCACAAGGAGGAAAACCAAGGCACACTAATGAAAGTGGAGTATTCACATTTCAATGTTATCTCTAGCATTTCTTTCCTGGTATTAAAAGCATTCTTTTAATTTCCAAACAAGCACCTTATGTGGCTGTTGCTCCGCACTGAACATGTAACAATACAACTGCTGTCAGCAGGAAAAACATGACCATAAAGTCAAGTCCATTTGTGATCCCGTGGAGGAGCGAAATGATCAGGGATGAGACAGAGCTGGCCACCAACTCCAGGCTGGTTCCCAAATTGCTGCACCCTCCTGCAGAAAGCCCTTGCCCAGGTGTGCCCACCTTTGTGAGCAGAGCTTCTTACTAATGTGTATCTGAGGTGTAAGTCCTCAGCGTTCACTTTGGTGTTGCCCCAAAGCAACCCCCTGCGAGTGGCAGCCACGGAATCATAGAAAGGTTTAAAAATCATCTAGTTCCAACCCCCCTGCCCTGCGCAGGGACACCTCCCAGACCAGACCAGTCATCCCAGAAGGGCTGCTGAAGAAAGCAGCTGCACAGCAACACAGGGCTTCTTCAGACACCGAGGATGGGAAAAAAGAGAGAGGCACAAACGTGCCTTGGAGCAGGCAGCTGCCAGTGCTGCCTGTAACCACGGCTTGCTGAGAGCATGGAAGGGCCCTGAGGCTACCATGGGTTGTGGGGAACAGGTTAAGAGCTGCAAGAACATCTCCAAGAGCAGTAATGGCACTTAGTGCTTCATGTAGCACCTTTGTGGGGTTTTTTTGAGCACAACAAAACTCTAAGCAAAGAGTCAAGGGCAATAGTTGAGACCCTGGCTGATTTACAGACACAGGGACAGGAGATTCTTCCTGGGCATGGAACACAGATGGAAATAAAGCTCAAGTTCCACCAACTCAACCAAACTCCTGTGTCGCTGCCACAGGCATCAAACAGTGCATCCTGCTCCGAACCCCTGGCTGAAAACTCCCCTCTCCCACATACCTTTTCTCCAGCTCTTGCTTTCACCTGGGGAGCTGGAGTGTGCCCCTCCAGGCGGAGGGGGGACTGTGGGAAGGCTGTGGGTGTCTGATGGGTGCTCGCTGCATGTCTGGCTGGCGACAAAGAGAGAGATTGTGCTAATATTGGTGGGTGAGCCATCCCCAATGGAATCGCTACATTCCAGTTAATTCTTCTAACCCACTGTTAAGGTCCCTCGCAGCTCCTTGGATTTATATACATTTGCTCCACAAATTGCCAAAATCCCTTACTGAAGAGTCTCTCACTCCTTTCCATGCATCTGAGGTTCCCTTATCCAACAAGTGTTGGCAACACAGGCTGAGCGAGCGCAGCACTATCATAAAATCAAGGGTACATGAAGGAACAGGCTGCAGCTAAAAAGGGCCTTCAGCATTTCAAAGCTGTATTTTAGGTGGCAGAAAAGGGTCTTCTGCCCTCTTACCCCAGCCCTGGTTTAACAAATTCCCTTCAAGGCACACTCTTGTAGAGAAGCCACTAGTAGAACAGACATCTGTCCTTCTCCACTCAAATATTAAGTTGTAAACTAAGGCTTCCATGATTTCAACCTCTTTCAGTTCATAGCTACCTCACACCTGTAAACAAGACAGGAGGCTAAGAGCCTCAGAGTAGGTGGGACATGTCCTTATTGCTGCAGCTTAATTAAATCTCAGATTAGTCCAGTGTTTTGACAATTAAGGTTCCTAGCTTGAGCTGGGGAGCTGATGCACTGTAACTCCACTGGCAGTATGGAAAAGCAGCTGCTAAATACACCAACAAAAAAAGACTCCAAAAAGATGAGAAGCACACAGAGGTGATACTGTCCCCATTACTCAGCAGTATCAAAAAGTTAAAAAAAAATTTAAAAATTATAAAGGAAATATAATTAAATAGCCTGTGCCAGGAAGCAGGGGAACGGCCTACACTGGAGCTACCAACCCGTTCCACTACTCACCCCAGAAACAGCAAAGACATCAGCAACGCCCTGCTGTGTGAGTGTCACACAATGGTCTTGCCACAGAGTTCTGCTGCTTTCTGGAGGATCAGTACAACTGGATTCTCGAAAATTCAGCTGAAACAGGAGCCACTGTGGCTGCTGGACACCCTGATGCTTGCTGAACCCCAGCCAGGGGACCCACGCCTGCAGGTGTCTGTGGATCGGTGGGGAACATGCGCTGTGGGGCAGAGAACGTGCCCAGCTGGCAGGACTGTCCAGGTGAGGCTCCAGTGTGGGCTGGCATGTGGCACCCTCCGAAGGCACCTCTGGCTTGGCAGGGGGAAGAAGGGAGGCTGTGCCCTGCAACGTGGCCGTGCTGATATCCCTCGTGTCCCAGAGCATGGCCGCATCCCAGAGCACAGCTGTGTTGAAACCCCTGGCGCTGAGCACGGAGCTGCTGCACCTGGAAAGCAGGAAAAGCCGGCAGCGAAGAGCAGTAGTAGCTTTGGGTGGGGTAAGTGCCCAGCGCAGGGTTAATCCTGGGCAGGAAGAAAACAGGAGGTTACACTGTGTTCACAACTAGCATTGCTTAATTAGGGCTGGAAGTGCCCCAGGGGTAATTTCCTCCTGACCACTGCTAGGAAAGGTCACTGCAATCCATCAGAGAGATGCGCTGCAACAGGAGAAGCTTGTATTATAAGCAGCAGTTGAGTAAAATAGGTTTATTGCCCTCCCAGGACAGATGTTCCCACTCCCAACCCACACCAGTTCCACACCCATTGAACGAGCATGGTTCCTGGCCCCAAATCTCTGTGCAAGAAATGCGCAAGCCAAAGTGCAATCTGCTTTAAGATTTCCCTACGCATCCTCCCTGCCTTCCACTGAACGACACATCTGCTAAGTTATTAATCGGGAGAAGTCACAGCTGCCAAGTCTTATTTATCAAGAAGACATAAAGGCCTTTGGTGCGAGTAAGAGCCCAGGGTATAGAGCAAAAAGGGAATGAGGAGGGAGTTACAAAAAAAATTAATCATTCAGAAGCAACGTCTAGAAACAGCCTTTGCCAACAGAAGGCATGACTCATCCTGCTGAAATGTATCAAGAGAGAGGCAATCTGCCTAGAAGCCAAAGCCTCTGGGACTTCAGGAGTACTGCTCAGCCCACGCACACCACCAGGACGAGCGCTGAGAATCAAGGCAGTATTCATGAAGACCAGATTCTCGGCAAGAATAAGACACTGGCTCATGCTGGGGTTTTCAGGCTTGGATTTTTATTTTTTATTTTATTTTATTTTTCATGTGGGGTGTGGGTTTGGTGTTGTTTTTGTTTTAATTGTGGACATAAACACGATGTCAAAGCCTGGACCTCCTAGAAATGTCTTCTGTCTGGTGACAAGAAGCCTGGAAAAATTTGGGAAAAAAAAAAAACAACCCAAAACCCAAACCATCAGGAGCTCTTACTTGGGAAGAAGAATCAAAATAATAAAAATTAAGGCCCAGAAACGCATACAGAACTTGTGTCTAAGACGCAGAGACATGCAAATTTAGCTGCAGAAATGGAAACATCCTAGAAACACCTTCTCACGCCCTGCTTGACAGTCAAATGTTTACGTAAATACCTTTGAGCCAGAACAGTCTATTTATGTCATCTCACCTAAAGAAAGCAGGTTTAGACACAGAGCTGAGAGGCTGTGCACAACAGTTATTAGCAGAAGCGTTAGGCTGATAGAGACACAGGTTCAGCAGGCAGGAAGACAGTCCCTCCTCCCAAAAGCAGCACTTGCAGAAGGAAGAGAGTAAAAACACAAATGCTGCTGGATCTGCCTGACCCCGCGTTCCAGTTCCCTAATGGGTCTGGGGGGCACACTCCTGCTGCAGGCAGGGGTTTCTTCCATGGTTTCCTCAGGGCTGAGGGCAGATGCAAACGCTTGGGAATGCTTCCGCTTCAAAGAACACTTTACAGTGAGCTGATGGCTTAAACAATACATTGAATTTACCTCTTAATAGAAAATCATCCTTCTGTGAAACAGCATCTTAGAACGGGGAAAAAATTGACCTACATTCCCGAGGTTTTTATAATACAAGTGAATTCTCATGGCTTGTAATATACACAAACTCAAAACCATTCCTGAACTTCAGCCACAGCCCCTAAGATTTCTTTCAGTAAAGCAATCTTGACACTGAAAATATGCACTGAAAGCTCTACACAGTACTTTGTAACTGAAATCTTTCATTTATAATGCTCTGCTCCCGCATAGATTTGGTTACGACTCACTTCTCAGCATTCCTGGGAGGCAAGGTGGGGCAAACAAAGAAAGATAAAGATCACGCCCCAGGGAGCAATACAGCCAGGAACAAACATGGTAAGTCCTTATGTAGGGCAGAACTTCACAACTTAGCCTTCATGTCAGCCCAGCTGCAATACCTTTGCATGTGTACACACTGCCCTTGCAGCAAATGAGAGGTCTTTCACCTCAATTTAGCTTTCACTGAAAGACCTAGTTGAGTTAATGTGTGACAACATATTACTCACAGTAATGTCACCAGTGTAATGGGGTAATGTTCTCCATAACACCCAGGCTATGAACACGAGAAGCACAGTACAGCTTTTAAAGGCAGTTTAATGCCTCCAAATTTCCCTATATTGTAAGATCTTTCACAGGAACTTCTGTACTTACTTGCAGCTTTGGGATGCTCTTCTCTCTGCCAAGGACCCTGGGATGTATTTCAGCCCTGGTATCCTCTTTAGCAGACTGAAAGGGAGCACTTGGTCCAGCTTAGAGCCCACCGACTCTGGAAAATCCAAGCAGAAACAGTAGCCCAAACCATCTGCAGTCAGCAACGTTAAGGAGGATGGCAGACAAAACACACTCGTTTCCAACACAGTCACACACAGCCCCCCTCTGGCCACAAACCACTTTCCCTGTAGAATTCTCCCAGTTC
The DNA here is from genome assembly GCA_025769975.1 of Gallinago jamesoni. Classification (NCBI taxonomy): domain Eukaryota; kingdom Metazoa; phylum Chordata; class Aves; order Charadriiformes; family Scolopacidae; genus Gallinago; species Gallinago jamesoni. The sequence continues at coordinate 10,244,889 of JAOQGH010000006.1, read as the reverse complement.
TACCCAGCGCCATCTTCACATCCCATCGCCCTTCTCGGCTCCATATTTTCTACGTGCACTAAAGCCACAGGGGAAGTGGCAGTGTGAGGTGAAAAACAAATGCAGAACTGAGTTTGACGAGGATCAGCAAAACCAGTGGGAGTTTAATGCAGAGGAAGAGCATAAAACCACATGGAAACACCATAAAGCTGGTGCATCTTGGCAACAAGAACCACAGCACGTCCTCCCACTCGTGAACCAGTGACCCCACTCCGGTCCAGGGCTTTGCACCCAGAAAGGATACAGGCTTCCCCAACTAGGAGTCCACACAGGTTACTCAAGAGAGAAGAGTGGGGGATAAACCATGCTATGCAGAGCATAAACCATGGCAGCAGCACCACTGGAACTCTAGCCCCCAAAAACAACGTACTCTTCATCTGCGAGCGGGTGGTGGAGACACCCAGCGTAGCAAAAGCTACTGGCATGAATCCCTTGGCATCTTCCACCTTCGACACCCTCGAGACAACGGGCTCAAGTAAGAGGTACAGGAGGGCAGAGAGGATGGCAAACATGATGGTGAGGAAGCAGTGCTTCACAGTGCCAACGTTCTTCTCAAAGCTGCCGGCAAAATACCAGATGATAATGGCACCGCAGGTCAAGGATATCAGGTCTTCATAGACAAAGATGTAGGTAATTAACCTGTGAACTGAGCACACCAGCACGTCAGAAAGGCAGAGGCAGCAATGAACTTGTTTTAAACCACTCCAATGACACACTTGAGCAGAGGGAGAGGCAACCTACAGGATTAATTGATCACTTTCATTTCTATCTTGGTGTAGAAGAGCAAGAACTTAAGGCCTTTAAAACCAGGTGTAAATAATGGAATAGAGTTAACAAGTGCTATCTTGGGTATCACAGACATATGGACTGACTCTTGCTGCTTCCTGGGAAGCTGCCTGGAAAAAAGCAACAGTATCTGTAGTAAATTTCAGCCTCATTAAAAGAGGAGGCAAGAGACCTAAAAATGACTGTCATGGTAACTATGATTTTGCTCAAAAGATAAACACTTCTTAAACTGGTAGAAGGGTGATTTTTCTCACAAAAAAAATGCTTGGAGGTAATCAGCTCTCAGAAGTGCTCCCAGGCCCTCTGGTTAGCCATTCTCCTGGGCACTCAGGGAGGACTGAGGCAGAGTTCTCCCTCCCATCAACCTCAGTCCCATGTCCAGGAAAATAGCCATTAAGAGCACAGTCCGATGCAATCTGTCTGCCCACATGGAGCCACGTGAGGAGATGGCAAAATTCACCCATCATCTCAGAGCACTGTGCTCCAAAAAGAAATCACTGCATGGGGGCGAGCAGGAGCATGGGAATGAAGTGTGATAAAAATCCTTCTAGGAACACCACAGGGATTGAGGAAAGCAAATCCCTCAGGTGCCTAGCAGCACACTCACACTCTGCATAGTCCCAAGGGCCAGAGATCACAGAATGATTTGGGTTGGAAGGGACCTTAAAGGTCATTGAGTTCCAACCCCCCTGCCCTGGGCAGGGACACCTCCCACCAGACCAGGTTG
>JAOQGH010000006.1:10212772-10242081 GCA_025769975.1 Gallinago jamesoni | reverse complement strand
CCATGCTGGCATGAATGGTGTGGGTCCCCAAAGACAGGCCTCCTCCAACCAGGCTGAACCTGCTGAAACAGCTTTGCTGTTTGTCTACAAAGTTGTGCATGCACCAGCTGAATACACCATGGCCTGAAGGGAAGAGGCAGACTGGAAGGTGCTCCAGCACGGGAGCCCCTCATCCAGAGAAGCCCCTGCTTGAAGAGATGAGCAGGAAAAAAGTGAGAAGCAGGGAGAAATGGAGGCTCTGCTCCCAGGGTGGTGGGAGGCCCTCAGCGGTGTAGAGGATGTGGCTCCCACTGCCCAGTTCCTGGTGCTTGGACCCACATCTGCTGGCCATGAGCAGTTACGTGGCAGAAACTGCCACCAGCTCCTCCTCCAGACAACCCCCTAGGTGCAGTCTGCTGGCTCAGATCTAATAAGAGATCTGTGAGGTCTCGTCTACATGGGAGGGATCAGAAGAAACACACCTTCCCACACCCCCTCTGATTTTGCAAAGCAGAGAAAGCATTTGAGGCCACTGGGATCTCTTTCAGCCAAGGAAAGGCAGAGGGTTGAGAGTCATCTCATCCCCGTCGTCCTCCCCTGACATCTTCTTCCCACCCCAGCTTCAAAGCTTTTGGTTGGGAGCAACGGGAGAGCACAGCACAGATCTATCAGCAGGCAATCAGACACGTCAGCTTGTCTCTCTGTCTCAACTAATGCCATTTATGAGAATCCTTCAGTCTCTTGAGGAATGCAAAGGCGCTGAGAGGCCCTATGATCTCCCCACCTCCCCACCTCCCCTGCCCTGCCCCTGGCTATGGAGCATTGTTTGGGATCTGCCCTAATCCCGATGGCAAAGGCAGCCTTTGTGAGAGGTCCCAAGTTGCTGCAGAGACAGGAAGGCTCATGGCATGGGAGAAGACACCACGGCTGGAGGAGATGAAGGTTTTCAAGGAGAAACTGAAAGACTGGCAGAGAGCTCAACCCCCTTGTTTTTTTTTAAATTAATCATTCTAGTCACTGCTTGTTCTGCAGAAACTTATTTTAGGTGGTGGCAGTGGGATTTGTCGGCTGCCCGGGGCGGGGAAAATGGACCAACTTGTTTGCAAATCTGCTTGATCCATTCAGCTGAAATCAGAGAATGCTCTTCACTGTCTTAAAAAAAAAAAAAAAAAAGACAAACAAAACCAAGGGTAAAACCTTGCACCCCTCAAGGTTTTACAGCACTCACTGTTTCCTCTGCTGATGGACAGCAGACTGTGGCAGAGAGAAAGTGTGCAGCTGTTAACTTTCCCTCTCCAGCTCTCACAAGAAGGTACCTTGACCTGAAGCAAGAAATATGACTGCTGAAAAAAAACAACAACAATTGGATGAAATAATCAAAGTTGCTTTGGTCGTCATTTCAGTTCGTTCCTCATTAATCTTCCTTTCTGTAGCAATGTCTCCCCTCGTGTCATAAAGTGGCTCCCGAGATCACGATCCCTCTTCTTGGAAAGCCGTTCTCCGGGGCAATATTTGGCTTTTTAAGTGTTGTACCCCGGTAAACCTTGTTTTGTTTTGTTTTTTTCTCTTTAAGTTCCAGATTTTGGATGTTTTCTTTAACTCCATCTTAGCATCTCAATTCTCCTGGCTGTGAAGTTTAGCGCGGTAAATTCTCTTTTGGGCAGCCTCTGTCCCAAATAGTGATGCACCAGTGGGATTCGCCCGGCTTTCCCCACCAGCAGCACACACACACCCCCGCTCAGTGCTTATTAATTAAGCTAATTTAACCTTTTAAGCCATTCCCGGCCTCCCTGCACAGCCTCATCCAACCCAGCCGAGGACCCACTTCCCCCCCCCCCCATCCCGCCGTGACTTGGTACGGCCCTTCTCCCCCTCCCCCGCCTGCTTTCCCCACGTGGTAGGCGCCGCGCGCGCTGATTGGCTGCCCGGCCCCGCAGTCCGCGCGAGCTGCGGGTCCCTCAGTGTGCGCGCGGCCGGCGCGGCGCTGGGTCTGCCTCGCGTTCGCTCTCTCTCATTTTTTTCCCCTTCTCTTTCCCCCATTATTTCCCTCAGCCCCGGTTAACGGCTGCCGCCGCCATGGCTTCGGGTAGGTGCTTCCAGGCCCGGCGGGCTGAAGGGGACGACGGTGGCGGCTCTTATTTCCCGTACGGGTGTGGTGGGCGCGGGGAAGGAGGGTGGGCGGGCGGGCGCCATGTGGCGCAGGTGGAAAAGGCCGTGGCCATGTTAGGGGGGGAACCGCGCCTCCTTTGCACCCCCTTCTCGTACCCCCTTTTACCGCCCTGCCGACGGAGAGGGGGAGGGGAGCCACGCCTCCATCTGGCCACGCCCCCTTCCCGCCGAGGCCGCGCCCCCGGCAGCCACGCCTCTTTGTGTCTTGGGGGGAGGGGGGCGTGAGCAGTCCGGCCCCCCCCACCCCCCCTACACACACCGTGTTGCAATGGGGTGGGGGGCGTGGGGGCAGGATCCCATCGGAGCCGCCTGTTCGGGTGCTGCATGGGTCTGGCGCCCCCCGTTTTGGGTCTGGCGCCGCCTTCCCTCGGGTTGTTTCACCCCCTGCGGTGTGAGATCTGGGCCCCCTTTGGGTGTAGACCCCCCCCCTCCTGTGGGACGTGTACCTTCCCCCCCCTCCCCCCCTCCTTTTCGGTCATGGCCCTTCCCCACAGCATGGTTTGTGTGCTCCCTGCTCCGGATCAACACCCCCACCACCATGGGACATGCCCTCCCTGCCCCCCAGCATTGGACCCATCTTTGTGTCTCCCTAGCTGCTGCATTTGCTTTGTGTTCTGCTCTAGCAACCTTCCCCCGAGGATGCCAGTATAGTGAAGGGGGTAACTTCACAGCCTCCCTTGTGTGTACTTAAAAATGCCCTGGCTGTAATTCTTTTCCCGGTGGATGCCTTTAGTTGAGTATGGAGACAGTATGTCTGCTGCCCCAGATGATGTGACACAGCCCAGCTTCTCCTGGGGCTTCTGAGTATGTTGTGTGCTTGTTTCTTCATCCCATTTGAGGCAGAAATGTTTCTGTCCCACCAGCAGTGATGCCCCTGTGAAGCCATGGATAGGTAGTGTACTCCAGAATGGGAGGGCTGTAAGTGCTTTGTGGAGTGAACCGTCTTCATGCTTCACTCCATTTTAGTGTTGTCTCACACCATGTATATGCATGATAGAGAATAAATCAAAACAAAGCAAGGTATGTTAAAGGACTCCTTTAGTGCAAGGACAGACGTTTGCCATGAGAAGAAAACACATCTGAAGCTCCTGTATAATGTGTTCAGACCATGAAGTCTTCACTAAATGAGTAAAGTTGTGCAGTGAACTAAGAGCGCTTTCTTCCTAGAGCTCAGGTACTTACCAGTCAAGCACCTGAGAGTGTCTCCTCTGTTCTTACTCTGTGGTGATGTTCAAACATGAGATTATTTCAGTTGAGAAATACTACAGCAGCAATGCTGCTTCTTTATTTCAAATTATTTCGCATGGGAACTTCACTTTTTAAACGTTCTCAGCAGATTTTTCAATCTTAAGAGGAATGTGCTTCCTGAGGTGTACAAGGCGGCTCGTCTGCTGTGCCCCACTTCATGGAAAAATTTCCTGTGAATGAGCTTTTTAAACATTCAGAAAAAATGTCTGCATATCCAGGAATTTCCAGAATAAACTATTTGTTTTTTCCAAAAATACTTACAGACTCTTGTCTCCATTGAGCCCACCAAAATAAATCGATCAGAAGTTTATAGACTAAGCAGTCCAACAAAGGATGTAGAAAAGTGTATAAATAAAGGAAATTCCTGTGATTCTACGTATTCATTTTTTACAGGCTCCTTATCTGTTTGCTTTCAAACTTTTTCCAAAATTTTGTGGTTTGGCAAAAGGTAAGGGAGAAGTTAAGGAGAATTAAATGTAGTCCTTTCATTTATAGCTAATTACATCCTTAATGAAGAATTCTTGCTGGTACAACCATTAATATTCTTTGTTTTAATTAGCAGCACTAATGGCATATACATTTTAGAGTGAGGCCGTAATTTTAAAATGCCATTATCTATTTAATAGTAATCTTTATGATCATTTAAGTTGAAATACTGTAAAAAATTGACCTTAATCTCATTTAAAACAGTAAACATGTTTGAGTTGAACTTTTTGAAATGCTTGTAATTGTGAAAAGGCAAGGAAATCATTGTATAGCAGAGCAAAAGGAGGAGAATGTTTCACATCTGAGTGAAACCACTTTATAGGATGTGTGAAATGAAATACTTTGTCTCATCTTAGCTTTTGGTAAATGTGACTCTTACAGAATGTGATATTTGATGCTTTTTATTGCTTTATTGAAGCACCATTAAAAATGCTGCTTCGTGTTTGGATAGTTTAGGTGATAATCCTTGTCTTGGAAGCATATATGCACGTGTTTAAGTATATGTGTTAGTACTGGCAGGGTTGTACTTACAACCAGATGAGAGAGTTTTCATGAACAGACTTTAAGCAATTTGATGTGTGTTTTGATTGGAAGATGGTTAGAATCGTTTGTAGTTTATGACATGGTAATTCATTCAGGGTTTCAGCTTTTTAGTTAGTTCTAGGTGTAGAAATTTGAGAGTGTGAGTGGGGGAAAGACTGAAATCAGGGATGAAAACAGAGCAGCTCTTGGTATTTTTTATTAGACCACGGCACCACAATATTCGCACAAATTCTTGAAAGGAACAGGAAAATTGCAGGGCTGTTATCCAGAGTGACGGTATGGGTGAGACTGGCAGAGAAAGTAAGAAAGTGTTTGGGTTTTGACAAGAAGGTGGGAATTACATGCAAAAATGTCAAGAAGAATTGAGAGTCCTGCAAGATGGACAGAGTCTGTGTGGGTAAGAAGTTGGTAGGACATAATGCAGCTTGGGGAGTGTGGGTGAAGCCTCCTCGGGACCATCTGAATTTGGAAGGGTTGATGGGGCAATGCATGTGTGTTTTGTGCATCTGTTACACACAGGTGGATTGGGAAACTAAATCAGTAGGAATATGTGTTTTCCCCTGTATAGTTAGAGCTTTTAACACATGAAAATTTGTAATTTTGTGGAAGACAAGGAAATCCATCATCATACAGTTAACAAGATAAAATAACGTCACAAGCTAAATCAGTAAAGATAAAGCATTTTTTTTAGGAACTGAATTCCAGCTAGCAGGTACTAGAGTTTTTCATAACATTTATAGCTTTTACAAATCAGATACTCTACTTTAAATACAAGGCAAACAATTTGAATGAATTTATCTATTTTTTTAACTTGAGGTCAGATTTTGAAATTCAGTTCTTCTAGTGTGTTTCAGGAATCAATTTCCGTCATAAGGGAAGTTTATGTTATTTGGAAAAAATATTTATAATACCTGCCTGAACAGCTTGGGTGGTGTGTAAATGAATTAATTGCTGCATGGTTTGAGCTATCAGTAATGTTTCTTCTTTTGCAATACGGGAGAAGAAGGGAAATGTCGTGGTTCCTCCATCCCTGATTTTACATCCAAATTCTGGCTGTGTCTATGCCCTTTGCTAGGCAGAACTTTCTTATGGCATCTTAAAAAGGGGTTCAGTAGGACTCACGTGTTTAGCTTCGCTTGAGTAGTTAAGCTGCTGCATTCTGTTCATTGATCATAGCCATTAGAGGGGGTTGTGCAGTCCCAAATATTTGAAGAGATGCCTTGAAAATGGAATTCAGATCGTTCAAAAAGGAAGTTCAGCGCCTGTTTCATGTCCCCCACACCTGTGCTTCTACTCTCCCAGTCTTAGCATTTTCTGTTCTGCTCACAAAAAGGAAGCTGTCTCATCATGCAGGGAAAGTAGCTGCGTTATCCAGTGTACTTGAACCTTTCTCCCTCTCCCCAGATTTCTTCCTCTTATAGAAAATAGAGGAATAAAATGTTAATTGGAAGTTCTCAATATGACTTATTTCTTTTTCTAGATTCTGGAAGTTACAGTCAGTCTGGGGGCCAGCAGAGGTATGTGTGGGTTTTTTTGCTGTTAGCAATTAAATCTGCAAAACAAAAAGCCATTTCAGATTGCCAGCATGATGCTTAAATCTTTGGGCATGATACGGTGTTGGTAATATTTTTGGAGTTATAGGTGCAGAACGCTTGCTGGCCTGTGCCTTTATTAAGATGTTTTCAAAAACAGGGAAAAAATATGTGTTCCTGAAGGGAAGACAATAAGCAGGTTTAAACTGGAATTATGTCTTTTAATAGTAAGAAATTTTGAAATGTTATAAATATAGAGAATTTTTTCTTATAACTCCCTTAAGCTGTTCATTAAGATTTTAGTCAAAGGCTATACACATGTGAAGATGATGGGCCATACAGATTTGAGATTTGATTTTTCCATTTTATTTTCCTGTTGGAGGGAACTTTTTTTCTTAAAACCCCCTGATAATACCATTTGTAGTTTTGATGTTTAAAAACCAGTTCATAAAATAGCTGCGGGTTTTGGGGGAACTATTTTAATCAGTGAAACAAAAAAGTGTTTTTATGGAAGTGTGAAAATCTTGGCTAGTACTGATTGTGCTAATGAAAGCACAAAGTTCTATGCATGTAGCACTGCATGAGTTTGAGTTTGTCTGAGTGTGATATGAGTTTCAGCACATGGTTCTTCTATCAGTTCATGAAGTTTTAAAGTGGCAGAATAAGGAGTAAGTATAATGTAAAGCTGGTGTGTGTTTTGATGATAATGTTATTGTAGAATAGTACAGCAAATACCAGATGGACAGTAATCCATGAAAATAAAATTAACTTTGTAAGAATGTACTGAAAAACTTAAGAAGCCTTGGTTTTGTGGAATAAAGTTTTCTGTGATTGTTAAGAATCTGTCAAATTACAGTAAGCCCAACTTCCATGTACCTTAAATTTACACTTGAAACAGAGAAGAAATTAAAATAAGCTCTTCTGGTTTCTGACAGTCAGCTGTAGTAACCATTAGTTTATTGATGTAGTTCTAATATGCCTGTTTAATCCCTAATATACCTAGGGATTTAACACCAATTCTGGAATGAAAAGAAAATTAAAATAAAACCAAAAATACTTTTACTTTCCAACCCACATGAAGGGTGCTGTAAGCATTTACTAAATGCATTTTTCTGTTCCAGCTATTCGTCCTATGGCAATCAGGGCAGTCAAAATTACGGACAAACACAGGTAAGTTGAAAACAACATTGAGTCTTTCAAAGCAGATGCTCCTTGAGTAAAAACAGTTGTTCCTGGGTGACCGTATCTGGGCTGGGAAGAAGTTTGTTCTCAGCTGTGCCTGATGTTTGCAGTCTTGTCTACCGAAGGAAAACTGTAATTAAGTTACACTTATTTGAGTATGTTCTTTAAATTGCAGGGATATTCTGGTTATGGGCAGAGTGGAGACAGTTCTTCCTACGGACAGAACTACGGAAGCTATCATGGGAACTATGGACAAAATCAAACAGGTTTGGCTAGCTTGTTACATTCATTGGCAGTGATCAAAAGGTGAATATTTACTAAAAAAATTCTTCCTCAATTTCCAGGTTATGGACAAGATTCCCAGGGATATGATGATGAATCCAGTTATGAAAATCAGAATCAGAGCTCATATAACCAGCAGTCTTACGGAAGTCAGGGACAGCAGAAAGGGTCGTCTAGAGGGTAAGGAAGCCGAGATTTAAAGTATTATCTAGTAGTTGTACATTCTTAACTAGAGCTGTTACATGTTACCTGCTATAATTGCTAAAAAAAAGAAAGATAAACGTCTGAAAAATCCACATTCTTAGGACATTTTTAATGCCTGAAAGAAAAGGAGATAAGGGAAGAATATTTCTTTATGTAAGAAGGATGGATACAGTTGTTCTGAAGTCAAGCTGTACGGGGAGATACACTTTAGAAAGTTATTGGATAGTGACTACAATAAAAAATGGACTTGGTAGAGAGTATTTTGATTAAGAAGGTGGCAAATTGAATACCTCTCCAGTCACATGCTTGCAATACTCTTTATTAACTTGAAATAAGTTGTTAGCAAGGAAATTCGTAGCTTGGCTTATATTTGCAGCCTTCTTATCTGACTTTTTGTGGTGAAAGAAAAGGATTCAGAAGTATAATTTAAGAAATGTCTTTTTCAACTAAGCAGGATTCTCAAAACGTCATGGTTTTATATCCTTATCAATAACTTAAATGTGTATTTCATACTGCACGGTGGTTCAGTACTTTACACTGTTACAAGTGTACTTTACTTGTTAAGTGATATTGTACTCCAACTGTTATAGTTTCAGGAGGGTTAATGATGCAACTTTTAAAGTATGTTGGAAAATACAACCCAAGTTCCTGTAATGACTTATAAGGCCACTTCATTATCTAATTTACAAGTTTCATGTGTACACCCCAAGGTTACTGCATTCGATCTTTATTGAGGATTGTGTGACCTCTTTAAAATACATCATGTACTAAACTTCTTTCTTGTGTCCAAGGTCCAATTGTTTTTTTGGTTTTGTTTTTTTTGCAAGCTGATAAAACAATCTGGACTTCAGCAAATCTGTACTTGTTTTCTGGTTTTGTAGTTATTACAAAACACGGTAATAGAAACAAGCAAGGTCTTAGATCTGTGAGCAGTAGGTGCTGTCACAGTCTTTTCCGCATCCCTAAAGAAGGCAGGGATGTGGTTAAGTTTTGTTTTGCTTTTATTAGAGCTGTACAAAGAGACAGGACGAGGCAATAATGTAGTTTTTAACTCTGTAGACATCCAGTGGGGAAAAAAAAAGTGCAGTAGGGGCATATATTCTCCAAGGTTTGTTTTTTTTTTTTTTAATCAAGAAAATGATAAGAAAAAAGGCATTGAGGCATTGGAGGGAAACTTTTCAATGTGTGGTTGTAACAAGGAGAAACTGAGAAAATAAATGATAGCAACTTTGAAGAGGATGGTCACAAAATTGTGGCTCTCACATCCTAAAGGAAGGAGGGAAAACTGGCAAATAGCAGATGCTCTCAATGGTACTTCCTTCACTGGTGGTGGTGCAAAGGCTAAAGTGGAGTTGACTTTTTTTGAAGTGAAGATAATAACAAAGATCTTCACAATCTCTTTGCCACTGGGATTAGTTATGTTAAAGCTAAGACTTGGGCTAGAACTGGTAGGGATCAGATTAGATGGTTTTTACATGGATGAGATATTTTGAGATTGGTTTTTTTTGTTTGCTTGTTTTTCTGAGAAAAGTAAGATTGCCAAAGACTGGAGAGTGGCAAATGTAGTGTCTCATCTCTTGAAAAAGGGTGGAAGTAGGAAGAGAAGGAAGGGTGGCAAATGTCAGTGATTAATTTCAATTACTTAAAAAAATTCAGCTGTAACTAAGTACCCAGGAGGAAACAAAGATAAGAATAACAGCCATTGTTTCCTGGATACAATTTATGTCTTACAAATCTATATAATGTCTTTCCATTGAAAGGGTAACCCAGCTGAAACAATTATCTCGTACATCTAGATTTTCAAAATACTTTTGTTTCTACATTGGGTGCTGAAGTAGCCTAGGGAAATAAGGTGTGAGATACCCTTGTGGTTGCTATGAAGTTGTTGTTAGAGAACAGTTATGACTCCCTATGAGTATAGATGGCCACATTATGGCTATCCTAAATGTGATATTGGTCAATATTTCTGATAAAAAACGGTAGGATATCATATGTAGATGGCACTAAAGTGGGAAGAACTGCAAGTGTGTTAGAGGATATCACAAGAGTTAGAAAAGTTCTTGGCAAAATGGTAGAATGCCCAGAAAAAGATAGACTGCAATTCAGCGAAAGCAAAATTTTGGCTTTTTTTTTTTTTTTTTTTTTTTTTAGGCAGAATTATAAGCTGCACAGTAAAACGTGAGCAGCGGGTGTCTCCCCTGCAGTTCTGCAGGGAAAGATTTGGCAGTTTGCAGGTCATGGGCTGTCCATCAGCCATTGTCATGCTCCTGGGGAGAGGGAAGGCGGCAAGCATTGTACTGGGATAAGTCAGGGGGGTGCTGCTGTTAAATTACATGTAGAGTAGAAACTGAGGATGTCTTGAAAGCAATGGTAACGCGCAGTTTTCTGCCTTGCTTTTGTTGGAAGCCAGATACATCCCAACAGAGATGAAACAGAGTATTTTCATATCCGTGTGCCAGTAATGACTTGGAGGTGACTGTGACTAGGAAATTTTAGCAATGTCATGAATTTTCAGCCATTATTTTGCTCTCTATTCTGTGAACATTTAGCTATTAATACAAATTCTGTTTATTTTAAGTGGAAGAGGCTCATATGAACAAAAGTCAAACTATGGTCAGCACCAAAGCTCTTATGATCAGCAGTCAAGCTATGGACAAAACCAAGACTCTTATGACCAGCAGTCAAGCTCATATGACCAGCAGTCGGGCTATGGCCACCAGGGCTCATATGACCAGCAATCGGGCTATGGCCACCAGAGCTCATATGACCAAAAGTCAGGCTATAACCAGCACCAAAGCTCATATGTCCATTCTCAGCAGTCCTACCAGTCTCAGAAGGGAAGCTATAGCCACAACAGCCAAGGTAAAATTCACAGGTTGAATTCAGTATTGGCTAATAAAATTGAGAAGAAACGCTGAAATAGTTGGATTTCCTTCCACAGACAGTTGATTTGATGAATAATTGAAGCTCTTTTTCCATGTGATATTCTTGGGGAGTGTTTTATTTGTTAAGACTTTCAAAACATTATGCAGAGATGAAAAACTGTTGGGGGCCCAAAATTGTTGCATTGGTGTGCATTGGAGAGAGCCTTGCAAAGTTCGTGTCCCTGAGTTCTGCAAGTTCTGCAAGGAATTTTATGCCTAAGCTATTTTGAACCTTCTTCCTGCATGAGAGTGACATGTCTTGATCAGTCATGAAGAGCTTTTGCACTTCACATCCCAGCTTTACGCTGTGTAGGTGAATTCTGAGATAGAAGGAAATAAGTTTAAGATCAAGCCTCTTTTTTTGCAGTAACGTCACACAAATGACACAACCCACGCTCTTTATCTTTGTTCTGTCTTCAGTGATGTCTTTTCCAAACTGGGAAGGCTACGTGGAAGTAGAATGAAAAGTATATTTTAGACAATATGTGTTTAATGATTGGAAAATGGAGTGTAATTAAAGCACAGAGTGTTTACATTCTGAGATGCCTTGTGGCTCTGGAAGCCAAGGGAGATAATTGGAAGAAAATCAAACTTTGCTCCATTACTTTTTGGTGTCGATAATGTAAGAAAAATTTAGGAGTTGATGCTTTCCAGATTTAAATGGCAGGCTGGAGGGGGGGTGGAAATTGTAGATTGGGAATTTTCACTGCACCACAGTTTGCAGTACAACTTCCTCATGTTTTGTTTTGTTTTACTCATTCCTCCAGATGATCGTCGTGAAAAGAGTAGGTATGGAGAAGATAATAGAGGATATGGCGGGTCACAGGGAGGAGGTAGAGGGGGATATGACATGGATGGAAGAGGTCATATGTCTGGATATGGGTAAGTGATCTAATTCCAGTGCCTGCAGTTCTTTACCTTTGTTTCTAATTATTTAGCTGGTTTTAAATTTTGTTTACTATCTGTTCCTAATGTGGTTCAGATTTAGATTTCCAAAAGTGGAAGGTTTCTAAAATTAAACCTTTCTGCGCTGCACAGAAATGCATTTTGCCTAGGAAATGCTTTTAGGTTCAGATAGATTGAGACCAAGCATTTGATTGTTAGGATAGATTGCTGCATTTTATTTCCATGAGTTGCAGTACAAAAACTGTCTGAGCCCATCCCTTGAAATAAGATATTTTAAAGCCTGTAAAAATTTGTTTTTAATGACAAGAAAACCAACAGTTAGGGATTGAGAAAGTTTTATAAAATTCATAGCCAAAGCAGCTAACATTTCAGCAGGGGATTATTTTTACTGTACAGTGACAAATCATTACACTAAGGTTGGCTAATTATTGTTCTGCTTTCTAAATAATTTAGGAGTAACTTAGTAATAACATTACTTGTTCTTTACTGGTTTTTGCAATTTTAATCTTCCATTAAAATACAGTTTCTATCACTATTTTAGCCATCAGTCTAAACACATTTAGGTTTAGGTAGATTTTAAATACAATACTATTACCCCTTCTGCTGTTGCCTTAGGCACTGTTCCTGTCAAGAAAATTTATGCACATAATTAATTTTGTGCTTGCAGATGATTTCATGCCTGGGTCTGAGAGACTGGGACCTTTGCTTTAAATCCTATTGGATTAGGCCAGATGACATTATTATTTCTTCATAAAATATCATGATTGGCTTCCCTTTATGTACCTCTGTGAAGTAGTTGGGGGTTTAAAGTGCTCGTTGATGCAAAGTCAGAACATTGAAGTTTCCAGTGAGCTTTGAAGTGTTGCTTGTCCCCAACACTTACCCCTTAAAAGGCCACTCAGTTCTGGATTATTGCTAGAGCTCCGGATGAAGAACTCTATACAGTGCTGTTTGTTTGAACTGATCTAATTTAAATGAAGTAATCCAACAATGTGTTAAGACTTGGTGACTTTTAAAAGTATTTATTTCTGAACCATATTGAAAATTTGCCTGCTCCTAAGGTGGTCCCAAGTTGTACTTCATGGCTTGCTGTTTTGATGATGTAGGCAGACTGTATCTCCCCTAATTAGGTGTGTAGCACAATTAAAAAAGCGTATTAATATTTATTTTATGTAACAGTTTGCAGGGGTTTTATAGAATATAAACTTATCTTAGAAATTACTTTGCTAGTTTTTTTGAAATCAGCTTTTCTATGTGAGTGAGGGTTTTCAATATTCTTAAGCTAAAATCAGGGTTTTTAAAAAAATATTTATAGCTGAGCCCTTTCCAATAAGGGGAATGAATGTGAGCTTCAAAAAACATATCTTCAGTAGATTTTATCACTTTGAAACAAACTTCTGTCTTTGTAAGATTAAGATAAACTCATGCCTGTGAAAATAAAGCCTCTTCCCATATTTTTCCAAAATGTAAGAAAAATTTTGTTCACACATCCATGTAGATAATAGTGCTTCAGTAGACTTTAAAGCCAAAAAAAGGAAAAAAGTGAATGGAGAAGGGGGAGGAAAATACAGCAAAGTGGGAAGGCATTTATTAGGAAGTCTGTCCAATTCTGTTAAGTGATACAGTCTTTAATGGTGTTGCATTGACTTTTTTTCTGAAACTACAGTGTCATATATGTTTATTCAGTCTTTCTGCATAATTATGATGGAGGATTCTGCTTCTGATTTGTATTTTTACCAGTCACGCTTATTAGAAAAGTGTAAAAGGTTAAATTAAATAACAAACTATATAATCAAGGGGAAAATTCCTTCTAATAAGATAAGAAATTATGTTTAGTCCTGTGAAAATGTGGGGTTTCAGGGTAGTTTTTTGGTTTTGTTTCCTTGGGTGGTTTTGGGGTTTAGCTTTGTTTTGTTTTTTCCCCAAAAGCAGCTTTAGTAGGAATGTCAAGTCTATTTCCAGTGATTAGTTACTATTTTAAGTTTTTTACTTTCATCACATTTTAATGCTTAACATTAAATTGTGGAAATTCTGTAGCCATCGGGAAGTGATATTACCTAAAAATCTTGCCTACACAGATATTTGTACTGCTGTCATAACAGGCTGTGATTTTTATAGTGGTTAGAAAATAGTGTGCAAATGAGTTCTATCAAGGTGAAAAAATATACTGTTCCTTGACATGAAAAAAAAAAAAAAAATGGCTAACTTGAGATCATAGGGAGTGAATCTCTTTTGTGTTCACTAATAATAAAAATTTCGTCTTGACTGGCACTTTAATGCAGAGAGAGCTTGTTGCAGCTTGTTCGTGGGTGAGAGCTTTACCCAGTCACCGGTGTTCTTACAGCCATATTACCTAATATATACACAGTGCTGGGCCATCGCTGCATCCTGTTTATCACCTGTACTGGTGATACAGTCATTTTTGGCTGCAATGGCAGTTCTTGCCAAGATTCTTGCGAGTGGCATTGGCCTCCAGACCCTCACGCTGTGTGCAAAGCCCCCTCGGAGCAGTCCACAAATAGAATCCTCAAGGCAAAATTGAATTAGCATTTTTAAATTTCGGAGAGCTTTCATTTCATTGAATAACCTTTACAAAAGTACTTCCAAATGTGGTTGGTAATGTTAAGGTATGAATCATTATTCTGAAAACTGGAATGACTTGAATATGTACTGTAATAAATGCTTTCAGCACTCGTTTTTCTTTTGTACCTGTGCAAAGTCATACAGCTCTGAGAAGAAAGTATCTTTTGAGAAATTACTGTTCAGATTCCCTAGCTGATATTATTACGATAGAGAACAATCATTTTGTTATGTGTCAGATGTTCACTTTTTAATCTTAGTAGCTTTGGGTTTCAAAATTATTATTCAAATTTTTTTGAATGATTTTGAATTACATCTTTGGGGATTTTGGTAGAATTTTTCCACCCTTTTATTTTGAAGCTTGAAAAAATTATCAGCTCGCTAATTTGTAGTTTGGCTAAAAAGCAAAATCTTTTCTTTGTTTTTAACCCGTAGTACAAGAGTCTAATCTCTGAGCTCTTTTGGTTAGAAAGCAGGTACACCAGGTCTTGAGAATGCAGAGTTTTGAGTCCAAGTTTCATTGTAGAATAAGTCACCTTTTTGTTAGAGTCCTCATCCGAAAGGTAAGGAATGAATTACTCGTTATGGGAACAAATTGTTTTGGTTAAGCACCTAAGTGGGAAATACAGTAGGTATTTAGAAAGATAAAGAAAAACAAAGCAGGTTTGTTTTCTTTCATCTTGGGAAAGCCATTCAGGCCATACCTGTGATGCTGCTCTTCTTTTAGAGTCTGGGGAATAAATGGGGGAGGCTTTGCCTTTGAATATGCTCATGCAGCCTGGGTTGGTGGAACTATAGATGCAGTTTAGAAAAGGATTTACTATTGCATTAGGATTTATCACAGAAATCCTAACTTTGCTCAGCATAGATTTTGTTGTTGTTGTTGTTGTTCTCCTCTTGTGCAGATTTGATGTATTATACACGAAAGTTACCTTTGCAGCTTGAGTGCTTTTTTAGCTATCATGAGTCGGAATTAGCTTATTATGATACAAAGAAACTACAACTTAGTGCAAATGTTTTTTACAACAGTGGGGTTTGTGTTCAGAATTAGTATTTTGACGTGTAATGTATATACTTGTGTTTAACCTAATATAGATCTTGGAAAAACATGAACAGAGGCATTAAATATAGTCAACAAAAAAAGGAAAGCCATCTGTCAGTGACTTTATTGGTGCACTAAGCATTCCTTTCTTGTTTGTAAAAATACATTCTTATGTGCAACTCCCACATGCTTGGCAAGACATAGATGCGTGTTGGAGGCTGAAATTTGGTTCCTGAGTTCTTAATGATAGCGCTGCCAATATCTGATCTTTTTTTTTTTAAAGTATATTTCTGTTTTCTTTAATGTTCAGCTCTCCGTGTAACTGTGCCTTTAATTTAAGGAGTTATTCCCAGCTGAAGTAAGCTGTGTTCAGATTAACTCCGTTTACACGCAAGTAGGTGATGTTTAAATGTATGACTGAGCGTGGGGAGAAAAGAACATCTCATGACACTTCTTTCATAGCAGCAAGTTTTTGTCACTATGAACGATGCCGTGTACACATTCTGGCTGCTTGCAGTTCAGTCTCTCTTATTTTATTATCTTTGGTGGCATTGCTGAATTTTAGCTACCTGTTCACAATCCTAACATAGGATTTTGAAACCCCTAACTCTATTTGGTCTGGGAGCAAGACTGGGAAGGCAACAGCCTGTGGAACACTGCAATTATATTTTCCACATGTTCCATCACAATAGTGGAGGAACTAATTTAAGTTCAGGTCTCAATGAGGGGTAAATCTCAGATGGTGGCATCAGCTACTTGCGGCCAATTTCTGGTTTTGGCTTTGCTTGCTGCAGCGTATCCACCTGCCTCCTGGGGGTCTCGGGTAGCCCAGCAATCTCAGCAGGGTAACACACTGCAGCTTTATGTGTCACATACAAAATGGGACTTAAAAATGGAAGAAAGCATGACTTTATCATCAAAGGTACCTGTTGCTGATTTGATGCAGATTTTGTTTGGGTTAGTAGTCTGAGACTAAGCAGAAGATAACGTGCAGAAGCATATTTGGGAAAAAAAAAAACATGTTTCTACACGCATTAATTGAAAAAATAAGGAAAAATTGTGGATTGTACTTGTTAGTGCGGGGTGCAGAATTACTGTATTACAAACTTAGAAATTAGGCATTTGACTGTGACTTCTTTTGCATTTTATGTATCTAACTATTGCTTCTTGGAATCAGGGTAAAAGTCCACGTGCTTTTACCCTGACATCTTAGCAAACTCCTCACTTCTGGAAAATCCTGGCTACGTTAATCATAAACTTATTTTCTGTACATTTTTAGATAGTTGTTTTTTTCTAATTTATGTTTCTGCTAGTGTATGCTTTCAAATTGGAAAACGTACATGTTCTGCGTAATGCTGCCCTCATGAATTGGGACATAGTCTAGGGTAGGAGAACTTTGATAACATTTCCATGGTTGATGTATTCACTCTTGTTATTTCTTATGTAAAATCCTCAGAAAAGCAGGCATCCTACTGAAAAATTTTCTGTCATAATGAAGTGGTTTGTTTGGGATTTTTTTTAGCTGAAGAGAGTTGGAGGTGGCAGAAAGATATTTACAGTAAATTTTATCATCACCATTGTGTTTCTATCTTCACTCCTTAAGAACAGCCAGCCTTGAATAAAGACTAGATCTCATGTTGAGTATAAAATCCATTCATTTTACCCCTTTAATGAGCAGAATGAATTACTTATGAGTAAATGACACTGCAGTTTAGCATTCAGAACTTTTTCTGTGGAGAAGCAATTTAAAATCTGCAGCAAAAAATTATTTTTAAAAAAGTCCCAGTGAAAGTGATAGTCTATTGCGACAAAGATAATATACCCTGTATATGTACTGTCAGAATGTCAGTCACCCTTCAAACAATGTTCCTCTTAATCAAGTTTTGATAATATCTGTTGAAACCTTGTTTCCCTTTGTCCCTCACTTTGGACAGATTTTATCTTGTAAATGTTAAGTAAGCAGTACCTCCCACTCAGGACTTTGCATTCGCTGTAACAAAGAACAGATGTACAGGATGCCAAAGAAGTTATTATTTCGTTGCCTTTTGCTGGGGTGTTTGTGTCGCGTGTTTGGGCTCTGATGTGCTGGCAGATCGATTGAATTAAAACCTCTATGGACTTCCAGTTGTAAAGAACATTGGTGAAGAAGCTGGAACTGGCACAGTAATTCCAGAGTCTGGAGATAACCTTCTACGTCAGGGGTTGAACTCGCACTCCCAACTCCCCCGAGTGTGAAAACTATCAGGATTAGGTGAAACTGCCTGATTTTCTGTCTTCCACGCGAAGGAGGGCGAGCAGGCAGTTGTATGTGGCAGTATGAAGCAGTCTTTCTGGCACTTGGTTATTGACTTTCTAAAAAATGCAGTGGTTGTATTTTTCCTGAAGGCTTTGAATATTGATTCTATTGTGTTCATAACATGGATGCAATTAAAAATGCTGTGTGCAAAATCCTTCTAGTAGGAGGCGTTTACATTGAAAAGAGTGAGGGTTTATTTTCATGCACATAATTGGGGGCGTAACGTCCTGTTTAAAATCCCCTTCTAACCTTTGAAAATGGATGTGTTTAATCTCTTAACTTGGTCTACATTTTGTGCCACAGGTTTCAGAATGAATGAAATAAAACTTCACGGCCTCTGCTTTTGAAGCTCACATACACACACCTTCTCTGTTGTGTCAAGTGCTAACAGTACAGTAGGTCCCCACAGAGCCTTTCTCAGAGAATGGCTGATGCTGCTAATTTGTCCCCCATACATAAATGCATAACAATGGAGGTTAATTAACTTTAGCTCGTCTTACTTCTAGGAAAGTACTAAAGTACTAATTATTCCAAAGTAGCAATTACATCTACAATTAAAAGCCCATTAACCTTCATGATAATAATGTTTCTGTTTTAAAACCTAGTTTTTAATAGCAGTCATTTTGGCTTATGGGATGGGAGAAAGTATTAAAACAGCGCCATGAGTGTGGGTTAGTTTAAAATACTCTTTAGGGCTTCTTTTCTCCAGTGCAGCACCCTGGGAGATTATTCACTTTCATGTAATTTAATCTTTGAACATGAATGAGTAGTGAGGAGAACGTAGAGATGGTGCTTTAGCTCTTAGACAGTAACTCTCAACTTGTGATCAGTTAACTGTAGATTGAGCCATGGGCTCAGCTCATAGAGACTTAAGGAAGAAATCATTTCTTCAATTTTTCCTCTGCAGTGGTGGTGACCGTGGTGGCTTCAAAAATTATGGTGGTAAGTGCCGAGTATCCAAAAATGTTTCAGTGGAAATTCTTTATAAATCTAAAAGCCACCAATATCTTGTTACTATCCAGTAGAAGCGTTTGGTGAGGCTGGTGTGTTCATGAGTTTTAATAGCCAAACTTTTAGCAATAAACTGGATTTCTACTCTGTCAAATTGCATGAAAGAATTTCTGGAGACAGTGACGTTCACCGGATTCTTTTTGTTTTCTTTTCTTTTTAAAATTTTTGTTACAAATGCTACTTAGAATGGTACTAGAGGTTAAAAAAAAAAAAAAAAAGCAGCGGTAAACTGCTTGGTGATCTGACAACCAGCATTTTCAAGATAACACCAGCATAGCATCAGTGTGGCAACTGCCACGTGCTGCAAGTTAAAGAACACATTAATGTCCTACAGATACCTTCTGTTGAACGTTTTAATCTAAATAGTCTCTAAATCTCTGGTTAATGTTTCAGATCATAGATGCATTACACACATACTGTAAATATTTTCTTGTCTCTAAAAAAGCCACTTGAAAATGTTTTGCTAAAAATAGTCTTTTTCTTTTTTTTTTTTTTTTTTTTTTTTTTTAAAACCCTGTTTCATAGGTCAAAGGGATTATGGACCAAGATCAGATGCTGGTAAGAAAACAAGCGGTGTGGCTGGGAGTGGCTTGTAGCTCTCTTAGATCATTGCTTTTAAAATGTACATCTAGAAAGATGGATGTTGCTGCAGTTCCCATGGCCCAAAATAAATTCATCTAAAGCTTGTCTTCCTTAAATGTCTTTTATTAAAGTGCGTGTGAATTTTTGGATGTTCTTTTCATGCAGCAAGTAAGAATTTGCTGATGAACTTGTAATCTGCTTGAGCCAAGCAGCTGCTTTCACTGCCATAACACAATTGCTAAACTTGTGTTATTTAAAACACACAGTGATTTGATGGGTTTGGATGTCATAGCTGCACGGGCGAGTTGAGTGTGTGGCAGAGAGCTGGTCAGCTGCCGAATGTGTTCAGTGTCTGATGTACTACAGCATCTGAAGGTGCTATGAATGCATTTTCAATGGTGTTAACTTCAAAATGATGCTTCTGCTCATATTTTATTTCACCGATGTCTTTGGGATTTAAGGGTCTGCTGCTGGGCAGTATAGACCTGAGCTTTAAATGTTGCTGCCACAAAAAAGCATGGTAAATGTAGCTTTTTTTTTTTTTATAGATTCAGAGTCTGACAACTCTGATAACAACACTATCTTTGTGCAAGGACTTGGAGAGGATGTTTCAACAGATCAAGTGGCAGACTATTTCAAACAAATTGGTATTATAAAGGTATGTGAAATGAAAAATCGTTGGTAAGAAGGAAGAGAACTTGCAGATCTAGTGTATTGGAAATACACTGATACCGTTCAAGGCAGATGCTCTCTCTGACTCCCCAGCAGTTGTAGATAATAGTTTTATCTGGGTTCCCAGGTGACAGCTCATTTGTAAGCTGGCAGCACTAGCAGCTTTTTTCTAGTGACATTTAGATTGCTTTGTATCTCTTCTTTTTATTCTTTATAACCCTTAACACGGACAATATCTGTTGTACTACCCTCATACTTCAGTAAGAATGGTTCTGTGGCTGTTTCTTCTGTTTCTGCAATTTTAAATTAGGACTTCCTGCACTTGACCTCAGTTTTTGTAATAACTGAGCCCATCATTACTTCATGGAGACCAGCCAGTCAGTGTCCTTCAGTCAAAGCATCCATTTTCTGCAGTCTAGCTCCAAGAGAGTCTTCTTTCTAATTATACTTAGCTGTTACAGTTTATTGCTATGAGCTGGCTTTACCAGTATTTCTCCTATGCCAAGTGTACAACTTTCTCTTTTCAGACCAACAAAAAGACTGGCAAACCTATGATAAATCTTTATACAGACAAAGATACTGGCAAACCAAAGGGAGAAGCAACGGTATCTTTTGATGACCCTCCTTCTGCTAAAGCAGCAATTGACTGGTTTGATGGTGGGTGAGAGTCCCTGTTCTTATTTATCAATCTAACAAGCACTGGAAGAAGCAAATCAATAACCCCACTGGGGACCCCATGCTACTTCTTGACTGTCCTTTTTTTTTTGGATGTGTTTTTTGTTGTTTGGTTTGGTTGGTTGTTTTTTTTTTAACCGAGACCTCTATTTCATTGGCATTTTGTGTGTGCTCACTTTTCTCTCATTCAGTGGAAGAGCACTAGTGATTAAACCCAAAAATGAATAATGAAACAGTTAGGGTTTGCTGCTGTACCTCAGTCATCCACGGACAGGGTATGAAAGATGATGTTCATGTCATTCAGGAGAGCATAACTTGTTCAAACCAACGGAGCTGTAATCTGAGTTAGCAGCTGCAGGGATTTCCCCACAGTGTTAGTACTGATATTATTAGTCTTGTGGTAGCATTTTTAGAGTTTGGCAATGCTTATGGCAATCTTGTGCCAAGAGTTTTGTATGTACACAGTGAAGAACAAGGGTTTTTAAAATGACGGGTTCAGTGGGAGAAGAGAGCAGATCCCAGAAATAACATTGATATAAAACTTTTCAGACTTTGTTGCAGGAAATAGTGTTACTCTTTTGTAGTAGTAAGCTTGGAGGGTGGGGAGTGCCTGCTCTTTGACCTTCTGTGTTCAGAGAATTTAAATAATATTGGGCAGAAACAAAAGGACATACTCTATCTGGTGTGAAATGGCGTTGCGCAAAAACTGCGACATGGCATGGTATTTGATGGTTTATATTTTGTTAATAAAATGCAAATTTACTTTTGTTTAGGAGGATAAAGCATATTGCCATATATTTGGCATATATTAGTCCTGTTTGTTTTGAGATATCTATGAAGATCTGAGACTTTGTATTTAAAAAGTTCATATTTTTCACTTACTTGGGAGTATTTAATTTTTTTGCTGGCTGTTGCGTTGTCCAAAAACCCTACTGCCTGACTTGGGGGAAGAACAAATAGAGTTCTAACATCCGAACTACTTACCCATGAACATTGCCAATAATCTTTTAAATGCTCTTATGTGTCTAGTTAAATTGCAACTTAAAAGTCACATTTAAATCAAGAGCAATATCTGTGAGTTTATGGAGAACCTAGCAAGTGCCTCTGTGTTTCCCATCTCACGTTTGGACCGGTGCTTTCAAAAATAAGAGATTTACTCCAGGCTCCCTGTGTCTTAAAGCTTTGCATTCGGTCTGTTTGTGCAAATCTCTTCTGTTCTTCTGAGCTTGCTGCTGTGGTGTTGGGAGCTGTATTGATCATTCTCTCACTTTCCACAGGCAAAGAATTCAATGGCAACGTTATCAAAGTTTCTTTTGCGACTAGAAGGCCTGAGTTCATGAGAGGAGGTGGAGGTGGTGGACGTCGAGGTGGGACTAAAATCTGTAGAATTCTTGTTTTTATGCTTTTTAGCTATTACTTGTTTATAAAAGAGAAGTTGACTTTAAAGCAGTGATTCATCAAAGTATACAGGCTTTTGGGATTCTGCCATGAAAGGGAGTAATAAGGATTGAACCAAGCTAAGTAAACTAAAATCTGTAATCTCTTTTGCCCAGCACAGAATTGATGTTTTTCCTTTGAACTGGAAAGTCTCCAGATCATGTCTCAGCATTGCTTTTAAAGAGCTAGTACATCAGCGATGTTGAGGCTGTACAGGTTCCACATATATGGGTGTGAATTCCCAATGAATATTTGCTTATTACAGCAAAGCCTTGAGGTTCTCTGGTGTTTCCAGATGGTATTAAAGCAGGGTAAATTATTCAACTCCTGACTTAGAGCAACAGTTGGATGTCTGACTCCTTTAATTAGAGAGATGTTGATCTCCGATTGTCTGCATAATACAGTCTTGTGAGTAGTCCACTGGATGTTAATTACCATTTACAGAAAGCATGCTTTGTGGGGTGGCTGTCAGCTAACTTTAGTTCTGAAATTGGGCAGTTTTGTAGGCTGATAAAAAACGATTCTTTAAAGAACTTCAGTTGGTATAAAAGTTCTTAATCTTTTTGATACAGAAAGCAAGAGCTGTGTTGTCCCTGTGCTTGTGTCAGATGCATCTGGCATTAATCCAGACAGATAATTTTTCTGCTAAATTTTTTTCTGTGACTAAGGCTGGCATTATGTGATTGATATTATACATTGTTAAATCTTTATGAAATTTTATTAATGCACATAGTGGTTTTATATTTACCTGTTGGCAATTCAAGTGGATCAAGTTTCCTTTTACTGCAGAAAAAGAATTTATAAAAAAAAAAATCTGTGGTGGAGCACATTTTTCTGGCCCCCGTGTGCTGTCCTTGCTTCTTATTTTTCCCCATCTGCCTACGTTACACATGTTCATATGGGCAGATTTATATTTTGGCTATGTGGATACAATAACCTCAGGACCCTGAATGCTGGCTAAAACTTCCTTTGTCATTTGCCCAAGTCCTTTAGCCATCTTGTAGCTAGTGGGAAGTCAGGTAGTAAGTAGATGCTGAGTTCTATGTGGAACAATTTTTTGTCGTTGGCCCTACCTGCGTCTTTCAGCGTTCCTAACGTGGTTTCAGAGGCTCACCTAGTGGGGATATATTTACATTGAACACCCTTTATTCCACCTGAAAAGTCTCTCTCACTTGCTTTCTGAAGCCAGTGACAGTCCTCAATAAATTTTTCTCATGTAATAGGTCACAGACACTTCCCCTCCTTTATTCTGATTATAATTTTGTCTGCAGGTTCACGAGGTGGCTATGGAAGAGGTGGGGGCTTCCAGGGTAGAAGTGGGGAACCCAAAAATGGTGATTGGGTTTGTCCTAACCCGTAAGTGTCATTTTAATTGGGCGGTGACGTTTCATGTGTGCTGTCTGAGTTTCTTAGCAGCTAAGTCTGGGCAATCCTTGTCTTTTCTAGGGCCTGTGGTAATATGAACTTCGCTCGCAGGAATTCCTGCAACCAGTGTGGTGAGCCCAGACCAGAAGATTCACGTCCATCAGGAGGTGTGTAAAAACAACTGTGTCTCTTCTGAAGCGTTAGAAGCGTTGATGACATCTGTGGCTTTTTGAAGACATGTGGCTGACGTGTAGTTTTGCATTTCCCTCCAGATTTTCGTGGGAGAGGTGGCTACGGAGGAGAAAGAGGATATCGAGGGCGTGGTGGCAGAGGCGGTGACCGGGGAGGTGGCTACGGTGGGAAAATGGGAGGAAGGTAAGGAGGTTCTCTGCCTTTGCCAGGCTGCATCCCGTACAGACTGTGAAACAGATAGGGACTGTGGGATGGTGGTGTTGATTTGTGCCTGCGCAACCGGGCTATGAAAACACCAGCTGCAGATAGGAGCTTCTGGAGAAAACAAGTCAGTTTGCCCGATGAGTGTGTTTTGTGGGCATTTTTGAATAAGGCTGTTTAAACATAGAAGGATAAGCAGAAATCAACTTAGAAATGTTTGAAGGGACTGTTTGTTATTTGCTTAAGAGATTCCTTATAACTTCTTCCTTCCCTTTCAGAAATGACTTCAGAAATGATCAACGCAACAGACCATACTGAAGACCACTGTGAATGTTTTGTTTGTCTTCTTGATGCGTTTGATAGTGAAATTGCCAGAGTTTTGCCTGCCACTTCACCCATGGCCTCTTTGGATAGTGGAATTGAGTGAAACTAGATTTTTATTTTGGTGGGAGGGACTGGGGCAGTTTGGGAGAATTTTTTTTAAGCAAGACATTGAAATTTAATCTTGATTTCAACATTCACCTCTTTTCTTCCCCACCCCCATACCTTTTCAACAGGCCCTAAAAAGGAAAAGGATGAACTGTAAAATATTGCCAAAATATGAAGTGTTTTGTAATACAACAATAAATGCTGATTGTTTTATTTGTGAAATCCTACTGTTTTACAATTATTTCAGTGGCATTCATTCCCTTACATATTCCCTGTCTTCCTGTGGCATGAACTAAGCAGTCAATAAGGTCTTGTTTGAAATGATGCATTTGCTTTGACCCTATATCCGTGCTGTTTGCAAAAATCTATGGGTAAGTCAGTGGTGAGCCTACCTGCTGTCCGTGCCCTCTGTCCCACGCTTGCAGATTTGTCCCCTGCTCCTTTCTTTCTTCCCTCTGAGACTGAAGTCCTACGTTGCCAGCGTTTTTTCGCATGCTTTGGTGTGCCCCTGCAGCCTTCACGAGGAGCAGGCAGATGGCAGTGTGTTCTTGTGCTGCCGAGGAGCATATTGTGTCCAGGCCTGGATAACTCCAAAAGTAAGGTGAGATGGCTTCAAAAAAAGACAAAAGGTAATTTGCTACATATTTCTGTACCTTTTAAGTGCTGCTTTTGAAGTGTGGTGATAGCAAATGTGTTGTGTGCACCCTTTTCATCTCCCGGATGAGATGCAGGCGAGGTTCAATAGACACATTGTCAGCATTTGGGACTCAGCACTGAAGCCAAGGTTTGAAGAAACAAGGGAGGTTAATTATCACCCCTCCTTGGACTAGGTTGTGCTGCAGAGGTGGGTTGGTGGGAACCTGTGAGAAGCTGGCACTGCCACGGTCAGTTTTTCATCTCAGGACTTCAAGAGAGAAAATCCAGGTGTCCTCTGGTGGGCAAAATACTGCCAGTGCAAGTTCCCAGGGTCTGCAGTTAACAACCTTGATAATTGGGCACACAGCTGCACACCATCCTCCGCCTCTTACAAAAAAGTGAACAAAAATAGCTTTTGTTATTGTTTGGAAGGCAGCTCCCTAGTTTGGTGTAGGTTTATGGTCATGGTAAGTGCAAATCAGCCATTACCCATGGCTGTAAATGTAATAACTGTGCTGTGCCTTTTTAAGGATTTTTTTTCCTGGACAGCATGGGGACTGTTGCTGGTCTGTCAGCAAATGCATTTGTCACAAAATCTGGCTAGTTTGTTTCTCTTAAAACAGTGGAATTTGAGATATGTGTGTATTAGTGACATTATAAAATTTAAGTATGGGTGAAGCTTTATATAGGCAATTCGTAGACAAATTCAGTATCTGTTTCTTGCTTAAGATCTGAGGCCTGATGCTCCTAACTTGGCTCTGTCAAAAATGAGCCAGGCTAGAAAAGCTGGAGTAGGTTTGCCATTTTTAAGGTCTGGTGGTGATTGGAGTGACGCAGGCCAGAGGGTGCTCTTGCAGGAAGGTGCCGTGGCAGCCCTGGGGGAGCGGTGGTGGTGGGAAAGAGGAAAGGGATGATAAGCTGAGATGTTCTCAGAACAGAGTGGGATGTGTCACAGCCTCAGGGTTCTTCCCCAGCACGGCTGCACTGGCACGTGTCACTGCAGAGACTTCCTTGGGGCTGCCTGTCTGGTCCCACGAGTTCCCTGGTGGAGCTCATACTTCTGCCTTCCTGGGGACACTGGTTGAAAAGCTGGTACTTTCAATACTGAGAGCAACAGTTTTAGGTCCTTTTACTGCTGACTCCGCTTCCAACTGCACTTTCTCCCCCAAGCTAAGAGCACTTAAACACTCACTACCCAGCTGGATCACTAAGTGGACCAGTATTCAAGCCACAGAACTGCTGGAGCTGTCACCACCGTCACAGCCAAACATTTGTTTATGTTCCATTCTGCATCGGGGCAGAACACAACCCGCCTTCTGACAGTGAAGACATCTTCTTCACCAGCTCTTTTGTCTTACAGAAAAGTTGCAAATCAGGGAAAAGGTGGTATTAGTTTGGCACGGATTTTTAGTTGCTTTTGGTGCAGGGAGAGTTAAATTAGTTTAGAGGGGCCTGGGAAGAGACGTTTTGTGACTTAAATGTCGTTCCCCTCCAATGGCTTCTGCTCAGGCCTTCAGCGCTGCAGTTTTTCTCAGCAGCTGCCTAAAGGTCAGAAGGGTCAGCTTTAATGAGGTTAAAAGTAAAAAGCTTGAAAGAAACAAAATAAATTCTAGCTAATATACCAAGAGCTGTAAGAATTTTAGCGCTTCCTGGCCTGGTACTGTTTGCTGTTAAGTTCTTGCACTCTGGTGGAGCAGATAGATCTTCTAAGCGTGGCCTTGGTCGTGCTGGGAATGCTCTTGCCTTTAGTGAGACATCTGAGGAGGCTGCATATTTAAGTCAGCACTGCTGGCACCGAGGCTGGCTGCTGCTGTTTCTAGGGATTTATTTGCAAATACTGTGCAAACACGATGCTCTACGGATGGTTGGCAGGGGTTTGCAGATACTAGAAGTCACTGCTTTTTAGCAGGTGAGGAAGGTCTCTGTTGACAGGTGATCTATTACTTTTAACAGACCAACAGATGAATCAAAAATAAGGGGTGCATCTCACGGATCCTACTTTGAATTTACCCTCAGTAGGTGCTCTGTGAGAATTTGCTGGGACTTCATATAATAAAATTGCAAACTAAGGAGAAACAGAACTGTGGATCTATCAAGAGGTGGAAAACCAAGAGAGGCTCAATCCCAGCAGAAGGAACGGGTTCAAGTTATCTGAGCTGGGAATGGCCATGCCCTGCTTCCTTCCTTTCTTTTTATCATCTATCCTCCAATACGTTTTCTAAGCGGCGAGGTTTTAGTTTTGGGAATCAGTGCTGTATGGAGTGCTGGTGGCTTATTTATAAAAACACATCTAGCATTTGTCAAGCTCAACAATGGCTTTATGGGGAAAAGCGTAGCTGGGGGATGCCAGTGCCGAAGAGGCTTGTGATCAGCAGAGCTGAAATGCAGCAAAAATAGCTAAACAATTTTAAGAGACAGCCAAATAATTTCCATGCTGGCTCTGTACAGCCAACCCCACCTCACCCCAAGAAGTCATGCAGCTTAATAAGTTGCTGGAATAGCACAGTCCTAGAGAGAGAGATGGAAGCTGTGACTGAAGCCAATAGCTCTGATCTTTGGGGGGTTGAGGCCGGGATTCAGCCAGCGCTGCGTTGCCTAATCTAGAAGTGATAATTCCCATTTCCAGGGTAACAAAGAGCTCGTGTGACGTTGCCCCCGGTACACGACGTTGCTAATGCTGCTGTAGAAATTGCTTGTAAAGGCGTTGCAATAAAACACAGCTGTCAGAACGTGCCCAAAGTTGCAGAAGGGCTTAAAAGTCCCTTTTCTATACTAATACAGTGATGATGGCTGGAACGCAGGGGACACTCTGATCCTAGGAAGAGTTATGTGGGGTTTTAGCAGTTTTCTGAGCAAATAACCAGCGAGATTCAGTCAAACTGCTCCAGCCAATGAAGCACAACATGCTGATGTGCTTACAGGAGTGCTCAGAAGCTGGATGGAGCCTCTCTTGACCTCACCGACTTCCCGGGAACTCTGCGCAGAAAAGGTACAGCCAAGGAAAGCACGTGTGGATTTTTGCATTTTCTTATTTTTTCCTGACCACCCTTCTGCTAAGTACCCATTCCCGGCTCTGTTGATGACAGGATGCTGGAGTAGACAGACTTATCTATCACGTTAAGGACAGGACAAGTCCTTTAACTTGTCAGAACTTACCGTGTGTAAATGAAGTACTCCAAAAAAATGGTTTTAAGCACAAAAGCTTTACCTCTGTGGCAGCTAAAACCAGCAGAACATAAGCCTCTTGTGCCTTTGTGCAGAATTTGACTCTTGCAGGCAGGGCTGTACCCCAGGGCAGGGGGGAAAGCTGGTCCCCTGACCTTGCCCATCTGAAATTAAGTGGTCCCAGACCTGGCCACCACCTCTGGGCAGCAGGGTTAGGATTTTTGGCATTTCAACATAGCACCCGGCGAGCCAGCCCGCTGCTCCCCGCCTGCTGCAACTGCTGTTGAGCAGCAAACATCTGAAGAATGACCATCCTCCAGTGTCTGGAGTGGATGAAATGGAACAACTTGAACCTGTTCTTAGTGTAAAACATTAATTTTTTTTTTATTTTTTTTTTAACTGGCAGTTCTTGTGCATCACACCCATCCTGGGGTAGAACCTGTCCCCGAGGAGTAATGGTGTTGCTATTTTCTTATCAGTTTGTGGTAAACATTAGAAGCTGCTCTGAGAATTTTCACGTCCCCGGAGTGCCGTTTCGTAACCTTGATTTACAAACTCGCCTCCGCCGGTGGCAGGGGGGGGATCCCTCTGCAACACCCCACTGTCCTGCTCCGCACCCCCCTCCATCACCAAACCCTTCCCCCCCCTCCCCAGTCCACACTCCGCTCTGCCATAACAGCCTTTGGCTCGCCCTGATGTTTTTGGGGGTTGATATCGTAATGGTATGAAATTGGGAACCCTCTGGGTCTCCAAATTCCAGCTGCAGAGGCATCTTTGGGGAAGGGTTTTGAAATCGGGGGAGCAGTGAGAGCTTTTGCGTTAAATCCAAGGGAAATGGGGTTTTGTCTAAAAACTCGAGAATTCAGGAATGTTTAGGCAACCGGAGCTTGTAGGGATCTATTTATCATGCTCTTCCCAGAGTGTTTTTAAGTAAATCTTTGTCTGCTGTTTGCCATAGGCTTAACTTCTCAAGTTTCAGTTTTGGGGTAGAAGTTTCAAGGATTCTAACTCTTCCTTCTGCCCCGCTTCTGAGCTTTAACCTAATGCTGAAAGAGCTGGAAATCCGTTCACCTTTCCACGAGGCAGCTTTTCTGTTCCCGATACCGTTCTGATTACAGCAGCTGGATAAACATCTTTAGACTCCGAGCCAAAAATCTGCTGAGGGCTGTGATTTGGCATCTCTTGAGGATGGGCTGAATTCTTCTTCTCCTTCTGAATGCTGAAAACCCTAAGGACTAATCCAGCAGCCCCGGGAAATGCCCGGTCGGGAAGCCGGGCTGCTCCAGGGGTGCAGGTGCCCTCCCAGACGTTTCCCCCGGTGTCACAATGAGCAGAGGAAGGAGTTTCCTGCCCCTGCTGGAGCCCGGCCAGCCCCTTTCTCATCATCCCTCTTCTTAAGTGGAAGAGCAGATGGATCAGTCGCTTCCTAGATACGGACCAAACACGGATGCGTTCGCAGACGGAGCTCCTCTTGTTTTGAAAGGAAGCGCCGGGCCGACCTGCGGGAGGAGCAGCCAGCCCTTGGCTCTCTGCATTCCCCTTCCACTAGCCCCTCATGGCGTGCCAGCCCC
>JAOQGH010000006.1:10175480-10212672 GCA_025769975.1 Gallinago jamesoni | reverse complement strand
GGCTGAACAACCCCAGCTCTCTCAGCCTGTCCTCACAGCAGAGGTGCTCCATCCCTCTGATCATCCTCGTGGCCCTCTGCTGGACTCATTCCAACAGGTCCATGTCCTTCCTGTGCTGAGGACTCCAGAGCTGGACACAGTGCTCCAGGTGGGGTCTCAGGAGCACAGAGCAGAGGGGTAAGAGGTCCTTTGCCCTCTCCTTGGAACCCCGCTTGCCTTCCCTACAGGCCAATCCCCGTCCAATTGAAAAGCCACACGTTCTGGGATCCCTGTGGGTCTCTTCAAGCTGCCATCACCAGATGCTCCTGCAGCTTCAGATTTTGGCATGATTAAAAAGAAGAGGAAGAGGCCTGTGAGCTTTAAAATAGGTGTGTGGTTGAAGCTGGCACGAAAACAAAAGCAGATATGTCACATCCTTTTTTTTTTTTTTCTTTTTTTTTTTCTCCCCAGAATCAAAACATCCTTTTGCTTTGGTCAAATTAAAACAAAATAGTCAAACAAAATATTGCAAGGAGTAAACAGAGCTGTTAATTTGTCACTGGAAAGCACGAGGTCACGGGCTGTGTCCGAGTTGCAGGGGGGGGGCTGCAATGCTGACACCCGTGCACCCTGGTCCCTTGGGTGGGAAACAGCCCCTCGTGTCCCCTGGGTGACCAAGTCCCTCCTGGGCCTGGGAGGGAAATTTGAGCATAAAGAGTGCAAACCAACAGCCCTGGGTGGGGGGTTATTCTGTAAAGCTTGAGAGAAGGCTGCTCTAACATCTGGGTTTGCTTCTCTCGCGTGGCTGCACCCTGTGGCTACCGCTGGCCACCGTCAGAGCAGGACCCCCTGTGTCCCAGCCCTCATCTGCTCTGCATCCGTGTGGTCTGGACCACAGGTGAACACAGATTTAGGAAAAAAATAGACTTGTTTTCTCCTTCTTTTTCCCCCAGCTTCAAAGTGGGCACAGCCCAAGCCTGGCTGCCACAGCACCATCACCTGCCCGTGCTCTGCTCCCCGTCCAGCCCGGAGAGACAGCACCCACAGCGGGACACGTCCTGGCACGGCCACCCTGCGTGTCCCAGTCTGTCACAGCCGGGGTGAGTCAGTGATGGCCAGCAGCCCTGGGACCACCAAGAAGGATCCATCCTCGACGGTGGCTCGGAGCACGGGGGGTGAGTCCATGGGGCAGCTCCCCCAGCCTTTCCCCAGGGTTGGAGATGGGGCTGTGGTGGCCTGAAGATCCCAAGGGGAATTTTTCCCAACGGCACAGCCTTTGCCTTGCCCAAGTTCTGTTTCTTCTCTTCCCGTTCAGCTAAACCTTTTCAATATTTCAGTCAAGTGGGAAATGTCTTTATTCAAACTCCACCCCATTTTACCCCCCTTCCAGGGGACTATTTAACAACCTTCCTTTGGGAAACTATTTCCCTTCCTTTGGGAAAAAAATCACCTTGCTGCTTTAAAAAAACCCCATGTCGTCTAGCGAGGTACGCGTGTTCCTTGGTCAGCGAGTTAGTCCCTGCGATGGTAGATACACAAACTGCTCCTTGGGCGGAAAAAGGTAAAATTTTTAAGGACTGGACCAGGGTAGAAAAATGTCCCCCTCCAGTTTAAAAAGGGACTTTAAATCTGCATTTAGCATCGGTGACTGGGCAGGTGTGGGTATTTGAAGCAGAGGAAGAGTTTGTTATTTGTGAATTATATATATATATTATTTATATATTGATGAAAGAAACTCAGAACCCGGGAGGGGGGAGAGGGAGGGGGTGCAGGAGAGGGATGGAGGGGGAAGGGGGATGGAGGACACCCAAGGGATGATTCCTCCTGCAGAAAATCATCCCGGGGGGAGGCAGGAGGCACCGGGGGTGGGAAGCACCCGCCGCTCGGCGGAGTCCAGCCCTCGGGGCCGGGGCTGGGGCGGGTCGGGGCCGCCCCCGGGGGGCCGGGACCGGGGCGGGGAGAGCGGAGCCGAGCCGAGCCGAGCCGAGCCCAGGCGGGGACCGTGGTGCCCGGTGCCCGGTGCCGGTGGGAGCGGAGCGGTGGCGGGATGGGAGCGGGGGCGGGCGGGGCGTTGCGGGCCGCCCTGGCGCTGGGACTGTTGGCGGCGGCGCAGCCCGCACCGCAGCGGCGGCAGGCGGAGGTAGGAGCGGGCACCGGGAACGGGAACGGGGGAGTGGGGGGGGCTGGGGCTGCGGGGCCACGGGAGGGACCGGGAGCTGCCGTCCGGAGGCCGGCCGTTCCGGGGTGGGAGTGCCCCGGGGCCCGTGCTATAGGGGTGTGTGCTATAGGGGGGGTGTGCTATAGGTGTGCCTGTGCCATAGGTGCCCGTGTGCCATAGAGGGGTGTCCGTGCCATAGGGATGTGCCCATACTAGAGGGTTGCCTGTGCCATGGGGTGGGGGGGGTGTGCTATAGGGTTGCCCATGCCTTAGGGGTGTGTGTGCCATAGGTGCCCAGGTGCCTTAGAGGGGTGCCCATGCCATAGAGGGGTGTCCATGCCATAGGGAGGTGCCCATACTAGGGGGTTGCCTGTGCCACAGGTGTGTGTGTGCTATAGGTGTACTCATGCCATAGGGGTGTGTGTGCCATAGGTGCCCATGGCATAGAGGGGTGCCCATGCCATAGGGACATGCCCATATTAGAGGGTTGCCCATGCCATAGGTGTAGAGTGTGCTATAGGTGTGGCCATGCTGTAGATACGCTGTGCCATAGGTGCCCGTGTGCCATAGGTGTGCCCATGCCATGTGTGTGCCCATGCCATGTGTGTGCCCATGCCCTAGGTGTGTCTGTATCACAGGGGTGCCCATGCCATAGGTGTGTTCACACCATAGGTGTCCGTGTGCCATAGGGGTGCCTGTGCTGTGTGTGTGCCCGTGCCATAGGTGTGTCCATACCATCAGCGTGCCACGGATGTGCCTGTGCCATAGTTGTGCCTATGCCATAGGTGTGTCCATGCCCTAGGTGTGTGTGTGTGCACTATAGATGTGCCTGTGCCGTGTGTGTGTCTGTGCCATAGGTGTGTTCACACCACAGGTGTTTGTGCCATAGGTGTGCCCGTGCCATAGGGGTGCCTATGCCATAGGGGTGCATGTGCCATAGTTGTGCCCGTGCTACAGGGGTGCCTATGCCATAGGTGTGCCAACAGGGAGGTGTGTATGCCATAGGTGTACACGTGCCATGTATGTGCCCGTGCTATAGGTGTGCCCGTGACACAGGCATGCTTGTCCCACAGGTGCCAGTGCCACCGGGGGATGTGTGTGCTGCAGGTGCCCGTGCCTTAGGTGTGTGCCAGTGTCACAGGTGCCAATGCCATAGACACACGTGCCATAGGTGTGTGCATGCTGTAGGTGTGTGCATTCATCCCCGAGGTGCCTTCACACGCAGGTGCACGCCCATAGTGCCCAGCATGTGCATCCCCGCCGTGTGCCATGGATGCCCCAGGTGTGTGCGTGCCACAGCTGTGTGCCCGTGGATGGCACGGGGGAGCCCTGTGTGCCACAGAGGTGTGTGTGCCACCCACAGCTTTGTGCCCGTGTGTGCTGGCGGTGTGTCCGTGCCAGAGGCGGGTGTGGGGGTGGCACAGGCACACGGCCATGCCTGCTGGAGAAGCGGTGGCTGCCCCATCCCTGGAGGGGTTCAAGGCCAGGCTGGAGGGGGCTTGGAGCAACCTGCTCTGGTGGGAGGTGTCCCTGCCCGTGGAACTGCATGATCTTTAAGGTTCCTTCCAACCCAAACCATTCTATGGTTGTGGTGGGAGTGCCAAGGTGGGTGCCCACATGTGCTGTATACGGAAGCTCATCCCTATAGGTGATATACATCTGCAACCACCCCCCCAACCCCCCCGACCCCACTTCTGTATAGCTCTAACAGCACCAGGACTTGTCCTCGGGAACCTTCCCATCTCTCGGCAAATTGGGATGGGACCAAAGCCTGTCTTTCCCCTGCCCCACCTCTCCCCAGGGCTGTCCCCATCTCCTCTGTTTGGATTTCTTCTGTTTGTCCCCGTGTCATTGTCACACCACGCTGCCACCCGTTCCTGTTTGTTTTGGGAGGACAAGGTACGAGATCTGGCTGGCAATCAAAGGTTCATGGTGGGGATAGTATTTATTTTTTCTCGTTGAGGCATTGATCCAGTGCACGTTTGCAGGATTTTCAAACCCCAGCGTTAATTGGGATTTTTCACATGCTCTAAGATGGAGAGTGCACATAAGTCCTCGGAGGCTTGTTTTGATGGTCAAGCTGCTTCTGCTGGGAGATGCTGTTTCAAAGAGGTGGTTTCTAGGTCTGCTTGTCCCAGGGTGTACAAGTTCTTAATGCTCAGAAAGCCAATAGCTTAAAATTCACTTTTAAAGAAAAAACAGTTTATTGTCAGCGAGAGCTTTAAAAGGGCCGATCTGACTTTTGATTCCTCGCTGGCGATTTCTGAGAACTTTTCCCTGGAAGCCCCAGAAGCAGGTCCCGGATTGTGGCAGGTCCTGGGTGAGGGACACTGGGCAAGGGACTTTCCTGTTTCCCAGCCTCAGCGTCCCCAGCGCGATGCGCTGCACTGGCCAGGGAATTTGGGACAATATAGATGATGGGAACGTATAGAGATTGGGGTAGGAGAGCTTGTCGAAATAAACTGAGCCCTTAATTCTGCTTTTAAGAGGAAGCTGGAATTCTCACATAACATCAAACAGTTCTAGTTACTTGTGGCTTTCAGAGTGCTGCCAGGCTTTGCTTCGAAAGCTTTTTTTATTGCTTTTAAAATAGCCAAAGCTAGCAACAATGGGTTGTGTGAGCTTAGATGCAAAACTCCGAAGAAAAAAAAAAAATCCAGTTGTTATTTTCCTGGCTTGTGCCCTTGTTTTCACTGTATCTGTATCCATTTCAGCTCCGTAAAAAAAAATAAAATAAAAAAAGAGAAAAGGTTGGAAATTTAATTTGAAACATTTGTACGTTAAATCATCTCATTATCTGCAGGCTCCAGAAAGGAGAAGATCCAATGCTGGAGAGCACGTAGTTTGGCAGAGCTGGCTTCTGTGCTGTGCTCGGGACAGAGGCTGTGGGCGTGTGGTGATGCCCGAGTCTCCCTCATCCCGGGGGGAATTGTGTAAAATGTGTGTGGCACAGGAGACCTCCCCCCGAGCCGGGAGTGAGGAGCATGGCCCAGAGGCTGTTGGTGCCGGGGACAAAGGACAATAAAGTCCCCAGGGCGATTTGTGTGAGAAGTTACAGGTCTTTGGCGATGGGAAGAAAAAATGGGTGGAAATTTGAGAAAAGCAGGGGATGGAAACGGAGAGCGAGACTAAGGGACTGAGACATTCTCATTTTGGAATTTTTAATTATTTTTTTTCCTATCCCGCTGCCCTTCTCCCTCTCTTGCAGTGGCCTCTGACTTTTCCCCCTCAGAAACCCAAGGGCTCACATTTAGAGTAATCTCTGAGCTGGACTTGTGCTGAGAAACACTTCGGTTTCGGGATGAGCTCCTTTAGGGAGCAGGCAGCTGGTTGGGATGCTGGATGCTGAGCCCAGCCTGGCCGGAGCGTGGGTCTCTGGGTACCACCCAGCACATGGTGGGGCTCGGGGGTCAGCTGGGACCCCCGGATGCTCCTAGGGTACCCCTACATTTTCCCTCTGATAGAAGTAAAAGGAAGAAACTTTCTTCCTTGGGGAAAATTCCTGCTGTTCAGCATCAGCAGGGCGATGCAAGGAGTTTAGGAGGGATTGCTCAGGTGCTGGAGGTGTTGCTGGGCTCAGTGTGGCCGGGGCAAGCACGTAGATGCCACCAGATCACCTCTCTGAGTCGCTGCCCACAGCGGGGGGGTGATCAAGCAGCTCCAAGGCACCCGTGGGTCCCTCGGTGTGGTTAACAGCCCCATGAGTCACCGCAGAACCAACAGCCCTGCTTTCTTCCCGGCTCTCCGCCCCCGGGAACAATCCGCCCTTGTTACCGGGAATAACGCCCGCCAGGCAGTGGGCTTGTTGCCTTCCCCCCCCGCGCTCCCCCCGGCTCCCATCCCATGGAGGGCGAAGACCAAGCGTCTTGTTTCCTTCCTTTCTCTCCCCAGACATGAAAGCACAACCAGTCTGCGTGACCAAACTGGTTTGTCAGCCGCCCTGGTATTCACAGGGGAAGGTTTGGCCAAGCCTGGTGTTTTTCCCTCTTTTCCCCCCAAGCTCTTTGGGTCTCCTTGGGATAGTTTGGGGGCTGCCGGAGCTGCGACTGGGTGCCCAGCCTGTTGCCCCCCACCGTGTGGGATGCCGGGGCAAAGCTTGGTGAGCTGGTTTCAGATGCTGGAGCGTGTCCCCGGACTGGCTGAGGAGTTATTCCCACATTTAACACAGAAGCAGAGCCATCTGCCAGCCCCGCGGGCAGGTAGCACCAAGCTCAGCACGTTTCGTGGCGTTGGTTTCCTTTCAAGTGATGCAAATTTACCAGTCTTGTCCCGTAGCATCCCTCCTGCCCGGGCAGATGGGGAAACCGGGAACTGGCTCCGGTTTGACACCCCCAAAATCTGGGGATACTGACCCCAGGAGGGGTTTTGGTTAGACCTGCTGCAGCCCTCGCCTGCTTCTCAGCTCCAGAAGCTCAAGAGTGAAAACTAAAAGAGCTTAAAAGACGTATTTCTCCAGCTCCACGTTTTCAGTGGCAAGTAGATAATTTGCTGCTAAAGCAGATTTTTGGGAGGGGTAGGTGGGAGAGGAGATCCCTTCAGGGCTGGATTAGGCACAGCAGGGGAGCATCGCTGCAATGAGAGGGGGCTTGGGCTTTTAATCAGCCCCCGTCATTAACACACAGAATTAGCTGACGTTTTTCTGTCCCAACAGAGTGACCGAGCTCTGTACTCACTGATGTCCCTCCTTGTGTGTCCCTGCGTGTCCCTGAATGTGACATTTATACAGACACTTACACACAGACTTAAACAAAAGAGACGTGGGGACTCTGCCGAAGGGTTTGCGACTGCTGGCGGGAGCGTGGCTTGGGAGAGCAGGAAGGAAGGAATATTTTTAAAGATCTGGACACCTTCTGAAGGCAGCAATCCGATGGGCAGGAGGTGACCTGGCCAAAGTGTGACCTCGGGGGAGAAACTGAGGCTGAAAGGCCAGAGATGTGGTTTTCCCTGTCTCCGCAGCGCGATGATGCGGGATGGAGCCTGGGGCTCCCCGGCTCCGGGGCTGAGGACCTGCCTGGGCTGGCTCGCCGGGCTGCTGCTGTCTCCTGCTTAAAAACAACAGATTTTGGAGGCGCAGCGTGCGGCCGGCATCCCCTGTAACCGCCGCAGGGAACGCCTGCCCGACCTCCAGCAGGATGGGATGGCTTCCCTCCGCTCCCGAGGCATGGAGGGGAGAGATGGGGCTGGTGCCCCGGCAGAGCAGGAGGGACCGCAGTCAGGGGAGGCCAGACATGAGGTTCCTCTGGTGCTCGGCCGGTGGGAAGGGGCCAGAAGCTGAGTGTCTGGAGGGGAGGGCAGGCGGGAGCGGAGCCCGCTGTCTCCATGCTCTTGTTATCCCGTTTCCAGGGGAGGGAGGGCTAATTGTATTTACTGTTGGCTGCCATCCCACCTGGGATGCCTGCGGTCGAGGGCAAGGTGTTTCCTTGGCTTTACCTCTCGGCTGAGATGATTTCTAGGCTCGTAATCAGCTCCCCGTCACAGCCCGGAGATGGGAAGGGCCCCCTTGGTCTCCCCCAGACCCTCCTCCTCTTTCTTCTTCTCCCTCCCTCCCTCCCTCCCTCCCTCCCTCCCGTGGAGGGGGAGCAGGGCATATTTTATCTTTATGCTTAGCTCTTGGTTTCCTGCTGTTTTTCTTTTCCCATTGTAAGGAAAAGAGCATTTCCCCATCTGGGGCAGGAGGGAGGGGGGGGGTTTCCCAGCATGGCCAGACTTTGCATTGCAGCCTCTGGAGCTGGTGCCAGCTTCCACCCAGCCCTACCAGAGACTGGCTGGTCTCTGGGGGGGTTTGTGCAGGGACGGGGAAGGTCTTGAGCGTGGGTTTGGGCACAGAACACTGTGGTGTGGTGCTCTTGGGTTCCCCCCGTCACCCTGAAAAGTCCCTGGTCCAAAGGACTTTATATGCTCTGCACAGTGGAGGATCAGCATAGACCTCTCCTGTAGCTCCCTGTCTCCAGGACCAGCATCACCTGGAGCTCACAATAACTGCGTCTAGAGAACACCACAAAGTTTCTCCTGGTGGTTTTGCAGCCTGGGTGTGAGAACCTCAATGTGACACAGGCCAGAAACTACAGAGAAACTGCTGCTTTGGTTGGACTTGCAAAGCTCCAGGAGATCTGGACAGGAATCATCAAGCCAGTGGCTTGTCTACGTTTTGGTGCCATTTCAGAGCAGCTGCTGTGAGAACGGCTGCTGTTTTGCCGTGTACCCAGACGTATCCGGATGGGATTTCAAGCATTTGTGAGCTCATGGTGGGGAAAACCCATTTTCATGCTGTAAGAGCGGGATTGTGTTCGGTTTCGGGAGAGGGAACAGCTTCCAGTTGTTACGATTCAGGTGCTAAGTAAGAGAAAAACTGCAGTAGGAAAGGTTCAGAGCGTGCCACGCTCTCGAGACCCGGGACTTTCTGGCCGGGTGCTTTGCAGCTCACATTTATCTGTGGTGATGTCACCGCCGCTGATTATCGCCCCGCGCCCATATATGTAGCTGGTGATTTTCTAATTCTAGAGGAGAACGTTATAAAAACACCAAGAACTGAGAAAGAGAGCCAAGATGCTTTCTCCTCTCCAGGCTGCTCCCTCGGGGCTCCCAATCCTCCCTGCTGCCCCATCCCTGGGGGGGTCCCCTGTCCCCGTGGCCTTTTTCCCTGCACGACCATCCCCAGTCGCTGCTGGAGCGTGTCCAGAGGAGAGCCACCAAGCTGGGGAGGGGTCTGGAGGGACAAGTCCTACGGGGAGAGGCTGAGGGAACTGGGCATGTTTAGTTGGGAGAAGAGGAGGCTGAGGGGAGACCTCATTGCCCTCTACAGCTCCCTGAAAGGAGGGTGGAGAGAGGTGGGGGTTGGCCTCTTCTCCCAAGGGAATAACGACAGGAGCAGAGGGAATGGTGTGAAGCTGCGGCAGGGGAGGTTTAGATGAGATATTAGGAAGAATTACTTTACTGAAAGAGTGGTCAGGCACTGGAACAGCCTGCCCAGGGAGGTGGTGGAGTCACCATCCCTGGAGGTATTTAAGAAACGTGTAGACATGGCCCTTCAGGGCATGCTCTAGTGCCCGGGATTGTTGATTTTTGTGTCTCTGTGGGTGGGTGTGGTGTGTGTGTGTGTTGGTTTGGGTTGTGTTATGGGTTGTTGGGGTGGTTTTTTGTCTTCTTTTTGTGTGATTTGACTCGATGATCTCAAAGTTCCCTTCCAACCATGAAGATTCTGTGATTCTATTTTGCCCATCGGTCCCCATGCAAAGGGGACGTTGTCCCCGTACGGCTGGGGAGGAGGTATGTCCAGGCTGGAGGGTCCATCCCCGGGCAGAGGTGATGTTGGTGTGGCTTTTCCCCGGTGGACCAGCCCGCGCTCTCTCCTGCCAGCACGGCTCCTGCTCACACCTGATTGAACCCCGACTCACCGGGAGCGGGTACATGGGGACACCCTGACTCACCCACTCGGGGTGACCCCAGCCACGCTGGGGCTCCCACTGCTGCAGCCTCATCCTGCTACGAGACGCTGCAACCTACCAGCCGAGGTAGGCACCTGGTAGATGGGTTTGGTGGGAAACACAGCCAAATTTTTGTTTTTCTGGGTGAGAAGAGTGTCCCGGCAGGAAGCCGTGCTGGTCCTCGCTGCACTGAGGTCCTTCAGGTAGAAGAGGGTGTGAAAGAGGAGATCAGACCCGGCAAGTGGAGGAGGTGTCTGGGAAAGGGGGTAAGGAGGACTTGGAAAGGGGCAAGGAACAGGCAGAGCACGTGGAAGGAGCCTGCCCTGCCTGCAGGAGGGGGCAGACACGGGGGGGTGACGTGTTTGGGGATGACATGAAGATGACTGTTAGCAGCGAGCGGAGAGTTTGGGCAGGAGGAGGAGAGGGAGAGGCCCTGGCACACCCTCAGGCTGCCATTCCCAGAAACCGTTCCCCAGCCTTGCCAGGAGACTGACAAAGTCCTGGGTGCTGCCCGGTGCCCCGGGAGGGATGCTGCCGCGGGGCGCTGGTGGCAGGAGTATGTCACCATCGAGTGCAGGTCAATGCCACCCCCCTTCTTCCCCCTGCCCCGAGATGAGCGAGGAGGGGAGAGGATTTAAAAGCACTTTAAAAGCAATTAAAAATGTTTTCCAGCCGGCAGCTGTCCCGGGGCAGCCCATGGTGTTCCTGGTGCTCAGCCCACCTCTCCTTCGGGATGCGGGAAACCGAAGCAGCCGCTTTCACTTTTTATTCCTCGTTGCTCTAACTCCAATTCTCTTGCACTAACAGGATGCCGGGTGGCTTGTTTGTCTCCTGCAGACGTCCCCGGCGGCGGGGAAGGCGGGTGTGGAGCATTCCTGCGACGGGGGGGGCCATCAACTTCTCCAAAAGCTGCGGGCACAGGCTGGGCAGAGGGAAGCCGTTTATTTTCTTTACCGTGCACTTCGTGTGCTGGAGCCAGTTCAGAGCCCCAGTCTCTGGCCACGCAAATGGCCCGATAAGAAGAAGAAGAAGAATGGCTTGGCAGAGCAGATTGGCCCCCGGAATGTGTCTCCGCTTCGCGGCGGCACATCCTGCGTGGGGATGGGGAGAGGCTGCAGCCTGACCCCGTCTCACCCCACTGCTCGGACCCACAGTGCTTAAGCCTTTATTTTAATCATTGAGAGGAGCCGAGGTGATCAGAGCGCGTGGCTTTGGTAGCCTCTGGCTGCGGATGACACGGCGGCGGCGGGTTTTTTTTTGATCCGTTGATAGCAACGTTTCCTCCTACACCTCCACCGTGGCATGGCCAAAACCCCAAGAGCCATCCAAAAACGGTGGGGAGGAGACATAAACCTGTGTGAGCAGCTGCTTGGGGTGCAGAGATCTCAGGAAAAAAAAAAAAAAAACAAACAAAACCCACCAAACTGAGGATCTCTGCACAGCCCTGGGTTTGCAGTACTTGGTCCCCGTCGCATTTCGGGGTTTTTTCCCCCTCCCCATCTCCCAAGCCCACCTGTGCAAACGCCTGCCCATGCTCTGAGCTGCCCCTCTCCCGTGTCTCCTCTTGCAGCTCTTCCTGGAGAAATACGGATACTTCGGGGAGCCGGGGACCGGCCGGCACAGCCCCGCCGAGTTCAGGGAGGCGGTGAGGTACGAGCCTTTTATTTAAAACCACAGCAGAAATGCAGCAGCTCCGGCCGTGTGGGAGCTACCGGTGTGAAGGGGGGGGCTTTTTTACAGCCGGGAGGGGTCTTTTTTGCAGCCGGGGTGTCTCCCTCGCACGGTCTGATGATAAAGCACAACCGGTCCTTTTTGGACCCGCCGGTGAGTACCCAGCTCTCGTGGCTGGACGCCGGCTGCTGGCAGCCCAAGGCCTCTCTGTGCTGCTTTATTTGCCTTTTATGGCCCGCTGCTCCCCTTACAGTAATATCTGCGGCGAGGCCGAGGTTGGGGAGGGCTGGGAGATGTCAGGGGGCCAAGCTGACAGCCCCCCCCCCCCCTTGGATTTCCTCTAATGAGATCGCATCACATCAATTAGAGCATCAGCATCCCTGGGCTGACCCTGGGCGAATGCAAGGGCAAAGCCAAACAACTTGGGTTAAAAACTGGAAAAAGGCATTTTTTTAAATTTTTTTTTTTTTAGGTTCCCCTGTCTTAATTTTGCCCAGCAAGGGGATGGCTGACCAGCCATGGTAGCAGAGGCAAATCCTGGCTCCCAGTCCCACCATCGGGAATGCATCCTGGTGATAAAGCAAGGATTTGCCTCTGCTCGGGTGGAACACAAGCAAAACCGAAATCCCCGCTGGGGGGGGTCCGTGTGTGTGATGATGTCTCCCTTCCTTTTCCAGGGACTTCCAGCGGGTGACCCACCTCCCTCTCAGCGGGGTCCTGGATGCCCCCACGCTCCATCAGATGGCTCTGCCGCGGTGTGGCACGGGGGACGGGGACAGCCGCGCTGCCGGGGCTCACCAGGGGTCTGCCGCCCGGCGCCGCAGGCGCACCACGCAGCACGGTGAGCGCTGATGCCGGGGGTCCCTGGAGGGTGTGTGGGGGGTGTGTTTGGGTTTCTGGGGTGCTGGGAGTCCAGCTCTTCCATCCTGGCTCCTGGAGATGCTGCCGTGAACGAGAGGTGCAGGGTAGGGTCCCCCCGGGCTTTATTTTTAAACCTCTTTATTTTTAGTTCTTCTGTATGGCTTGATGTCAGCAATGATTAGAGAGATGTGACTCCCACTCGTGGGGACATTCAGCTCTCCGGGGTGGTTTTACTGCTGCTGAGGGAGCTGGGACATCTCCTGAGGAGCCAGCAGGTCACTGTGGCCCCAGGCACAGCCGTGGTGGAACGATCCAGAGGGCAGGGGTTGGCACGCAGAGAGGTTCTGCTGGGCTTTGAGAGCATCACCTGCGTTAGCCACCCAGCAAAAACCACTAAAAACCTGCTGGTGCTGGGCTGCCTGGCCACGGGGAGTGGTTTCACCCACGTTAAAAGGTTTAACTCTGCTCCGAGTGGCTTCTCCTGCTCTTGTGTGTCCAGGATTGGGCCTCTTGTCTCTGACGAGCTGGCGGGTGAGTAACTGGATTCCTAGAGAGCAAGAGGGCTGTGACCAGCTGCGCTTAGGACATGGGAAAAATGAAGGCGAGATTAAGAAAGGGCTGTGTGCCGTGTCAGGCTGCCTCTGCATCTGGCAGGGCTGGCGATGGATGGTCCCAGGAGACAGCCCCATCCTCCTCCTCCTGCCTCTGGCTTTCCTTCCAAAACCCTGACACGCAGCATCATCCCTGCAGGCACCATCCCAGCCAGAGGGTCTGCTGTGGCCTGGCCAGGAGGGCCAGGAGGCAGAGCCAGGAAGGGACATGCAGCAGGAGATGGGTGACGATGATGCGGGATGATGACCCTGCAGCTCATGGGGTTCCTTTCTGGGGATCGTGGTTGGGAGCTGGGTGGCAAGAAACACCCCAGTAGCTCTGAGCCCAGGTGGGGAATGGCTCCGTGGGGTGCTGGTTATTGCCCCGGTGGTCCGGTGCTGGCAGATGCCCCGTGGCAGTGGGGGTGGGAGCAATGCTGTATCAGTGCTGACAGGCTGGAGGGGAGGGAGGGGGTGCCCACGGGGCTGGTGACACCGGCCAGGAAGGCTTTGTGCTAAGTTGGCTGTTTATCCTACTTGGAGCAGGAAACGGCTGCAGCTGAGCCAGCAAAGGGCTTTGTTATCCACCCCGCTCCCAGCAGGATCTTCGGCAGGTGGCCACCATGTCCCTCATCCCACCGGCTTCGGGCAGCAATTGCACCATGGAATACGGGCAAAAGCCAACCCCGGTTGAGCCTTGGCTCCCAAGCTGGTTAGCCCAGCTGTGGTGGCCAGCAGAAGGCTGGGGAGGGTGTCCGTCTGTCCCATTGATCCCAGGCTCTGTCCCAGCCCAGCAGTGGAGGTTGTCTCCCCTGTGCAGGTTGGGGTCCGGCATGTCCACCCCTCTCTGCGCCTCCAGACAAAACCTCCCCTCTGCAGTC
Source organism: Gallinago jamesoni (assembly GCA_025769975.1). Taxonomy (NCBI): domain Eukaryota; kingdom Metazoa; phylum Chordata; class Aves; order Charadriiformes; family Scolopacidae; genus Gallinago; species Gallinago jamesoni. The sequence continues at coordinate 10,199,108 of JAOQGH010000006.1, read as the reverse complement.
AAAACCCAAGACTTTCTGCTTTCTGGGACGGTTTGGGGACAGGTCCTGTTTGCCTCTGGAAAGGGACTGGGTTTGGAAATCAGGGGCTGCAGTGGAGGGCACTGGGAAGAGGACTTTCTTCTAGCTGCCTTGCTGGGCTTTACCAGGCACTGGAGCCAGCCAGAACCTCTACTGACCAGCAGGTCCTTGGCCAGACAGTGTGTGGAGCAGTGATATCCTGGATTTCCCCTCAGGGAACTCCCTGCCTGCAATTGTCCTGGGCTCAATGGCTGTGTGTGGCACCCAGCCCTCCTCTTCCCGAGAGCCAGTTGCCTTTTTCTTGCCCAGCTCTGCCCGCTGGTGCCATCCATTCTCCTCTGGTGGGAGATGCTCTGCCCAGAGCCTCCTGCTCCTACCTCCTGGTGCTATCTGTCCTCTTCTGATGGGGAGATGCTCTGCCTGGACCCCCCCGTCTGCTGGTGCCATCCATCCTGCTCCACTGGGAGATGCTCTGCCTCTGTGGAGGGAAGGACGGGATGCTGGGGCTTACCAGTGCCATGTCCCATTGGAGTTGGAGGCTGTTGTTGCGCTGATGAGCAAGGGGGTCCAATTCTGTCCCCAGGAGGGTTCCCGACTGGTCCAGGCTGGTCCAGAGCCTCCCCTTCCGTGGGCTTCTCAGAAATTGAGGGGAAGGAAGCGGAGCTGGTGCTTCTCCTCACAAGGACCAGCAAGGGGAAGGCCGTGGCTTGAGCTGGGTGAGCTGGGCTGGGATGTCCACCAGCTGTGCCGAGGGACTCGGCTCACACCCGTGACTGAGCCCCGTCGTGCTGCTGGCTCCCTTCCCCCTCTTTCCCCGCACATCTGGAGCAGGTCCATCGCCTCTCCCACGCCTCAGCACTGGCTCTGGCACCCACATCTCCCAGTGTGGCCCCACGGCTTCTCTCCCGGTCCTGGATGCCCCCCATCCAGATGTAATTCCAGGGCTGTGGGGTCCCTGCAGCTGCCGAGAGGGCTGGAGGAGAAGGGGGAGCTGTGATGCTCCATGGGGGATGCAGGAACATGTATCTTTGCTTTGTGGGGAACTTAGGGGGATCTCACAGGCTTGTCCTCTTGTCCTCTTCGTCATTGTCACCACCTGCCCCGGTGGCACTGGGGGCTCTGTCCCCCCTGAAAGGACAGGCTTGTGCTTGCTGGCCAGCTGGATGAAGCCGTGGACATCTGTGGGGTCTCTGGGTGTATGATGGAGATCAGCACCACGGTGGTTGGTGCCATTCCTTCCTGGTGATGTGTTCAAACCCAACTGCTGCTCTCCTTGAGGGCTGGCTCTTTTCTCCCTTCTGGCTGGTGCCCAGCTCTTGGCAAATCTGCCTTTGCCAGATGGCACAGATCCCACAGCCCCAGCCCCACCGTCCCGTTGTGCTCCCAAGGTGCTGCTGAGAGCCCCTCCCACTCCCTTTGCCTCTGGGCCCACTTTTTTTTGGAGGTAGTTTTGCTTTTTCTCCCTGAAAGCCAGTTCTTAGGCTGCATCTTCTGGGCATGACGTTGACATGAAGTAGGAGACCTGCAGGTCAAATACCTGTGCTGGATTTGGCCCTGGAGAGCAAAGCAAGGCGGGGGGGTGTGTGTCAAAATGGGTGCCCCAACTTCTCCTCTCCTCAAACAGGTTTTGGGTCCTCTCTTAGGGTTTGGTTGCAGCTCCAGCCTTGGGAATCTCTGGGGTGGGATCTTGTGGTGGCACCTTCAGAGGGATTCCATGGGTCCTGCTGCCAGTGCAGGGTGCTGAGGCTGCTCGTGGCATTGCCCAGGTGGGCTTTCAGCTTCAGCTTGGGAAAGCTGTGGCTTTTCCCAGCACTGCGATGCCTTTCACCAGCCAAGCAGCCCTCAGGTGGAAGGACAAGTCCATGTCCCCATCGTCACGCTGAGCTTGCCTCTTCTGCAGGCGGGAGGTGGTACAAGCGGCACCTGACCTACCGGGTGGTGAACTGGCCCTCCTACCTGCCGCAGCACGAGGTGCGTCTGGCTGTGAGAGCCGCCTTCGAGCTCTGGAGCAACGTGTCCTCACTGGTCTTTTGGGAAGCTCAGGATGGCCCAGCTGACATCCGCCTGACCTTCTTCCATGGGGACCACAACGATGGACTCAACAACGCCTTCGATGGACCAGGTGCTGGTCGCTTCCCCCTCGTAAGCTTCTCTTTTACAACGTGGGCTCTTCCCCGGCAGGGAGGAGGGCTGGGGCAGTGGTGGGCTGGGGGGGATGGAGGTGAGGCTCTGCCCGGCTCCGCCTCCCAGTTTGCACTGGTTTGCTTTCTGATTTGGGGTCCTCGCTCCCGCTTCTGCAACTGAGGTCCGCCAGCGAGGTGGTCGAGATGCTTGTTCTAGGATCACGCTGATGGCCTTTGAGGAGCTCTCCTCACCCTGTCGGCATCCTCCAAATCTGAGCTCACTCCTTCCAGCTGAGGCTTTCTGCACGGTGCTATCGGACACGCTCAGGCTTTCTCTCTTCTTGAGCCTTTGCCTGGCGTGGGTCGCCGCGGTGGCTTGAGCCCGGGGGCAAGAAACCAAACTCATAACCAACAGAGCGAATCCACCCCCTCTGTGCTCAGGAGCAGAAGGCAGAACTGCTCTGGGTTACATCTGCTGTGGGAAGCTGCTGTTGTTTCTCAGGAGACCTCCTAAAGGGCTAAAACACTAACGGTTTCCATATTTAAGCAAACCAGAGCTGCACGTGCCCCCCACCCCCCACCCCTCAGCTTCCAGCTGAGGTCTTCTCCTGCCTCACAGTCCATGATGGCTCTCGTGTCCCCAGGAGGTGCCCTGGCTCACGCCTTCTTCCCCCGGCGTGGAGAGGCCCATTTTGACAGCGCCGAGCGCTGGTCCCTGCACAGCGGCAAAGGGCGCAACCTCTTCGTCGTGGTGGCACACGAGGTCGGCCACACGCTGGGGCTGGAGCACTCCTCCGTCAAGAGCGCCCTGATGTCTCCCTACTACAAGAAGCTCAGCAAGGATTTCGTCCTCAGCTGGGATGACATCTTGGCCGTCCAGAACTTGTATGGTGAGCCTGGCTTCCCCCCGAGCATCCCTTGCTTCCTCCGGGGCTGTTCCCTGGGATGGAGAGTGAGGAGCAAGGATGGAAGCAGGTCCCTCCAAGGGGAGAGGACTACATGGAAGGGGCATGGTGGGGATGGGCCCCATACCTTTGTGGCCGGGGAGGAAGGTGCAATAAGAGCATGTGGGAGGGGTACCAGGTCCTCCAGGGCAGGGAAGGCTTGACTTGCTGTCTGCTTGTTTGCAACCAAGGAAATGCTGGTGCATGTGTTTTGGGGGTACCAAGGGGCCTTTGCCACCACCTTGTAGAGGAGGAACCAGACAGTGGGACAAGGAGTGTTTGGAGCCTCGGGACAGATCCCCAACCCTGTGCTCACGTGGTGCTCTGGGGAAAGCCATTTCCCTGCCTCTTCATGACTCACCACTCCTTGCTCCATCCCAGGGAAGCCCTCCAAGGGCTTGGCCATCCAGCTCCCAGGGAAGGTCTTCACTCACTTCCAGGACTGGAGTGTGGACCTTTACGGTGGGGACCGGCAGCAAAGGAGCCTCAGCGCCTATTACTGCCACTCCTTCTTTGATGCCATAACTGCTGGTGGGTGTTTTCTGGTGGAACCCTCTCTCGAAACACATACCCCCACCCCTTGCCCCCCCCCCCCCTCCAGTAGCCCATCTCTGCTCTGATAAGCTTCAGTGGTGGGAAAGGTGGGTTTGGCTGGTCCACAGCCCCATATGTGCTCCAGAGGCTGGTGGCATCACTGATGCACATCGCTGCTGCAGAGTGGAGCATCCTGAGGACACAGGAGATGTCTTGGTGTGTTGGGAGACATCCCAAAACTTGGGCTGTGGAAAGACTTATCTGCTGCAGGAGCTCAACCATGAAAGATGAGCCTTGAGAGGAAGCTGTGGTTGGCTTTTATCCTCTCCAGGCTGGAGTGGAAGCAATGAATTATGAAAGTTGAGGGGGTGGTTGAAAGGTAGAAGGTTATGCCCAAGACCTGAGCATCCCCAGAGACCTGCACAGGGCTGAGAGGGGAACAGGGGAGCGGTGGCTGGGAGGTGGGATGAGGTTTCCCACCCAGGACCCCCCCTCACTCCTCCGTCTGCCCCGCAGACGCGGATCACAACCTCTACATCTTCAAGGGCAGCCACTACTGGGTGGTGCCAGCCAGTGGCAATGCCAGTGACCCGCAGCCCCTGCAGCCGCGCTGGCCCGGCCTCCCCGCCGGCATCGACGCCTGCGCCTGGTCCCAGCTCAGCCACAAGTTCTACTTCTTCAAAGGTAGGTGAGGAACAGGCAGGAGAGCTTCCCTTCTGGGCTGCCACCGCTCCTGCCTGTGGTCTGGATGGAAGCACCCTCTCCTGTCCCCTCCCGTGTCCCATCCCAGCACAGAGCTGGGGCATCACTGGGTCCCAGTTGTGCAGAAACCCTCAGGAGCCCCCAGCTGGGTGCCTGACGTGGATTAACCACGTGGCCCCAAGGCATATCGCCCCAACAGCCCGCGTCACCCCCTCGTGCCTCAGTTTCCCCACTCGGGGGGGGGGGTGCAGCATTTGAAAACTGGCTCACCTGTGTTTGAAAATAAAACCAGATGCATCCAACTCTTTGGGGCCTCGGGGGGGAGATGCTCCCCAGAGACACACGGCCACAGGGGAGGGAGGTGACTGGCCAGGCCAGGCTGGATGGGGCTTTGAGCAACCTCCTCTGGTGGGAGGTGTCCCTGCCCAGGGCAGGGGGGTTGGAACTCGATGATCTTTAAGGTCCCTTCCAACCCAAACCATTCGATGATTCTGTGACTGCGGTGTTTTCACGGTACCCGCGGTTCCCTGTGCCCTGCCGGGGGCTGAGCCACCACGGGGAGCTGAAATGCCATCCGCCAGCTGCCCGGTGACACGCCACAGCTGGAACGGGGAGAGGAAGGTCAAACCAAGCAGCCGGGCTGCCAGGGTCAGCCCCGACCTTTAATGGAAACCAGTTGCTGGCTGGTCAGAAAGGGGGGCTTTGTTGCTGCTGCTGGGTGAGAGCCAAAAAGCCCCTCTCCCTCCCCAGCCCTCGGCTGCTCCCTCCCTCCCCGTGGCTGGATCAGCCCAGGGCTCGGGAGCAGAAAGGGGCTTTTGTCTGCCTGCTCTGTGGGGACAGCCGAGCACTCAGCCCCCATGGCAATTCCTGCGGCTGCACTGCTGGTCCCAGTTCTCCCAGCCCCAGAGGGGGTCTGGGTCCGTCTGTCCCTCTCGCCGTACAGGAAGAAGGGGGAGGATTTGCAAGGAAGCAGCGTGGTGGCCCTGTTCTGTCCTGGGCGGTCCCTTTCTGTGCCCTGAGCTGCTGTGCCTCAGTTTCCCCTGCCAGCCTGGTCCATGGGCCAGCCCTGTGGTGGTGCTGGTTGGGTCCACCAGTGGGATGGACGTCACAGATGCATGTCTTGGGCTGCAAGGCTGACCCCGGCACTAAGTCCTTCCACATCTCCTGTGGTGAACCCCGTTGGGGTGGTCTCTAACCCCGCTCCCCCGTCTCTTCCCAGGTGGCCGATGCTGGCGCTACACAGGTTCTACCTTGGAGGCAGGTTTCCCCCAGAAATGCAGCGCCCGTGGCCTCCCGCGGCACCCCGACACCGCGCTCTACTTCCAGCAGCTCCGGCGCCTGGTCCTCTTCAAGGGACCCAAGTACTTCGTGGTGAGCGAGGAGACCCTCGGCGTGGAGCCCTACTACCCCCGCAGCCTGCAGGACTGGGAGGGATTGCCCCCCGGCACGACGGGAGCCCTCACCCACCGCGACGGCTTCGTCTACTTCTTTCGGGATGACCAGTACTGGAAATTCGACCGGGCGAAGCTCCAAGTGGTGGCCACCGGCAAATGGGCCACCCAGCTGCCCTGGATGGGCTGCTGGGATGCAAACGGTGGGCAGGACCTCTTCTGAGCAGAGGGCGCTGGGGTAAAACGGGGGTGGGCTGAACCCCACCTTGCTTGTGCTGCCCAGATCCACCTTTCATTGACTCCAGATCCTTCCCTGGGGACAGTTTGGGCAGGGACCAGAAGGTCGGGGCTGCCTCCAGATGACCAGAGCCGTGGGTTGGTGGAGCGATGCCCCAGCGCAGCAGGGATGCAGGATGGGGTGACCATCAGCCCAGGCAGGTCCATCTCAGCCAGGTGGGCTGGAAGCTTTGGGAGACAATATTTTTTATAAAAAAGACCACACAAAAAAATAATAAAAAGGTGTAAGCCCTGGAGACTGCGGACACACCTGTTTCTGTTGAAGTTCAGGATATTTTTTACACATTTTTTTTTTCAAACTGGGACTGGGGTTTGTTGATACTTTAGCTGTTTTTTTTCCCATGATCAGGCAGAGAAGTGCCTCCCTCTGGCTTGACCTGAGGCTTGGGTGGTTTTAAATAAGAGACTGGGGATGTTTTCGGGTCAAAACAAAAAGAAAAGAGACATTTGGACAAAAATAGGGGTCTGCCGCTGAACTTTGGTCCGTTTCCTGCCTCCTCCCAGGGATGGAGGGTCGTCACCTTGAAGAGCTCATCCCCTGTGGGTTCTTTACTGGACTGCATCCACATCCCAGCTCTCTGGCGAGGCACCAACTGGAGACACCAGCACCATGGGATTTTGGGGGAGAAAGCAGAGAGTTTTGGTCCAGGAGCCTCTTTGGAGTGAAGGGGAGGAAAAGCTGAGCTGCTGACCGTGTCTGTGGGGGATGGTGTTGTGCAGGTCGGGGGCAGCAGGAGCATCGCAGCTTGGCTTTCTGATGGATTTGGGATGGCTGGGTGGGTTCTCCGGTGTCTAATAAGGGCTGTGCTCACCTGGCAGCCTTCCTTGTGTGCAGAGAAAGTGTCTGTCCTCTGCTCTGCCTCTGCAAGCGATGGCATCGATGCATTTTTTGAGTCCCGTGTCCCTCTGCCACAGTTGGGTGAACTGGCTTGAAAAATCACCGGGGTAGAAGAGCAGGCGAGCAGGACAGATGGACATGTCCGTGCATGCAGGCTGACAAGGACAGAGCTCGGCTGCATATTCCTCATTCCTTTCCCAAAGCAGGTTCCCCACCTCGAAACGCCGCCGGCTCCCGCGCACCGAGTCACCGGTCACGTCTGCGAAGAGCCGGCGGGGGGGGACACGTTGGGTCTCCGAGGCTTCAGTGCAGTGGCAGCGAACCCCAGCCCTCGGGGCTGAGCAAAACAGCCCTCAGCTTTCCTAAAACATCCTTGGATTTGAGAGATTTGGGGGATTTTCACCCTGCTGGGAGTGTACACCTGCGGGGTGCTGCTCGGCTGATGGTTCTCCCAGCTGGGATCTCTCGCATCCCAGCCCCCGGATGCCCTGCTTCAGGTTGGTGGCTTTGGCACCGGGCTGTGGCCGGTCCTGCCGTGCCAGGGTGCTGTGCCAAGAGCCACCGGGAGCAGTTCTGTCCCTTTGCTGGCATATTTGTGCGTGAGCCCTTCCTGCGCAGGCACGGATGCAGGGGACTTCATCTGCCAGCGGCTTAAAACCGCAGAGACTTTTCCATCTTACCAAAGAGACAGGGCCACGTCACTTTTATTTTTAATTGAATGATAATAAGGCGATGTCACTTTCCAGGGAGTCCCAAGGAGACCTGGTGGTAAATAAAGCAAACCTCTGGATATGCGATGTTGGGATTTCTGCTTGTTTTCATGTCACACTTTTGTATTATTTTTATTTTAAAGCCAATCTGGCATTTCCTGAAAGGGCTGTATTTATGGTGGCCGTGTTTGTTTGGGATTGCTGTGGGTATTCCTGAATTTGGCCTCAGCTTTTGTCCTGGCTGGATCAAACCGGGGGGGGGGGGGATGGATCCCACTGTATGAAGTGCGTGATGCTGATAATGAAGAAGATGTGGAAACTCTCTTTTCTGCTTCATCCCAAATTACTGTGGATTTCTCCCACCTTGGGATGCGTTGATAGGTTTGTCTTCCAGCACAAAGAACGAATTCATGCTGATGGGACCCTCCAGGTCCTTCACCCCAGCCCATCATGGTGCGTTGAAGGCAGGTCCTTGCCTCCCATAGGATGGGGAACACCCTGGATCCTTCCCTGCTGCTCCTGTTTGCTTTGCTTCACGCCGTGACACGCCAGGGTGTCCTGCCCACTGAGCGGGCAGCGTTCTGCCTTGCAGGGAGAAGGACCCGCTGGTGTCACCATGTTTGCAGAGCTGGTCCTGCTTTCATCCCTTGCTCACATCTCCCACCCAAAGCTGCAGCTCTCCTGCCCTCCCAGCCATGGGATCTGCAGCAGGATGGGGGGGTTGATGGAGGTGATGGGGGGGGAGGATTGACGGGGTTGATGGGGAAAGGCTGGACAAGGTCTCGCTGCCAAGGCGTCTGCCCTGGACACCGAGAAGGGTCAGGAGAGCAGCGTGGTGGCTGGTCCACCTACTGCTTTTTGGAGATGGGAGGATTTAAGGGTCTATCTGTACCTCAGGGGTTCAACCCTGCCCTTTCGTGTCCCCTTAGGGGAGAGCTGGGCATCCCTTCTGGAGGCTGAGGGTGGGACGACCTTGAATTCCCTCCCATTTTTCTGTTTTCCTTTTCTTCCCTTGTTTGTCACGGTGTGGTTCCCGGGGCCGTGTGCTGGCGGGATGCCTCGGGGTCATGAGTGATGCTGCCAGGAGTGAGCGCAGAGTTGCTGGCAGAGATGGGTGACCGTGCTGCATCGCCTGCACCCCACAAGTGTGGAGGGACCTGGGGGAGCTGGACTCACACTCTGGAGCCATACGATCGGCCCCACTGGGTGCTGTGGCTGAAAAATCCCGCGTCACAAGGATCCCTTTCTCCCGCTGGGCTCCCTGGCAGGGCATGCCAGGCGCAGACTCCTCCAGCCAGCCTGCCACGCATTCCCCATCCCAGCAAGAATAGCTGGGATTCTTGCGTTTCCTCCCCCAAAATGACACCAGGCTGGACTGTGACCTGCAGTGAACATCAGCTGGCTCCAGGGAAAGGACGGGGTCTCCCCACACACCAGGAAGCCCTCCAGGCCCAGGAGAGACTCCATTTCAGTCCCATGGTGAGGGCACATCCCTGATAGATTTGCTTTTTGTAGAAGTACCTGGGTGCTGGGGCAGCTCTCTGAGCCCTGGGTTAGGGAGGGAGTCTCCAACATTCCCAGCCGTGCCCACTCACCCGGGTAGATATTTTCTTAAAGCCCCAGCTCCTGGAGTCCCATCATCCATGGAGGAGATTGACTTTTTCCAAAGACCTCACTGTTTTGGACAATTTGGTAAAAAGTTTGCAAGGGAGCACAGTGCAGAAAACCCCACATCCTTCTTTTATTTTAATTTTTTTTTTTTTCCTCTGGAAAGAGTTTTGGGGAGAGGACTGATGGGTTTGTTCTGAGATTTGCAGCTGCAGCTCCTGCATTTCCCTGGAGCTTGGGCTGAGCCCTGACACAGTGCACAGTGCGGGGCTTCCCAGCTCCCAGTAAGGGGGGGAACAAGCCCTTGGGTGAAGGGGGCTCCCAGCGTGTTTGGGCTTGCAATGGCACACAGTGGCATCTCAGCCCGGTGGCTGAGCCTGTAAAATGGGTACAAAAAATGTGTCTGTCTCTGGGCTATCAATTCAGGGACACCAGGCCCTGAAAGGGCACCTTGTAGGGACCTCAGGTGACCCCACCTGCAGTGGAGGTGGGGGCAGGGATGGCAGAGAGGGGACAAATCCCCCATCTTTTGGGGCTGGGAGTTACTTACCATGCCAAAGATCTACTTTCTAACCCCCTCCTGACCCAGAGCCAGGGATCTCAGGGGAGAAAATCCACCCCTTTGGGAGTCTGGGGAAGAAGGAGCAGGGTTGGCAGAGGAGAAGGTGCTGAAGGGTTAATGGGCAGTGTTTGCAGCCGGTCCCTTGTCACCAAGGAGAAGGGAACAGCACTTGGGAAGGAAACAAAACACCCACTGCCCAGGAGGGTCATTTCCTTTCCCCAGGCTGCATTACAGCCCCTGGATCTCAAGAAGGGCTCCCGGGGGGGACAGTGTCACCGTCCCAGCTGACAGAGAGCAAGTGGCACCGGGTGAGTGTGGCTGCTGGGGAGGTCAACTGGGGACATGGCCCAGGGGCAGCTCCCAGTGTCCCCATCACGGCTTTCCCTTGGTCTCCCCCCCAGTCTTATGGCAGAATGTGGGGGACCCCGGGCGCTGTGGTGCGGAGCATCCGTCCCTACCGCTCCAGCGAGCAGTACCTCTACGCCATGAAGGAGGACTTGGCCGAGTGGTTGAAGGAGCTGTACGACCTGGACATTGAGGTGGGCACCTTCTTGGAGGTGCTGGAGACGGGGGCCGTGCTCTGTTCCCACGCCAACAACGTCACCCACGTGGCCGGGGAGTTTGCCCGTGCCAGCCCCGGGGTGGCCCGCCACCTCCACCTGCCCACCGCTGGTGTCACCTGCAACCCCACAGCACAGCCGGGCACCTTCCAGGCCAGGGACAACGTCTCCAACTTCATCCAGTGGTGCAGGAAGGAGATGGATATTAAAGGTAAGATGCCTGGCTCCAGCTGTCCCTGTGTGCAATCCCCCTGTGGCTGCTCCTGGCATCACCCCGGGGTTTTCCCATGTCCCCCAAAGCCAGTGCCACCCTGGCATGGGGCAGCACCATGCACATGTGTCCCCGAGCTGGCATTTCTTGCACAAGTTCCTCCAGGCTGGGCAGCAGCTCTGCAGGGCACTGGCACCCAGCGGGTGTGTTTGCTTGGGTGCAAATATGCACTGGGGGGGTGGAAATGGAAAGGCAGCATGGCCCTGATCCCAGCACAGCATGATCCCGTCTGTAAGGACATCAGGAGTGGCTCTGAGCAAAGAGTCTGTTACTCTGACCCCATCACCACCAGAGGATGCCCAGGAAGGGCACGGGTATGGAGTGACACGTCCTCAGTGCACCCAACCACTGGGGTTTGAGATTTGGGATGCCATGAAACAGCCTTTCCTTGTAGATGCCCACGGGGAAGGAAGGCTTTTCCTCTGTGAATTTATCCCAAACTTTGTTGGAACCAGCCACATTCTCAGTGGGATGGCTCCAGGGAATAACATCCCTTCCAGCGGGTTTTGATTCCGCCAGTGGCCCCTGTCCCTTTTGTCCCTGTCCCCACGTACCTGCCCTGCCTGAGTCCACCCTTGCCCTGCCCCAGATGTCCTGATGTTCGAGACAGAGGACCTGGTGCTGAGGAAGAACGAGAAGAACTTTGTGCTGTGCCTGCTGGAGCTGGCACGCCGTGCTGCCCGCTTTGGCATGCGCACCCCGACCCTCGTGCAGATGGAGGAGGAGATTGAGGAGGAGCTCCGCCAGGAGCTGGACCTGCCTCCCGCAGGCACCCCTCTGCCCCGGACCCCCAGGAAACCACGGGACCTCCACAACCTCGACCAGATGGTATGGATGGGCATGGAGCGGGATGGGGATGGGTATGAAGATGGGCATGGCCACCCCAGGACCCTTCCCAGGAGCTCTGGTGAGGACCCATTCCCACTGCCCACAGGTCCAGCACCTGGTCAGCCGTTGTACCTGCCCCGTCCAGTTCCCAATGATCAAGATATCCGAAGGGAAATACCGTGTGGGTGACTCTGACACCCTCATCTTTGTCCGTGTGAGTCCGCTTCACCCCGTGCTTTTGGGGCACAGGCACCCTACTTTGCTCCCACAAAGTCTTTTCCTTAATCTGTCCAAAATGGGGCCAATGTGGAGTTTTTGACCTGCCCAAAGCAGGGAAGCTCGGCCCTGTGGTACACGTTTGCATGGATGTAACCACCTGTGTCTACAGGACAACACCTGCTGTCCCACACCAAGGGAGACAGGTCTCACCCAGCACTGGGATGCTCTGTCCCTGCCTGGGTCCCTTCCTAAGCCTGGCCTTCCCGAAGGGCTCAGCACGTGATGGTGGAGAGGACTTTTCCCAAAAGGCTCCCCCCACTCTTTGGGGGGATGAGACATGTTGGGATGGCAGCAGGAGCTGGGGCCCTCCCTGCCTTGGTGGGTCTGATCTGGGGATGAAGCTGTCCTTTGGGACACCTGGTGGCACTTAGGGCAAGCCCGTTGGCTCTCGAGCACCAGAAGATGAAGTCTGGCTGAGCGTGCCACCCCCAGGCTGCTAAAAATGGAAGTGGGGAGGGGGTGGGAGGTGGGGGGTGTCCAATGAATGCATCACATGCATCTCTCTGGACCTCATGGCATGTGGCATCCCGTGCAGATCCTGCGGGAGCACGTCATGGTGCGGGTCGGGGGCGGCTGGGACACGCTGGAGCACTATCTGGACAAGCACGACCCGTGTCGCTGCACCTCGCTCTGTGAGTCCCCGCGTCCCCAAAAATCTGCCCCGTGGCCAGGGTTGAGGGGGGTTGTCCATCCTGGGTCTTGCTGCTTCTGGGGCCGTTTGCAGGAGAGGGAAGCCTGGATGCTGCAAAGCCTCCTTGTTTAGCTGGGGAACGTCTGGTTTTGGGGACTCTCTTTGGCTTTGGTGGCCACTAGAGGTCATGGCAGACTTCTGGATGGAGCTGGATCCAAAAGCTCCTCTGCAGGGACTGCAGGTTTGCACCACCATCCTTGGGGGTCTGGAGGGTGAGCGATGGCTGGGTGGGCTGCACTGGGGAGTGGGTGCAATGGGTAGGGGTGCTGACACCCCCCCCACACACACACACACTTTTCCCTGAAGCTCACAAACAAGCCTTGAAAACCAGGAGCCCCCAGCAGCAAGTGCAGCACGAGGTCCGGCTCTGCTCAGCCTCGAAGGTAGCCACCCGTGGCCAGCCCCAGCCCACGATGCTGGTCAACCGCTCGCAGAGCCCCCTGCCCCCCATCACCTGGGGGTCCCGTGTCCCCCGATCTCCAGCTACCCCCTTGCCAGAGGGCTCGGGTCACCCACCAGGTACCAGCCCTCACCAGGAGCCCCGGAGGGTCCCCTCGGGCAGGTAAGTGGTGCAGAGATGCTTCGTGCCCCAAACTGCCTGGTTTCAGAGCAGTTTTTCTCCCATCCCTGAATTCCCCCCCCCCTTCTGGAGCTGCCCAGGCTGGATGGAGCGGGGGGGGGGACGAACCACGGTGGCTCCCTGGCCCCTCTCTGCTCTCTCTCCTTGCAGGACATGGCAGCCACCGGCCACCCCTTCGGGGATGCAGCCCCCACAGTCCAGGTCGCCTGCTCGCCCCGGCTCCCCTGGCCACACTTGTGGGGTGACACGCCGAGCACCCACCCCTTCCCGGCTGGCCCCCGGCACACGGGACAGCGTGGGGGTCCCCAAGGCACTGCATGTGAACCCCCCCGGGAAACCCCCCCCGGCACCGGCACGGGGAAAGCCCACGGCACCCAGCGCCCGGCTGGCACCGGCACCTCCAAAAAACACCCAGCAAGGAAGCAAATTGTCCGTGGTGGCTGTCAGGGCGCAGGACAGGGGGGTCCCCACCGTCGTGGCACCCCGTGTCCCCAGCCTCACCAAGGTCTGTGCCCCCTCCCCGCACCGGGACGCCCGGGGAGACTCACAGAGCCGGAAAAGCTCACGGGAAGGGAGCCAGGGAGCCCTTGGCCGGGGTCAACAACCTTCACCCCCAAATTCCTCCAGCCGGACCCCAAAACAGGAGAGCGGTGTTAAACCCCCCACCAAAGCCAGCCCGGCCGTCTGCCGGCCCCCCACCCCTTCGGCTCATTTTGCAAATGGGTGCAAGGGCTGTCCCCAGGTGAGCCAGCGGTGCCACCCAGCTACTAGCCCACGGGCTAGGGGCGCTGAGGGGCCCGGGGTGCCAGCGGATGAGCCGGGGGAAGCCCGTGAGCCCGGCGGGGGGAGTGAGGGTCTCCGGGAGTGCTGGGAGCACGCACAGCCCCCCGGCTATGAGAAGGTGGTGGAGGAGCTCTCCCGCGGGCGACACCCCCTGCGCCCCGTGGGGCTGGGGAGCTGGGTCCCCAAAACACCCCCACGAGTCACTCCGCAGACCACCGCCCTCCCGGCCAGGGGGGAGGCCGAGGGGCTGGCAGTGGGGGGCCAGACCCCTCAGGGACCCAGCAACGTCCCCAAGCCCCGGCGGTGCCTGAAGAAACCCGAACGCGTGCCTTCCATCTACAAGCTGAAGCTGCGGCCCAAGGTGCGTCCCCGGCGGGACCACCGGCCGGGCAAGCGCCCCTCGCGTATCCCCACCCCGCTGGGGCACCGTCTGTTTGCCCCCCGGGGCCAGCGTCGCCCCCCAGCACCCCCCCGGCAGCCCCAGCCTGGTGGCACGCAGCCGGGGACCAAGCCCTCGCCAGCCACCAGCGGCACCTGGCTGAGCGAGGATGAGGAGGAGGAGTGGGTCTGACACCCCCCCACCCTGGGTTTTGTAGGGGACAGACCCCTCACTCATCCAAAGGTGGGGGTGATGCTGAAGCTGGAGCCGTGGTGCCCCCGGGCAGCGTGCTGAGTTTGCCCCCAGGTGACTCTGGGGGTCCCCCATTGCTCTCCAGAGCTGCTCCCCCCCCCTTCCTAGTGGGCTGGATTTTTTTTTTTTGGACTGATAGTTCTCCTCCAAAAGAGGTGCTTTCGTACTGGTTTGGGTGGAAAAATCCAGCCCCAAATGGAGAAAATGGGGCACCTTCTGCAGGGAAGAGGGGTGTAGCCAGCCCCTACGGTGTCCCCCTAAAGAGGGGACACCCCACACCTGGCATCCAGGGGTGCAAACCATCTGGTACCTCAGTCTTCCCCATCTGTACCCGGGGACTGATGATCCAAGAGCCTTTAATGAGCGTTTGAGTCACTCAGGTCGGGGGGTGTCACAGGAGGAGACCCTTTGCTGAGCCCCACGGGCTTCCCGATGGGCGAAGGTGGGAGACCCAGAGGGAGGGGTTGGTCTCCTGGGGGGTGATGCTCAGGGTGGTGGCTGTCACCAAGGCTTCTTTCTCACAGCCACTATTGTTTGTGCAATAGAGATGTACCAAAGCTCTCCCGTTTCAACATCGTCTCTGGGTGGGGGGGAGAGGATAATCCCGGTGGGGGGGTCACGGCTGGTGAAGGGAATTCGTGCTGCCGGTCTTCTGCCAGTGTGCACGGCAAACGTTCCCCCCACCCCCACCCCGAGAACCCCGGGGGGGGCAGAGGAGCCCCATCATCCAAGAGAGGATGAAGCTGGATCCACACTCCTACAAAAGCGAGCACCAGGGCCCCGGGGATGCAAATCCTGCTTTAAAAAATACTCCTTTTGCAGGGGACAAACAAATTCCTCCCCCCCCCCCCCCCCCCCCCCTTTCCTGACCCACTGAAGTGGGGGGGGCGAGCAATTCCACCACGGGCAAAGAGCAGCGAGGCGGGTACGGAACAAGGAGGGACAGACCTGATTTTTAATTGGATTTCAAAGAAAGGGGTGCAGGGCGTTACAGGCGGTGTAGACACCTCGGGAATCTCCGACAAGAAGTCCAGTGGGGAAAAGAAAGCCAAGTCCAGGCAACCAGGAGGCTCACCGGGGCAGGAGGAGGAGGAGGAGAGGGAAGCATCCTTGCCGGGGCTGGACCCAACCCAGGCATCACCTCCTGTGGCACCACAGGCACGGGGGCAGAAACCCGGTGCTGCCCTGGGGACAGCGGTGGGGACATCCCCACCCTCTCCCAGGCTGAGGAGCAGGGTGTTTTTAGCAGGAGCGGGGGGGCGTTGGGCCAGCAGTAACGCTTTGTACTAAGGGTGAAGGCAGGGGCAAGGAGAGGGTGGGAGACAGCTGCTGCTGTGCTCCTGGTTGCCCTCATCCCCCCACCATTCCCAGCCACATTCCGGACATCCCTGCCCCACTTTCCCTGCCCGGCATCACCTACCCCCCTCCTGGGGCTCCGGGGAAAAGAGCTCTTTCTTTGTAGCCCTCATTTTCTCGGGAGCTGGGAAATGCTGTCGAAGCAGTGAGAGTTATTATTACTAATATAACTTTCTCTGTCTATAAAGTACAATAGAATATAACAATTCTATTTATAACCTTCATTGGTGTTTTTTTTGTTTTTGTTTTGTTTTGTTTTGTGTTTTTTTTTTCAAAATACTAAAGAGATGCTATAAAAACCTGTAACTAATTGTGCTATAAACTGCAGGCTACAGGGTTATAACAAACAATGTATTGGCTTAGTCGTTGATATGTGTACGTCGGAGCACTTCAGAAATGCTTTATTATTAGCATTTACCAAGGAGTTTCCTTCTCAAACAATTTGGAGGGGTAAAGCCAGAGACCCAGAACGTGGACTTACACCTGCTGATCAATCCTGACGAGATGAGGTCGGGGGTGGCTGGTGGCAAAGCCCGGTGTGTTTGCCGTGAAGGCGAGGGATGGTGACAAGGTGACAAGTGCCACCACCCTTCCCCAGTGGGGGGGGGGGTCTCACAGCCACCTGAGACAGACCCGTGTCCCCCCAGCGAATTTTATCTATTTTTTTTTTTTCCTTTTTCTTTATAGGGGGAAGCGAGAGGGAATGGGGTTTGGTTCCCGAAGTGGGGGTGGGAGGGGAGAAGCCGGGTGACCCCCCCCCGGGCATTGGGGCTGCCGGGCAGGTGGTGAAATGCACCGTGTTGTGTCGGAGTTCAGCTGGACCTAGGCTTAATAGGGAGCATCACTGGGAGCGCAGAGGGGCTGCTGGCAGATGGAAACCCTTTCCGTGGGGGAAGAGAGGGGTCTCCCTTCGCTTCACTGCCCACCTCCCCTCCTTACCCCCGAAATCACCGAGATGGTTTGGGCAGAGGATGGACCGGGTTCAGATCCTGCCTCGGGGGGGTGAGGGTGGTGCTGCCCCGTGTCTCACAGGGAGAAGGAGGAACCCCAACGCTCCTCGGTCCTCTCGACCGTGCCCAGCACCAGCACTCTGCCCCCAACACCCTTGGCTAAGGCAGGCTGCGCTTTGCCACCCGCCCCGCAGGACAAGATGGGAGCGAGCTGCGAGGCTGGTGTAAAAACAAGCTGAAAGGTCAAAAAAAGAATATAAAAAAATATATATATATTGGAGGAGGCTCGTTTTCCTATTAGGGATGTGGAGAGAGAGAAAAATTAAAAACAAAACAAAACAAAACAAAAAAAGGAATGCAACTGGAAATGCGACTCCAGCTCCCTATTGCTTCGGAGGCTGCTCACGAGGATGGGGGCGAGCATCGCCTGGAGGAGCCTGGTGTGGGTCGGACCCACCTCGTGGCACTACTGGCGGGGTGTGATGGCACGGGGGACACCGCCTGCCTGTCCAGGGGACACTGGGGGTTCGGATGGGAGCTGTGCAAAGCCGGTCGCCCGCTGAGCCCAGGACACGAGGTAGCGGAGGGGTGACCTGCCCGGCAAGGAGCTTTTCCAGATTATTTGGTGTTGGACAGGCTGGTGGGGGAGGAGAAGCCTTTCTTGGCAGAAGGGGAACTCAAATCCCAGGGGAGGC
The DNA here is from genome assembly GCA_025769975.1 of Gallinago jamesoni. NCBI lineage: Eukaryota > Metazoa > Chordata > Aves > Charadriiformes > Scolopacidae > Gallinago > Gallinago jamesoni. The sequence goes on along the minus strand of JAOQGH010000006.1, from coordinate 10,181,757 downwards.
AGCACCTGGCACCCTGGGGGGATGTAAGGAGCAGGATGGGATCTTAATTTTTTTATTTTTTTTTTTTTCCCCTTTCTTACTTTCATCCAGAAATTCTGCCTGGAAATCTGACCCAATGGAGCCGAAAGAGGGTCTGTGTATCCTGGTCTCTGACCAGAGGCTGCTCTGCCCTCCAAGGGGAGAAACCACAGCTCCACCAGGAGGAAAATGGGCTTCCTAGCTCCACCGTGCCCCAAGGATGGAGCCACCTCTGTCACATCAGGACACCGGTGCTGGACAATTTTCTTCTGAGGGGCAGGTGATGGCAGGCAGCAGCAAGAGTTGCCCCTGCGATGCCAGGGCAGGAGCTGGCGAGGATGGACCCACCAGCCAACCTCTGGGCACCATCCAAGGTGGCTCCTTCACCCTCTGATGCCACGCAGTGTTTCAGGCACAGTGGAGACACAACCCCCTCCCCAGGACATCTACGTCCCTGAGCACCAGAGGCTCAGGGAGGGCTTGGGGCTTTAGCCAAGGTCCTCCCTCACCCCTCACTACCTCCAGGCAGCCTGGCCACACACCTGCTCCAACCCACCGATGGCCACCACATCACCATGCCCAGCACCACCCAAGGTGCAGCGTCCCCAAATGTCACCGCAGGGTGAAGCAAACCCCAAGGTTCCTCTGGCACAGCTTCTACCACAACATCACACACCCCCCCCCAGAGAACAATGATGCCGGCGCTCGGCAGGGAGCCATGGTCCCCGAGGACGGGCACAGCCTTGGCGGGGGGGGGGAGGGTGTCCGTTGGGGCAAGGGGGGGCTCACATGATGGTGCATCGGTTCCTGCGCAGGGCGCCCTGGAAGCGGATGGTGGTGTGGACGTGCTTGCAGCGGGCGCAGCCCACGCTCTTCAGGAGCTCGCTGAAGAGCAGCAGGATGTGCCAGTTGTACTTGGCCGAGCACTCGATGTAGCCGCACTTCCACGTCTTCTTCACCAGGTTGGAGACGTTCCAGCGTGGGATCACCCGGCCCCGCTGCAGGTCCCGCTTGTTGCCCACAATGATGATGGGTGTCTCCGAAGTGCCGATGACCCTGGGGAGGAAGGGCGGTGAGGGAGGACAGGAGGGGACAGGGCACATGCGCAATGATGGACCTGCCCATCGACCCCAACCTATCCCCAACTAGCTCTTGGCTTTGGCTTGCCAAAAGGGACGCATCTCCTCTTGGTCCATCCTCTTGACCCTCTTGGTGGCCAGCCACCTGCTGTGCCAGCCCCAGTTGCTTCCCCAAGATGGCTTCCCTCGCCCACAGTGGGTATCTGCCTGGGGTCCTGCTCCTTCTCCTGCCCTCAGGTCCAGTTTTGCTTTCATTCTTGGGCTCCCAGCCCTGCAAAGGGGCTTTGCCCCAGTCTCTACTATCTCATCTCTGATGCCAAGAGCAGGGGAGCTTTGGGGCGAGCTGTACCACCCCACTGGGAACCCCACGGGATGCACCCACCGGCAAAGCGGTCCTTACCTCGTTTCCAGGATCTGCTGGCGGATGGTTTTGATGTACTCGAAGCTGTCAAAGCAACAGATGTCATAGACCAGGATGTAGGCATGGACGCTCCGGAGCCCCCTGCAACACACGTCCGCCCACTCCTGCAAGGTGCAGAGAGGGATCAATCCTGGCTCAGCCTCCCCCCCCGGCCCGTGCCCGGGGGATGCCCCTCACTCTTTCAGGGCCGGGCACGCCAAGGATGCTGCTGCACCACCCAGATCACCTCTGCTCTGCCCCAAGCCAGGGTGCCCCAAGCCATCCCTGTGACTGCTGTGAGCACCCCCTGCAGCCTTTCAGCCACCTCTCCCCCCCATCTCTGGAGATCCCTGCTCCCCCCTCGTTAATCCAGAGGCGAGATAATGGGATTTGTGAGCCCCAGTTCCGCTCTCGAGGGAGGATCACAGCCTGCCTAACACACAGCAGCCCGGGGGAGCAGGGCTGAATGCAACCCCCTGCCCTGGATGGAAAAGCTTCAGCCTCCAGAGCTAGTAATTAGGTGTGTTAATTAGTGACGCAGCCTGGTTTTCGGGCAGGGTGGGTGAGGAGGATGCTGAGGGTTGAGCGAGACTCAGCCCAGCCCTGGCTCCATGGGGCTGGAGGTGATGGAACCAGCAGCTCCGTGGGGCAGAGGGGGAAGGTGACAGCAGGGCTCTTTGGAGGGGACATGGGGACGGGAGAGAAGCTGCTCAGGAGAGGGTTCTGCAAGAGTGAGCTCAGGAGCCAGGGCAGAAGCCATCAGGGGTGGTGTCTCCACAGCCAAAATTTGGAGCTGTAAGAAATAGATGTTGTTAGGAATGCTTGGGGTTTCCAGAAATCACAGGACTTTTTTTATTATTATTTCTTTCCATGCTCTAGGAGGGAGAATCCGTCCCGCTCCCAGCCCAGCAGCGGTGCCGAGGCTGCGGTGACACAGGGCGGCACCGCAAACCCTCTGGAGTGCCACTGGAGAGGAGGAAGATGCACCAAGGAGGAAAGGCATCCCTTCTCCCTGAGCAAACCTCTTCGGGACCATGAATCATCCCTTTCGGAGGTTATCACCGGAATAAGGCAAAGGAAGAAGACCTAGGGTGGAAGGAAACTGGGAAAAGGAAAGTTCTGGGGTGTGGGCTCGTCTCCGTCGCGGAGGGCGGCGTGGGAAGGAGCGAGTGGTACGACAGAGCCCCCCTCCAGCCCATGGAGGGGAGGGGATGATGTGCGGCTCCTCGGACGAAGCAGCATCATCTCAGGTTATTCTGAGTCCTGACACGCCGGGGAGAGAAATCGATTGCCGCTATTTCACCACGCTGGGGTGCAGCTTGCCGTGGCACCCTGACATCGGGATGGTTTCCCCCAGGCGCTGCAGATTTCCTGGGATGCTCGGGGCTGGGGGAAGGTGGTGCTGCACATCCCACCCCACCCAACGCGGGAGTGGGACCTCGTGGAGCTGCTGACCTCCCCGCCCCGGGCATCGCCACAAGGATGCTGCTCCCAGGCACGGAGCAGAACCCAGTGATGCTTCCCAGGGGACAGAGCCGTATCCCCCACGGCGGTCCTCTCCTTCCCCCTCGGAGCCATCCCTCTGACCATCCTCTCTTCCCTGGAAACCTCCGTCTGTTCCCACCGGTGAGCGCAGCGAGGCGGGGAGTTAATCGAGTACGGTAGCGTCGGCTGCTGTGTCAATAAATTACCCTTTGCTATTTCGGGCCGTCTCTCCCACTGACCTTTCCTTCTCTGCACATGCCCATTCATTTTTAAACCTCCTCCTTGCCCCCAGAGCGCTCACTTCTCCTCCCGCCCCACGGCCCCGGGGACACCCGGAGCGCTACGAGGCCCCTGTAACCCTGTCCCTGTGGGGCATGGAAGCAGTATAATTATATTGATTAAAAATGTAAGAGCCCAGCCCCAGGGAGGTGCTCCACGTGTGGCTGTGGCCATGGCTGGGTACCTCCGGCTCCTGTGCCGTGGTGGCACAACTTGTACCCCTGGGACGGAGCCACGGCACAAGCTTAAAATCCTCTTTTTTTTCCCCATTAAACCCCCCCGAAGCGGTTGGCGCTGATGGCAAGACTTTCCAACCCCACACTGCCTTTTGGGGCTGTTTTGGAAGCACCTGAGAGTGCTGCAGGGTGAGGAGCCAGTGGGCTCAGCACTTTGGGGACAAGCCCAGGTGACGCTGGGGAAGGTGACGGCCACCCAGGGAGGGGACAAGCATCCCCACACAGCCCGGCTCGGGTAGTGGGTGCACCAGGGGCTGTCTCTCCAGGAACTCCTGTTTTTCACCCAAATTCTTTGGCCATGTTCCCCCAGCCCTTTGCTGGCCCCAGCTTTAACAGCGATGGAACCAAATCCCAGTGCTCCAGGACACACCACCCAGCTGGGCAGATCTGTGGGCATCACTGGAGCCACAGTCCTCGAAGTGGGACACCATCCCTCTCGTGTTTGCCATCATTTTAGGTGAAAAAAGCTTTAAAAGAGACTTTATCCTGGGCCTGCTCAGCCGGCACCGTGAGGATGTGATCTCTCACACCAAGCAAACCCTGACATGGAAGGAGAAGCATCCTGAGAAGAGGAGGAACCGGGAACCCCACAGGGTTGTACAGCGAAATCGTCACCGGAGACAACACCCTCCCCACCCCAAAAGGTAGGGAGGTCCCATCACACCAAGCTGGGCGCACCCCTACCTGCAGGGTGTTGACGGGGAAGGCGGTGATGGGGGGAAAGTCCATGATCTGCAGGTCGTGGACGTGGCCGTTCATGACGACGGCGGGCAGGTAGACGCGGCGGGCCGTGGTGGGCACGCAGACCTCGCTGAACTCGTTGTAGAGGAACTGCCGGACTATGGCGCTCTTGCCCACGCCCTGGGCTCCCAGCACGGCGATCTTGAACGTTGCCACCATGCCGTCGCACGCCGGCCGCTGTCCTGCTGCTGCCCCCGCGGCGCCGAGGCTGCATATTCCCGAGCAGGGGGCCTCAGCCCCATTCAGGATGCATTTCCCCTCCGGGACAGCCCGTCACTGCAAGGTCAAGGAGAAGATGGTCACATCCTGGAGACACCCCGGCAGACCCCGCTCTCGCTTCAGGAAGTATTTTTCCAAGTGGGAGCCCATGGAAAAAAAAAAAACAAAAAAACCTGATGTTTGTCCTCCGGGAGCAGGAGCATCCCTGAGGGCTGGGAGACAGTGGGGACCTCAGCGCTGCGAGACCCCAGGGTGTCCCTGAGAGACAAGGATTTGAGCAAACTTCATCCCAGGAAGGTTCTCACAGGCACATTGAGCCCTTTGGGTACCAGAGCAAGGAAACATCCAGGCAGGGGACTGTCTGCAGCCCCGGGTCTGCCCACCCCCGGCAGCAGCGGGGTCCCAGTCCGTGCACCCATAGGGACTGTCACCGGCTGCTCCGTTCCGCTGCTGCCCCCAACCAAAGGAATCCATCTTTCCTCCGCTTGGACAGTTGGAATTGCCTTTTGCTGGGGTGGGGGGACGACAGGGACGGGGGGGAGTTGTTCTGTGCCTGCGAGAAACAGCTTTAATGTTTAATTTCAGGCTTTGAGCGGTTTGGCAATTAACTTGATGGAGGCTAATTTCCAAGCCAGCTGACGGGGTGAGCCCACAAGCTGCTGGCACATGTGGTGAGGCCAGAGGGGCCACGCGTGCAGGGGGACACGGGGTGACAACCCACGCACGAGGATGTGGGAGCCGAGTCCAAGGAGCCCAAAGACCCCCCCGGCAGAGGGGTCCTGACTGGGAACCACGATGGAAAGAGGGAGGGCGAGGGGCTGGGTCCCACTTCTGCTCGCTCCCGCTGCTGGGAAGTAGCTTTTGCTTTATCCCAAAGCGTAGATGCTTTTACCAATTTGTGATGCTCTGGCCCGTTTTCCCTGAAAACCATCCCCAAAGCCCAGGGCAACGCTCCCTGAGCTGGCAGAAAGTGGCAGGTTCAAACCAGCCTGCCCTGCCCGCTTTGACGGGGTTTATTGTCCCCGAGGAGAGCTCGGCCATGGAGGTCCCTGCTGCAGGATGCTGTGGAGACCAGCCTTCATCTGTCTCCCAGGCTGGCCTGTAGCTCACACCATCCTCATCCTCCTCACACCGGGGCCAGGGGCCTTCAGCAAGGCCTCATCTGGCCCCAAGGGCAGCAGGGCCGGTTTGTGGCCAGGACTGAGGGACACGGGACCATCTCCTGGGGTGACAACTGCCCCTGGGGACCTGTTTGCCCCAGCCCTGGCAGCAGGAGCCTTTCTGTGCCACATACAGGGAAACAAGGGGGGGGCAGGAGCCCCCACACCCAGTCCTGCCGGGGCCTTTCTCCACCAGCAAGCAAGCACTGTCATCACAAGTCCCAGGGGCCACTCTGCTGCAGGGACAACCCTGTCCCCACAAACCCTTCTTCCCCACAGAAACAACCCCAGCTCCTCTGTGGGGCTGGCAGGGTGATGGAGTGACACAGCCAGAGACACAGCACCCACGGGGCTCCCCTGAACCACAGAGCGGGCTGAGCCCTGCCGTGTCACTCCAAAAAACCCAGTCCCCCTCCAGGCTGGCACACGGGGACCATGCCCGGGGCCCCAGAAAGCGGGCTTGCACCCTGGAGCATCTCAGAAGCCAACCTGGTGGCTCCCAGCCCCGTGAGCATCTCACGCCAGCGTGCCACCCTGGGAAACTGAGGCGCGGAGCAGGGATGCAGCCAGGGTGGCCCCACGGTGGGGGGACAGAGGGGGGACCAGCCCGGAGCGGGGTGTGTGTGTGTGGGGGGGGGGGGGGGGGGGGGGTGGGGGGGG
>JAOQGH010000006.1:10161838-10175380 GCA_025769975.1 Gallinago jamesoni | reverse complement strand
ATGGGGGGCGTTAGAGACATGGGGGACACAGGGGACACTGGGGGGCACGGGGACATGGGGAGACAATGGGGACATTGGGGACAGGGGGGGCACAAGGGATGTTGGGGACACGGGGGACATCAAGGACACGGGGGACACCGGGGACATGGGGGGGCCACCAGTGACACGGGGGATGTGGCACTGCAGTGACATGGTGTCCCCAAGATGTCCCCAAATGTCCCCGAGGTGTCCCCAAGCGGCAGGAGAAGGGACATGGATGGGGGGGACGGACGGACGACGACTTTGGGGACGGGGGAGGTGACCCGGGGGGGGGTGTGTGTGTGTGTGGGGGGGGGGGGTGGGGTGAGAAATGTGTAGGGGGGGCCCAGGCCCCCAGCGCAAGGCCGAGCCCCGCAGGATGCAGGGCCGGGCGGAGGCTCGCAGGCTGCTCCCGGGAAGGATGTCCCGGCCCCCGGGCCGACCTTGGCCACCCCGCCGCCACCCGCACTCGCCACCCCGCGGGCAGGCGGAGGTGCAAGCCCTGACCCCCCGCGGCAGCATCCCGCACCCCGCACCCCGCAGCCCGCCCCGACCCCTCCCGGGGAGGGGGGATGCTCTCGCCACGGCGGGCAGCGCAGCAGCCCCGGCCCCGGTCCCGCGGGGGGGTGCTGGGGCTGGGGGAGGTTGGGGGGCACCGGGAGGGAGGGGGACACACACACGCACCCCCCCCCAGGCCAGTGGGGGGAGAGGGGAGCACCCCTGCTCAACTTTCACCGGGGACCACCCTAGCACCGCTCCCCGCGTCCCCCCCCCCCCCATCCCCGACCCTGCCCAGCGGCAACTTCGCCCCCCGTTCCCTCCCCAGCTCCCCCGGTGTGTAGGGGGCGGGGGGGGTCCCTACCTTGCAGCGGCGGCCCGGGCCGGCGGCGCCCCGGCGGGCGGCGGAGCCATGCGGCGAGCCCGGTGCGGGGCGGGCGGCCCCGCTGCAGAGCCCCGGCCCGGCCCGGCCCGGCCCCCGCCCGGCGCGGCGTTACCGAGGGACCGGGCGGCGGCGGCGGGGGGGGGCGGGGGGGGGGGAGGCGGGCGGTGGGTGGCAAAGCCCCGGGCCGGGACAAGGGGAGGGGGACAGGAGGTGGCCGGGGATGGAGGCAGGCAGGCAGCGCTCAGGCAGGGAGGCAGGCAGCGCCCCCGGGGTTGGGGGGGGAGGGGGGGGGTGCGGGGGGGTGGCGATGGAGGCAGTGCCCGGGGAGGGATGCAGGGAATGCCCAAGCAGGGAGGCAGGCAGTGCTCAGGCAGGGATGCGAGTAGGGATGCCCGGGAATGATGCAGGCAGTGCCCAGGGAGGGAAGGAGGCTCTGCCCAGGAGGGGATGCAGGAGTACCCGGGAGGGATGCGGGGGTGCCCGGGAGGGATGCAGGGGTGCCCGGGAGGGATGCGGGGGTGCCCGGGAAGGGATGCAGGAGGTGTCCGGGAAGGGATGCAGGGGATGTCCGGGTAGGATGCAGGGGTACCCGGGAGGGATGCAGGGGATGCCTGGGAGGGATGTAGGCAGTGCCCAGGGAAGGAAGGAGGCTCTGCCCAGGCGGGGATGCAGGGGATGCCCGGGAGGGATGCAGGAGGTGCCCGGGGAGGGATTCAGGCAGTGCCCAGCCAGGGACGGAGGCAGCGCCTGGGAGAGGAGGCAGGGAATACCCAGACCGAGTCGCGGGAAGCCAGGAGGGAGCTCGGCTTTTCCCGGGGCTCTGGGGAGGTACCGATGGGAAAAGATCCTCCCTGCAGTGTGTGCTGGGTGCAACACCTTCACCCTTTCCCTCCCCGGCACCCAGCAGCATCAGTGCCCTCATGCCCACCCTGTGGAAGCCCCCTGCGGCCAGACCCCTTTTGGGGAAGAGGGTAGGACCCCTCCCAGGGAAGCCTCTCCCTCCTCTGACACTGCTGCTCGCTCTGCTCTTGGGCACATCCCTTCATCCCTTTGCTGTGCGAGCCCCTGGTCCAGCTGGCAGGGCTGGGGGCTTCTCCGTGCCCGCTGCCACAAAGGGGGGGGGGGGGGGGGAGTGCTCCCAGTTTGGGGGTGGTGCCAGGCCCTACCGAGGGAGCGACATTTCTGTTGCAGCATCTGCAGTTTGGGGGACACCCCACACCCAGCATTTACCTGTGTGCCCGACGGCGAGGAAGATGCTGGTCTCACCTCCGGGGGCCGTGGTCCAGGCCCTCGTGACCTCGGCTGCTGCTGGGCTCCCCGAGCACCTCCCTGCTCCTCCAAGCAGCCCCCGAAGCCCGCTCCAGCTCACCGTGACACCAGCGAGCACCGAGGTGTCCCCGTGGGGCTGGTGGCGATCATACAGGCTGTGCCCAGCCCAGACACCAGCCATGGCACCGCCGGGCTCCCCCCAGCCTCGTTGGCACCTTTGGCTGGGAAAAGCAGCACCTCCAGGGGTTCCTCTCCAGGGTGAGGAGGAGGGGGGTACAAGTGGAAACACATTACCGCATCTTTCCTGGGGGAAAAGACAAGCTCCATGGCTTGGAGGGGGGGGGACACACAAGGGCATCTGGAAAAATGTGGGACAGCCTCATCCCCCTGCACCAAGGCCGGGGCTGAAGTCGGGTGAGGGGAGGCAGAGCCCCTTTTCCCCTCTCTCCCATCACACCCAGGTTTTGAGAGATTTGGGGCTTATTTTCCTGCAGAGCTGCCTGGCGCTGGCAGCCAGGGAAATATTTAGGTGTCCCTGAGGGGTTATCACCAGCCCCCCCAAGACGCTGCTGGTCTTCCCCAGCTTTCCCCCCCCCCTCCCCATCCCCAAACTCCCCTTCCCAGCATCACCATAAAGCAGCCCCGAGCCCTCCCTGGCAGAGGGCAGGGATCGCGGCGGCACACACCGACTCGCCTGCACAATTCAGGCTCCAGCCTCGGGGCTATTTTTAGCAGTTCCCTCCAAGATGCTCTTCACTTGCAGTTTTATTTGTGAAATTTAATATAGGAGGGGGGGGGGGGGGGAGGGGTGGAGGGAGAAGGGGAGCGGGGCTGGATCCTGGCACGTCCCCACTGGCTGGGAGGCTTATCCCAGCCTCAGCGACGGGCGACTGGCACGACCCAAAAATCATCCGTCAAAGAGCTCCCGCGTCCTGGCAGGCGGGCAGCAGAGGGGGGCGGGCAGAGACGATGGCTTGGGGGGGGGCTGCGGTCAGCCCCTGCCTCTGCCACAGCCTCCAAAATCCTCGTGTGAGTCCCTGCCTCTCTCTGTGCCACTTCGTGGGCTTGGGGACCCCGTGTCACCCCTTAGCACACGCACTGGTGTGGAGCAGGATGTGTCCCAGGCTGGTGGGAGCAAAGGGATCTTTGGGGAGCCCACCCAGCACACCAGGGCCTGGCCCCATCTCCAGGAGCAACCCAGGGGGTCCCTGCCTACTGGGTCCCCCTTCACCCGGGAATGGGGAAAGCCATGGGGACCCTCCATCCCGTGGCAGATGCCAGCCCAGGGAGCATCACCTGCATCCCCCAGAGCTCCCAGCACCAGAGGCTAATGACGCTAATGAAGCAAACCCAGTTTGCAAGGTACAGCATGGCCTGGGGTTGGTGTGTCCCCGTTTATGGGACACCAGTGTGCCTGCAAATCCAGAGCAGCAGGAAAGACCGATTTCTCCCCAAGGAGTCCCCGACAGAAGAGGGAGGGAGGATAGGAAAGGGACCGTGGCTGACACGGCAGAGCCCCCAGCATCTTGCAGGAGCTTTTGCTCCTCCTGAACCAAAGGCTGTCCCAAGCTCAGCCCCAGCACCATGGCAGGAGCAGATCCACAGCAGGGTCTGACCATCCCATCCCATCCCATCCCATCCGGGATGCACGAAGGGACACACCAGCAGCATTGGTGACCCCAAAACAGCCTCTCACTGTTGCTACTAGACACATACCCGAGCTTCCAACCCAAGATCATCCCACTGCAGGGCACCACAGGCTGACACAGGACCTGCCACCTCAGGTCCTCGCAGGGTGGGAGTCACCTGATCTCCAAGTGCCACCAAGCCAAGGCTGGACAAGAGAAGGAGCTGCTGTGCTGGGGAGCAGCACCTCCCACACCTTCTCCTTGTGTTGTTGGATTTCTGGCCACTTTCAGGGTTGAGTCTGGGGCTGCCTGAGCTCGGCTCCGGCCCAGTACAGAGGTTTTGCAGCCCAACCCATCCTGCCCGAGACAGGACCAGCGACAGGCAAAGCCCTCTGGAAGATCCCAGCGCTGCTCCGGAGACAATCTAAAGGCATCACCGACTCGCATGATTTGACCATTTCCTCCCAGAGAAAGCAGGTCGCGTTACACAAAGCCCACCTGGGGCCCAGAAAGGGCTAAAATGGGTACATCCATCTTCCTCCTGCTACTCATCATCAGAGGCTGCCGGTGCCCAGGTGCCAGCGCTCCCTGCAAGCCTCTTCCCACTTCCCTTTGAGATGAGAACAGAGCAGCAGCCGGAGGCAGAGGATGCCCGCTACCCCCCTCTCCTTTTGGAGGGGGGGGGGGGGTGTCTCTGCTGTAGAAAAGCAGCTGGTGAAAAGGACAAAAGGCTCCCAGGGAGAAAACTGCCTCCTTCCCACCAAACCCAGCCTCCAGCCTCGCCTGCTCCGAGGGGCACGGCCAGATGGCAGGGGACTCGGATCCTCTCCCTGGCCCCACAGAGCCACACGCAGCCAGAGCGTGGTGGAAATGAGTTTATTGACACGGACGGCAGGTTAAAGCCTGAGGAGCAACACAACTACGCGGCGAACACTCGAAGGAGCGGCGCGGCAGGAGAGGACGGCGAAAGGCCACCGAGCGAGCCCGGGCTCTGGCCCTGCAGCACAGAGACACCCACACGCCCAAAAAGCTGGGAAGAAATGTGGTAAAGAGAAGGGGGTGCTCAACATCCCCCCTCCTGCATCGAGGGTGTTTAGCGGAGGAGGTTTAAGTGCTTGTTCCTGACCCTCTACCACCTCCTCCCTGCCCCGATACAGCATCGCACTGTTACTGGTGCTTCCTTAATTGCTCTCTTAATGATTTTTCCAGTGCCCCCACAGTGCTGGGAGCAAATCACCTCCCAGCACAGGTGGGCAGGGCTCAAGGGCTGGATTGCTCCAGCTCTAGCCCCCTGCTTTTTGCCCAGCAAGAGCACAGGAATGGGTTCCTACACAGGGACACCACCTTCCTCGGGGTCCTGCAGCTCCCGGGCCCTGCTGGAGTCTCTTCCAGAGCACTGTAACCTTTTCCCAGCACTGGCTTCTGGGCTGCAGACGGTGCCCAAAGCCCCGATGAACCATCTCCCACCGTAAAACATTTATTGACTTTGAATGTGGCATCTAAAAAGACAACATGGGGGTCGCTAGGCATTAAGAGCTTTGCTCGCTGGGGAGGAGATGGCGTCAAAGCATGCTTGGGAGGGCGAAGCCGTTCTGGTTAGTGGCTTGGTTTAAAGCAGGACAAGCTGGAACTTTATGGATGGAGCAAGGACATGCAAGAAGGCTTTGCTTTCACTGCTGTTGCCACAGCGCTTAGTGGTTGCAAGGTGGCAATGGACTGGAAAGGGAAGGGGTCCTGGCCCTAAGGACAGGTTGGAAAGAGGAACCAGGGCATGGGGCTTCTCAGGACAGGGGTGAGAGCAGGAACCCGACTGGCCCTTGTTACCAGGTGCGTCTGGGCACACCGAGCCCAGCTGCAAATGGAAGAAACATTTCCACAATCTGCTCAGCTCTGGGCACAGTCGGGACCTGAAGCCCCCAGGCAAGCAGGGTGCAGGCACCGCCAAGCCCAAACCACCTCCCACCATACCCCAGCCTGGGTTTTGGGGGACAGCATGGGAACAGGGAGAGCCACTCCACTCCCCGTGGTACCCCAAGGACACTGCCAGCAGCAGCCTCTCTCTGCAGGGACACAGCTGATGCTCACAGCCCACGGCTGGGAAGTGGCACTGCCCGGTTTGGATTGACCACTGCGAGCCTCAGAGATTTTGGGGGTTAGCACAGTGCTGGGTGAAGGTGGCACAGCTCAGGGGATGGCCAAGAAGGCAGTTTGACTGCAGCAGGCACGGAAAGAAGGAGAAGAAGAGGGGCTGCGGCTGGGTGAGGACGCAGAGACCATACCTGGACTTCTGGTAAGAGCCTTTGGCTCTAAGAGCAGGCTCGTTTCCTTCATTTCATCCACCGCTGTCCCGTTATCAATCTAGGTCTGCAGCTCCTCCCCATGCAAAAGCAGCCTCGCTTCTCAAATCAGCAGCTAATGAGCCAGGGAGATGGTTGGAGTGAAAACACACCATCAAAAGCAGAGCTCACTCTGCCAGCACAAGTGTAATAAAAAAAAAACCCTCTTTAGGGCTCCATCCGCCTCCACGGACTGAACTGATGGCTCTGTTCCTATTCCCCGAGGCTCTGCTCACCCTGCTAGAGCCCGATGTCCCTGCAGGGCTCCCAATACTTCCTTGGAATCGCCTTCCCTTTAAGCCAATTACAATAGAAAAACTCAAAAAAAAAAGTATAAAAATATAAAATAAAGTGCAGTGTTATGTTTTCGACACTTTTGCCTTGTTTTAATGAGCGGACGTGTGGTTTTTGTTTGTGTTTTTTTTTTTTTTTCTTCCAATGAGCAGTATTTTACAAAATCGTTACTACGCCTAAAGCCATTTAGAAAACACTGAACATTGGCACAAAATGGAGAAGCCCACGAGAACAGACAACGAGTGAGGGGCGAGGGGGACGTGGGAGTAGTCGAAGCAGTGGTTACAAACTCCATGGACGCTAAAAATATCAAAGGGGTTTGTTCCCTATCATCATTAGCACGTGGATACTAATTGCTACCTTGTTTAATCAGTGCCTTTGACTGAAATCCTACACATGAATAGAGCTGCTTCCAGTTACGAGTGCTTTTCCCCGTGCCAGTGGCGAAGGAGGGTCTGGGGACCCCTTTCTCCCCCCTCCTTCCGCAGGGTGAGGCACAGGCTGATCTCCTGTTAGTTTTTCAAGATGGCATCGTAGGCCTGGTAGATGTACTGGGACACTTCGGGAGCTCGGCATTTCAGGGAGAGCTGAGGAGAGGAAAGGAGAGGTCAGCAGTGGTGCAGAGGAAGGCAGGAGCTTTCTACCACCTCCACGAAGGCTTACAGCATGGGTTGGGACAGATCGTGGCTGTGGCAGATGACAGTCACCCAGAATATTTCTCTTTGGTACTGCTTTCAACACCAAACTGCCTTTTCAGAGATTTCTACAAGCAGGAGGAGGTATTTAATAAAAAAAAAAAAAAAAAAAGAAAAAAAGCAAACTCCCACGACGGAGTTCCCAAATTCCTCGACAAATGTAGTGTCTCTGCAGGCATGAAGGAAGGGGACATTGCCCCAACCCCTGAGACCAGGGACTTGCTTGCCCTCGCGTTGTAAATCACAGCACTGAGCCTGGGGGCTTCTAATGATTTGCTGCTCGGTCCTGATGGTCACAAACTTGGCTCTTACCCCTTTCTAAAAGCAAGGAACAGGCTGAGCCCAGGCTTGCAGCATCAATCCTTGTGCAAACATTTTAAATCACCTTCCAATTCTCACTTTCACCCCGTAGGTCACCAGAGCACGGGTTTCTCTTGAAACTCCTGGAACAGCTTCCAAGAGGAGATAAATCCTCTAATATCGGCATGCTGAGAAACACGGGTCCTCAGGAGGGGAGCCAAGGGAGCAGCTCCATGGGTGCATGATGCAGGACGGACCGCACCTTCCCACCGGCCACAAGTTGATGCCAGCACAAGGCCAAAGAGGCTCTGACATCCAGACAGCCAGTCTCCACTGCAGGAACGCGGCAGGGCATAAATTTCTCCTTGTTTATGAGAGGGGGAAGGGCATTCCTGGCAGCGCTTTCTCGCTAATGTCTCTTGGCTTTATCTCTGGGTAACCTTGGCAAGTAAGTGCTCATCGCTGAGTGGGCATTATCCCAGCTCACTGGTGACAGAGCAGTGTAATTCTATTGTTTCTCACGTTTTGTTCCCCCCCCCCCCCCCAACCCCAGTTCAGTGGGTGTTCCTAACCCCTCGATCAAATTAACAGGATCTCCCCCAAAACAAGCCCGTTAGGCAAAGCAGGGAGAAATGGCTCCGTGGGTGAGTTAGAAGGATCCCAGCCCACGCCACGTGCCCTCCACCGACCGACACCTCACCGTGTAGTTGGGGTTCCCGGGCTGAATGCGAAGCTCGGCCAAGATCCAGATGCCGTTGGTGAGTTTCAGAGACTGGTAGAGCATGTCCTGGCCCTCCACGTTCCTCTTGGCAATGGTGTAGACGTTGTTGTTCTGCAGTTTGCTGGAGACGGTGTCTTGGGAGAGAAGGAGGAAAAACACATCTGTTAATTCAGACTCATCATCTGGAGAGATGGGAGAGCCCAGAGGAGCATCCTCAGGATGCAAGCGCACAAGGAAACGCTGACTTCTGTCCCAGAGTTTCCTCTGGAGACAGGAGCAGACATGACACAAGGAGAAAAAATTCCAGTTTGCTTCCACGGACCCGCCTCATTCCTTTCAGGCTGTGATCCCTTGTGAAGCATTTGCCCATCTCGCAAGGCACTTCTCACTGCTCTGGGTCTCACCTTTACCAAGGGGGTGAGAGGACTCTGCTCTACCTGTAACTCCCAACAAGCCCCAGGCAGGCTAAAACCTGGAGGCAGCCAAAAGTCAGATGATGAAGGAGGAAAAGAACAGAGATCCCTGCCCAAGGCTTGCTCCAGTGCCTGCTTCTGAGGTCCCATCCCAATCACGACAGCTCCCTCCTGCTTCCCTCCTCACACAGACACCTCTACCCAAACCAATGCCCCACAAGGTAGTTAAAATCCTTTCCTTTTTTTTTTTTTTAAAAAAAAAAAAAACAACAAAGCAATCGCCTTGAAAGGGTAAAAACCCACATCATAGGGCTGCGATACGGTTTTAACACACTGTATGATTTCAGCACTCGCAGAAGATGTGTGATTTCACCTGGAGACCTTACAGATGTAACCATGACACACGTTATTTCTAAGGGACCTTTCAAAGAGACAAGAACAGAGGAAAATATGCAGAATACACAGACCCAAACTGACAGCATTTGGATGCCAAGGGGTTTCTCAGTACCCTGAGCTGGGCAAACCTCAGCCTTTGGATTCCAGCAGAAGGGGCACGTTCACCCATTGGGTGGAAGGCTCAGGGAGGAGGACCCCATACCCAATAAACATCACTGGCAAATTCCCACTCCTGATGCCCAGCTGGGGAAATTTAACTTGTTCAAGCCCTCTGATGGGACAAGGTGGAATGCCCTCTCTATACTGGGCCATTATCAGCAGGATGAGCTTTATTGACAGAAAGGAAGAGAGAGAAGTGGCCTAATACCAATATGCACTGAAAGCCAAGAGCCTGGGAACGTGGGATCCATTTCAAGGAGCACGAGGAGCAGGACAGCAGCAGAGAAACAGCACAAAGCGACCGTGCAGCCCTAATCCATCCCTGCACCCACAAACACCGAGGTCCACCGGCATCAGTGCCGGATTTGAGAAGGGACACAAGTCTGTGCTGGTGCAGGGAGGGATCAGAGAGGGGACAGCAGAGTCTGTTCGTGCACCAGGGAGTGGCAGAAGCAGGAAAAGCAAGGATCCCACAACTCTGCACACTGGTCCAGAGACCTGGATCTGCTGCCTCTCCCCAGGGCAGCGCTGATAACCAGAGCTGTGGAGCAGCTCCATGGGCAGCCTGGACCCTTCCCCTGCAGCTGGGCTGAACCCCTTCACTCCCCAGAGCGGCTGCGTTGCAGGTTGAGGAGGGTTCAGGCAACCAGCTACCCAGACAGACTCAGATTTAGGTTTCCTCTCTTCCCCTGTTACTATGGAAACTGGCAGATATAAGTAACTAATGAGATCCTTTGCTTAAAACCCCTCTGTCTCCTCCTCCCACTTCTACTCCTCCTCTATACAACAAACTCATCCAGATTAGGGAATTCAGGCAACGCAGAGCAATTCCCTGCTCGCAGGGAGCAGGGCTGGGAGAAACTGGCGCTGGAGGGACATCACCCACTTGGATTGAAGCCCAGACTCCCAGCTCTGATGCCCCTCCAGCCAGTGGGATCAGCCCCTGGGGCTTTGTTCAGCACAAGCACCGGCTCAGAGAGGGCACCACTGTTTGCAAGGGACGTCGGTATTAAATATGATTTTGTTTGCCTGATTTTACCAGGCTGTGGTTAAGCCTCACTGGCCTGAAGCCCCTCTGGACACATGTCCTGGAAGTGGAATTGCTGGCAAGGGTTCAAGGCTTCCTCCAGCAAATCTTTCCTCCTGCTGGGAGCCGTCTCCCCCCTCCGCCGGGGGATGCTGTCAGAGGGAAGGCATTCCCCAGGGAGCGTGGGTGCGGGGTCAGAAGCAGGGCTGCAAGCAGGAAGCTGTGATTTTGGCAGCTCTGGGGCCAGTACCCCATCAGGTGGTGATGGCAGAGGAAGGGACCTGTGCTCTGGGGACACGGCGAGCGAGATGGGGCCACGGAGCAGCTGCTCTTATGCCAAAGCCTTCAACTGTGTGATGGCACCTCCTGCAATTTAAACAGCCGCTGCCTCTGCTGGGGGGCAGATTTCCATGCAGGAACAGGCTTGTAGGGGGGTGCAGGGAGGGAAACTGAGGTGGGGGAAATTCCTAGGAAAGCCTGTTTTCTGCCTCCCTCTCTGACCTCGGTTACTCCCCAAAGAGTGCAAGAAACTCTACAAAACATACCTTGTCTCAGACAGACACCTGGAGCAATCAGCAGCAGGCTGGAGCAGTGATGCTCAGCTTGCCCAGTTCCTCTGCCCCCTCCCTCAGCTCAGATTTGGGGACTGGGGAGACTCCAACCCTTCACTCCCCAAGCGGCAGCTCCCATCCCTCCTCTGCTCCCCAGTGTCAGGAATTTTGGATTTTGGAGATCGGGCAGAGTTGCTAAGCAACAGTGCCAGGCTGTGCCTCGCTGAAGGCAGGGCCGCTAATGCCATGTGACAGCACAGCCTTTTAAAAAAAAAAAAAAATTTTAAAAGGCAGGTATTTGCTGGGAGCAGTGAGCTGAGCCCAGCTCTGGGCTGCTGGTTTCCCAGTGAGAGCACAGCACCCACTGAACACCCCGATAGTGCCCAGCACAGGCAGGAGAGGGCTGAGCCTGCCTGGGGACACATCTCTGTGCACACATCAGGTCTGGTGACTCTGCAAACCAGAGCCCCAAAGTCCTTCTGCGAGATGGCATAGTCTACATCTGACCTTGCAAAGTAATTTTCTGTAGGGCTATTTCCTTTGGCTCGCTGCTTATTCTCACAACCCTGTTGAAGCACAACGTAAGGATACAGAAAGATTTCCCCATCACCAACACTAGGGAAGCTTCTGACATCAGTCCATCTTTCAGGGGTATTGTGTTTGTCTCCTTCTCTTCTGTTTGTTAAACAGAATTCTTTACCCCAGTCCAAGAACTCAATAGCACACATGGAAAGACACAGGGCAGAACAAGGTCTCCTCCCTTCTACTGAAGTGATTAAATTCTTTTCAACAGCACTTTCCTTCTAAGTAAAGCGAAGGACATGCTTAAATCCTCTACCCGTACAGCTTAACAATTTCCCTTCCCAACTCAAACAGCCAAGATGATCAGTTGGCAACAACAGGAGTTTTCACAAAGGACACGCACAACTCACAATCGACGCCGCCAACACACCTTTTTTCAACTTGGACTTTCGTGGCCTTTTGCAATGAGCACCAGATATCAGGAAGGAAAATTTAATCCCTACGTTTTGTGCTGCGGTAGCAGAAAATATCCCTGAGCCGTTTCTGGTAACACCTGAGCGGGTCTGAGCATCCAGCCAAGAACTGCATTCAAACACCAAACGCATCTGCAGACTCTGATCCAGTGGGGAAGCATTTCAGTCAATATTATGACAGTACATTCATTTCCAAGATATGTAATATGCATGGGTTCTGTAATTTATTAAACGATCAGGATACCAGATTTGCACATACAGGAAAAAAAAAAAACCCAAACGTATCAGGGAAGCCTGCATATGATTATGCCCCAGGTTATTCCAGCAAGAAAATCCAATTTCTTTTTGTTCTAGCATTAGCAAATTACTCAGAGGGGGGAAAACCACCCCAAAGTGGCCACTGCATACCAATAAAGGCACATTCAACTCCAAACACTAAAGCTGTCATCTCACACCAAATTGTGCAACAGGAATAAGCAAGCAAACCCAAAGTTCCTAGAACTGCTGAACAGCACAGCAACTAATTGCCTCCTCTTTAATGGCATTCAATCTCCCTGTGCAAGTCAGCTTGTCCTCTTCCACTCTGTGGGTTTGGGTAAGCAGAATTTAAAAAAAGAAAAACATTTAGCTAATCTTATTTGCATATCTTAGCTTAATGTAGCGGTCCTTTAAAATTTAATCAAACTTTGCATGTTGAAAAAACAGTGTAAACACGGCAAACTGAGCTTTAGCTCAGTTCAGTGGCAGGGGAAACCTCTGTTGATATAGTTGTATCAGCAGCACCCAGATTATCTGAGCTATAAGAGTCTATGAATCTATCTTCATGCATTAGATTCTTATATTTTCATTTAAAGGCCCTAAATCAATTAATTTAGCACTGGATTCATTAGAGATGAGACTGCTGGGTATAACCATGACCTTGTGTTTTCATTACAAGTTCTATTTCCAAATATGGTTTTCTCCATATCCTCTTCCTAAGAGGCAGATGCATGAAATGGAGCTCTAATGAACTCAAGATGTGCAGAGCATCCTAACTACACCTCGGCCCCACCATACAAGTCCTTCGTGGCCATATGGCTCCAGCCCTAAAGAACAGCCTGAGGCTGGGAACCCGAGCCCCAAACCCCTCACCCAGAATTAAGCACCCAACTCTCTGAGACTCTGTGGGAATATCTTGAAGGGTCCAGGACTTTTTTTTTGGAAAGAAAGACACTGGAGACAGGGATCAGAGTGGCAAACTCTACCATTTTAGAGTACCTGCTCCTCACCCCACAGCCTGGCACCTTATTCCTAGGCTTCCACTTGCGGTGCCGTGGGGAACCTGCAGCAGCCAAGATTTTCTGGCTGTTCTGTGCCCTGTTCCGGGGTGAGCTGCCAGGGACTGCAGCTTTTGCTGCCATCCCTGTTTCAAACCATCAAAGCTGGAGTCGATCCTATTTGGCTTGCCTCGTGGGCCCGGGATGGATCTCTACCCCACAAAGGCCTGGGAGCACAGACTCACACAGAAGCATCTCCATCCATGGACTCTGTTCACCTCCTTTTTGTTTGAAAGAACAAAAGAAATAACCTGGGGAAGGAGCCTGCAGTTGCCACAGGAGGTGCTGTAAGGTGGCTGCTGCACAGTAACAGCCAGCCAGCCCTGGACGTACAAGAAATACACAAGCTGCTTTCTTGACAGATAAAATCCCAGCCCTCTAAAAATCCCTGTTCCAAGCCCATTTCGCTTCAGTTTAAAGAAAAATAAATTCAAATTTCAGTTCCTCCACTGAAAAAAAAAAAAATCACTATCCCCCGTTTAGCTGTTTGGTAGGACCTCCTGCATGTCTGCACAAAACTTCAGCCCCACTTCTCACATGG